>JAOVVF010000035.1:1547831-1558686 GCA_028565595.1 Duopalatinus emarginatus | reverse complement strand
GTGTGTGTGTGAATGTAAATGAACAGACTGATGGACATGTCTAGCTTATCACTTTTCTGATATTTTATAGCCTCAGTAATCATTTAAATAATGTCTTTTATTATTTATTGTACATGCAGCTAATTTGTCTTTGTGTGTGTGTGTGTGTTGGTGTGTGTGTGTGTGTAGGCAACAGGATCTGTTTCGTGTGCTAAAGGCCTACACACTCTACAGGCCCGAGGAAGGTTACTGTCAGGCCCAGGCTCCTATCGCTGCAGTGCTGCTCATGCACATGCCTGCTGAGGTCAGTCTCACGCTTTACACCCCTCACACACTTAACACACACATTATGTTTTTTATGAAGATTTCCAACCAGGGCTTTAAGTGTCTGATCATGTTCTAGTTTCCCAACTTCTGATCTTTCCGTATCTGTTTCTCTCGCTTTGTATGTTGCTTTTAGGATGCATTTTGGGGTCTCGTTCAGATCTGTGAGAAATACCTTCCCGGTTACTACAGCGCAGGATTGGTAAGTCTGATATAAACGGCTCCACTTGTGCACAAGCCACCACCCTAAATTACAGCCCTGTGCTCATTTGTAATGATTATCTTACCGGTTATTCTCAAAGATCAAACGGGATCAGAATTGAGTTGGATTGGACTTTAACTGAACACAGCAGCAAGGCGGAAAATCCAAGCAGTCTTTGGCTTCCAGGCTCAGGGAAAAGAAGCTCCGTAGATGAGCGATGCGTTCAGAAAGACTCTTTGATGTGGGATTAGTTTTCATATGAAAATCAGTCGGTGTGCTGTATAAATGTTGCTAAATACAAATATATTATTGATAATTAGCAGCGTCTGATAAAGACTCAAGTATTAGGCTTAATATCTTGCCAAAAAGATTCACTGAGCATGTGGTTGTGAGTAAAGGTAGGTTTCAGGAAGGGGATTCTGCATGTTTTTTATTTATTTGATTTTTTTATAAGATTTTATTTTCGTTCACAGACAAAGTAAGACCAGGTTTCCTGACAGAATGTAAAAAAAAATGAACTGATGGTGGCTCCATAACAGTATAGGGTTTGTTGAGCTGCCAGTCCATAGGACCCCTGGTACATCTACAAACGTCTCTGACAGATGAACACACACTGCGTCCTTTCTGACGAGTTCCACCAGTTTGTGTCCAGCATTCATTCTGACAGGTTTGTCCTCTTCTAACAGGACAATGCGCCACACATGTTTAGAGATGACAGATTATAGTTAGAGGAACACTTATCTGAGTTTGAAGTTTTGTCATTCACAACTAAGACACCAGATCTTAACGTTATCGAACGCATCTCGGATGCGGCGCGACGTGCTGTGAAACACAGAAATCTCACCTCAGAATTCAACAGAAATGTGAACCGTTCTGCAGGAAGTACCGGTGCTCATTAGCGACAGAATATTTTCGCAAGCTTGTCTAGTCCATGCCACGTGCAGAACCTCCCAAGTATTAGACTTGTGTACCAGTTTTTCCGCAGTGTATTGGCAGGTGGAAACAAAAACGATTGCTGCACTAGCAGGATTAGAAACAGACTCGCATAAATATTTGTGTTTGAGACCAATTATTATTATTAACTCCAGGGACGTAGCCATGGTTGAGAAACTGTCAGAGCCGGACTGATGCATCATGCTGAATTTTTTTGTCTCTACTTTAAGCCACACCTTAAGCCACTGCCTATTAAAATTGGAGTGTGTCTGCTTCTATTAGAGAATAATGTTCTTAATAAGTGACCTAAAAAATTATGAATCGCAAAATCGAAAAATTGCATATCATTGTTTATTCAAGCAGTATAGTGGCACATCTAGTTTTTCTACCAGTTTTACTCCAATAAATCAGAATTAATGAAATGAGCATTATGTAATAAACCTGGCCTGGGTTGAGCTAATTGATGAGGTTTATACCACTAATACTATAGCATCTGTATTCTTGCTATAAAACACTAACAACACCTACTTGACGGCAGAAAATCTTCCATGCTATAAAATCTCATATTTGTGTTACTATGGCTTCTGTATTTTTACTATAAAACAGTAACAACACCTACTAAAGGGCGGAAAATATTATATTCCTTAAAATACAGCGCCTTCTCTGGCTATTTAAGTGGCCTATTCTCTAGAGATGCCCTGTTTCCCCTGTAAACATTGTTAACCAAAAACCACCACCCTTACTTTGCTTTCAGCTAAATCAACAAGATGTGTGTGATAAAGCCGTGCCAGAAATCCCATCTGAAACACAAATATGAGACGTATACTACGGAATGCCGGCCCTGCTAATTCCTCCACATGCTTTCACAACGCAGGTCTTCACCTTGCCAAGGCTTTGTAGGAGCTTTTATTAAGAGCAGCTGGAGAGGCAGCGCTGATCGAATAATACTCCCTCCGGTGAACGACAGTTTATTCAGCCATCGAAGACAGTTAGGGTGGTGTATTAGGGATAAGTTGAGTTGGCACATCTGGATAACAGTTCTCAGGTTGTAGCATAGCAGGCTGTGAGCCGTCCATTAGGGGATATTAAATGTGCTGGTTCGAATGTTGATTCAACGTTTCGGTGATTGCTTCCATTTTCATGAGCTGAACTCAAAGATCTTAGACTTCTTCTATGTACACAAAAGACCTTTTTCTCTCAAATATCGTTCACAAATTTGTCTAAATCTGTGTTAGTGAGCACTTCTCCTTTGCTGAGAAAATCCATCTACCTCACAGTTGTGGCATATTAACATGGCAGGGCAGGTTTATTTCTATAGACCAGTTCTTCAGAAATAAGACACAAGTTAAAAATACAATTAAAACACAATCAGTGAGAAAATTAAGAAACAGTTTTATTATTTTATTATCTGGACTCAAACATTGTGAGAGTGGAGGTCAGTCTAACATCTTCAGGGAGACTGTCCAGATTTTAGCTCTATAAAACTGAAATGCTGCTTCACCGTGTTTAGTCCTGACTTGGTGCACCAGCAGAAGGCCTGTGCCTGAGGTTCTCAGGGTCTGAGATGGTTCATATGGGACAAACATATCAGAGATGTACTTTGGTTCTAAGCCATGGAGAGACTTATACACAAGTAGAGCTGTCTTAAAGTCTATTCTCTGAGCAACAGGAAGGCAGTGTAGGGACTAATATGGTCGTACTTCCTGCTTTTAGTCCAGACTTGGGCACAGTGTTCTGGATGTACTGCAGATGTCTTACAGCTCGTTTAGTGAGTTCAGTGAGCAGATCGTTACAGTAGTATGATCTGCTGGAGATAAAGGCATCTCTAGGTCTGGTTTAGACCTAGGTATACTTTTGATTTTAGAATGTTTTTTGGAGATGGTAAAAAGCAGTTGATATTATAGATTTAATATGGCTGTTTAAATCCAAGTCTGAGTCGATGATTACCCCTGGATTTCTAGCTGATTTTTTATTTTTTTTATTTTACAGAAACAGGCTCAAGGTGGCTACTGACATTTTCTCTTTGTTGCTGTGGGCCGAAGACGATTACCTTAGTCTTGTCTGTGTTTACCTCGAGAAAGTTGTTTTGCTGATTAGACGATGATTATTGCACACAATAATAAGGCTGACCACAATAAAAGGCCACTCTGACAATATGTCAGCATTTTTGGGGTTATGGTATGGGCAGGCATAATGGACAACGGACACAGATACTGTGACAAGGTTCACCGCCACCACGAGCCATTCGATTCACAGCGTTGATGCTTACGAGGCCCTCTGTTGGACATTCCTGCAGTCAGTATGCCAATTGCACACTCCGTCAAAACTTGTGACATCTGTGGCATTGTGCTGTGATAAAACTGTACATTTTAGAGTGGTCTTTTATTGTGTCCAGCCTGAGGCTCACCTGTGTAATAATCCTGCTGTCTAATCAGCATGTTGATCTGCTACAGCTGTGAGGTGGATGGATTTTCTCAGCAAAGGAGAAGTGCTCACTAACACAGATTTAGACAAATCTGTGGACAATATTGGAGTCAAAAAGGACTTTTGTGTGCATAGAAAATGTCGTAGATCTTTGAGTTCAGCTCATGAAATATGGGAACAAAAACAAAAGTGTTCTGTTTATATTTTTGCTCAGTATCTATTATCGACTATATGTGTAGTATGGCTTCTTGCACATGCAGGTTTTTTTCCCTTAATAATACACAGAAAGCCAACAGAGCAATATAATCGAATAGAATGCAGCAAAGACATACTAGAATGACTGAGGAGTAGTTGCTCCGCCCTCCATTAAACCAACCAATAAAAGGCAAAGCTCGTTGTAATACACAGGTCTACTTAGATCAGCGGTAGCATGTAAATAACAAAACGTTCAACGTGTCAGAGGGGTGGGATACATTAGACAGCAAGTACACGATACGTTCTCGAAGTCGACGTGTTGGAGACGTGCAGGTAAAATGGGCAAGTGTAAGAGCATCTACGAAACAGCAGGTCTTGTGGGGGTGTACCTACAAAAACGGTCCGAGAAAAGACAAACAGTGAACCGGAGACAGGGTCATGACGTGTGTGGTCTAAAGCATCTGATCTGATCCAACAGAAAGATCGGTTGCTAATGTCTTGGTGCCAGGTACCACAGAACACCTTCAGAGGTCTTGTGGAGTCCATGCCTGAACGGCGCAGAGCTGTTTAGGCAGGTGGTATTACTGTTATTGCTTATCGGTGTATATGAAGGGCTACAAAGTAACTAGCTGGAAGTACACAAATAATTGAAAAAATAAGGGTGAGTCAAAAATCTCACTCTCCAGTTATACTACAACTCCTGTCCATACTTGGTCTCTGTCTGCCCAATCACTGGTGTGCAGGAAAGAAGAGCAGCGTGCAGTGAAAAGGTTCAACAATCAACAGTGCTCGTTAGAGTGAGATACTCGCTGAAGACTAAAATTTGAACCAGACACAGAGGACTGCTGTCTAAGAGTGTTGTGTTGTTACAGACACGTCCTCACGCCGCTGTCCACACTCTCCAAAAACTTCATTATGAGGTTTTAAAGCCTACAGTCCTCACTATTGTCCTGATTTTACCCCATCAAATTAGTATGTGCTTGGTCTCCTGAAAGTAGCCCTAAGAGAATGAAGATGAAGAGATGTCTGATGAAAAGGTAAAGACAGAGGTGCATTAGTAGCTCGCAGCTCAGAATAAAACATTGTTTAATGAGGGAACATGGAAGCTTGTTGACTGATGGACAAAGTGGATTGTCTTTTCTAAAAGTTGATTAAAAGAAATTCTCCAGCCAGATTGAATCGTTTTTGAATCATTTTTGTGTTTTTTTGGACAGGAAAAACTGGAATATTTTTATATGCACATTTGCAAACAAACATAGTTTAAGTTACAAAGTGGGGGAACAGGATTGATGTACAAATATAGAAGTACAGTAGAAATAAGAAACCGGACTGACTGCGTGTATGTAACAGGGTTAAATTTGTGTATCAGTGGACTTGCAGGTGTTGAGGAAGAGATGTGAAACTGAACTGACTGACGCGAATGTAGTTCAGCTCAGTCTGAAGTGGGAGAGGAAGCAGTCACACTCTGTATTTAGCTGTTTTGGAAGAACACTTAAATCATAGGGTCTGTTAAAAATTATATATCAGAGCTGCAAACCCCACCCTGCTCTGCTGTATGATGTGGCTCACCACCGCCATCTAGTGTTTGTGTCTGAGTGGTCGTTTATTAGGCTTTCAGTTTTGATGTTTATATTTTATTGTCAGTCTTTATGTAAAAATAAAGCTTTTATATTTGCGTTTTTTATTCTTCTGGTGTGAGCTTTAGTTGTTTTCCTGATACCGTTATTTCTCAGGTGCAGGTTTTTATTTCCCTCCCCAATTTGTGCTTTGCATAGTGTGTTATTAGACACGTGGCTTCTCAGCACTGTAAAATAAATTATACGTGTTCATACAGTTGTTATAACTGCTGTTGTAAACTGTTACGTCTGTGCAGGAGGCCGTTCAGTTGGACGGCGAGATCCTGCATGCACTGTTGAAGCGAGTGTGTCCTATGGCGTATCGACATCTGGACAAGCACAAGATTGAGCCGGTGCTCTACATGATGGAGTGGTTCATGTGCGCCTTCTCCAGAACTTTGCCCTGGGCCTCGGTCCTCCGAGTGTGGGACATGTTCCTGTGTGATGGTCAGACACACACACACACACACACATACACACACACACACACACACACACAAATATACATTTGTTCCTCTTTTCTTTCTCTGTTGGGTTGGTCCTGTTGAAATGTATTCTCTCTCTCTGTCTCTGTCTGTGTCTGTCTCATTGTGTAGGAGTAAAGATTATATTCCGTGTGGGTTTGGTGTTGTTGAAGTCCATGCTGGGATCTAGGGAGAAGCTGAAAGCCTGTTCGGGTCAGTATGAGACCATGGAGGCTCTCAGAGCAATCGAACCCAGATACATGCAGGAGGCCTTCTTAGTGCACCAGGTAACACACACACACACACACACACACACACACACACTACAGGAAGAATTCGATAGAAGAATGATGATGATGATGATGATTGGTCATGTTGGGGTTGCACATTACTCTGTAGTAGTCTGATGACTTTTCAGGATAACAGTTTAATATTGTGTCTCATTACAGTTACTAACTGTATAAAAACACGTTACTGCGTCACTCACACACACTTCCTGAGCTGTTCTCTGTTACTGCTGCAGTTTGTCTCTTTTTCTCTGTCTGGGCTGCAGCCCAGCGGGTTGCCAGGTGTGCCAATCATAAGAGACTGTGGGCTTATTTTTCTGTCGCTTAAAGTATAATCATTAAAATCCATGGGTTGAGTTTTTGTTTAAAGTGTGAATTTGTTTATTTCACATTTTAGAGTAAAAATAATAATTTATTATAAGTGACTTTTTGTAAATTCTCTTAAAAATATTGGTAGTCACTGGTAGTCAAATATAATTATTTATTTGGCCCTAATTTGGTGTCTCTCTAAAAGACCTGTATAATAAAGATAAATTACAGGTTTGTACTGTTTCACAATCTGTCCACAATCCTGTAACACACAAAATAAATCAGAACTGCACCACTAATGCTTCAGAAGAGTTTCAGCTGCTTATCAAATGTCCTAGATTAAGTGGTCACATAAGGAAAAAAAATTTTTAAAAAAGGGTTAGACTTTAATCTCTGACAAGGACTTTTTTATTTACTTTAAAATAATCTTTTTTAATGCTGGAAGTATTTTCTAATCGTGTACTTTGTAGACTTAAAACAATTTAGCTTTTATAAATATCAGTTTTAAATCTGTAATAATTAGGGAAAAAGCAGATTAGTTAATTATAATAATAATGATAATAATAATAATTTATTACTATAAAGCAATATTTAAATTTCTAAATTAATTTAACTACAAAATTTGTATTTGAGTTGTTTTTCTTTTACTTTTAATATAATGTATTATATGATGTGGAAATGAGGACCATTCTAAAGCATTGAGTCCATTAGAATAACACACATATTGTACAGTACATATTTTTTAACTTCCTGTCGGTTTTTGCTGTAGGTTCTGGAATGTCAGGTCTCGGCGCGGGACGTGGAGCGCGAGCACCGCAGGCAGCTGAAGCGCTGGAAGAAGAAGCGTGGTGAGCCCACCCGCAAACCCATACAGAGAATGCACAGCGCACGCGCCATCATGGCCAACGAGCCGCATACACGCCAAGATCTCCGCCAAAACCCCACCATTATCATCAAGTACCCATCGATCACTGAGGGAAAGTCTGAGCCGTCCCTCAGGAAAAGGAAAGGGTCCCTGAAGAAAAACCCATTTCCAAACATCCCCAACCCCTACGCCCTGCCTAACGAGTTTAAACTTACACCGGTAAGTGAAGTACAGCCGCTGAACGAGGAGAATCAACCTGTACCTCCAAGTCCGCCATCGTTTCCACCCCCATTAGCTACAAAGCAGGAAAATCAGGTCACAGAGACGAACACTTCTACAGAGCGACTTGTGCAGTCGTCCTTGAATTCCTCCACAAATCCGAAACCGTCAGAATCGCTCCCTCTTCAACACCTGTCGCTAGCGACCGCTCCTGTGCTCCCACCGCCTCCAGAGTGGCGTCCCCACCTCCTGAACTCTCCTCCCGTTCGTCTCCCGGTGTCCGACTCCAACCATGATTGCGTCCCTAGCGATACAGAAAACTCGCCCACCGTTTTAGATCCATCCGCACTCTCAGTCCCTCCGCTCACGCACAACATTCCTGCCAACGAAGACTCGACCGCTGCTCCCATGGACAAAAAGATCTCTCCACTTAACTCTACAGAGAGCCTCAACAGCTCAGAGGACACCTACTTGTAAGTTGCGGGCTGGAGGAACAGGAAGTGGCGATACTGGGGGAAATATTTACGTTACTTTAACACTCAGTAGCTAATTTGAGTAAGAGCAGGGGTTTGGTTATTACATAACCTTTTCTTAACCTGTGATAGTTGACACTTGTAACCAAATACAATTTACACAATTAACCCTGGATGTGTTTGGTGTCTGTTTGAGTCAGGCAACAGACGCGTAAACCTTATTTACTACGGGATAAAACCTTACGCATGTCCGCTTTTTGTTCATCTCACACACTGCAATCTTAACGTCACAGTTCATCGCCTTAATATATCTGCTCAGCTGGGGTCTAATCAGGTCGGACCAAAACGGCTGACCAGTTCCGCAGGGGACCAGATGACCTACGTTTGACTAGTTATATAACTAAAAACTGCCAGAGTACACTTCAGTAATGAAGACTTTCACTCAGTCTTGCCATATGGGACCACAAAAAGTGCTAAACATGATGGAACGTCTCCATGTGAGACAGTGAAGCTGATTAGAAGTGGACAGTCACACTACTTTAGGACCAACTCTAAGATCCAGAGCAATATTTACGATTCTGGGGTTCGTCTGTCTACATCTGAGAGCTGCAGGTTTGAGGCTATGCATCTGAGACTCGGCATCTCGGAAGCTGTATGTCTGAGGTCTGTACATCAGAGGCTGTGTGTATGAGGATCTACAAATGAGGCCCTACATTTAATTTAACGTCCGAGACTCTAATGTTCAGTCTGTCTGAGGCTTTATATCTAAGGCTCTTCCTTTGAGTCTGCTTTATCTTACTGTCTCATTTGGTTCACGTGATGTCATTCTAACACACTGTTGACGTGATTGGTGGGCATGTGCCAATATTCAGTTTCCATATCATGTCTTGTATCACTACTGTATTTGGTACAGTGTTGGATGATTAGAGAAGTCCGTCTTTAGCTCTACTGGCATTTATGACACTCATGAAGCTGTTGCCACTCTAATCTTTCCAAATGGGAGAATTACATGGCCGCCTTAGTAGGCCTGGGCGACTATAACACCATCGTATTGTTATTGTAATGATTTATGAGGCTTTAGCTTTTAATGGGAGAAGCTAATACACTGTAACTGTGTGTTTAGAAATAAGTGATTCTTTCGAGTCAATTGGGTGGTTTTTTTTTTCTTAATTAATTTATTTTATTAGATTTTTTTAACCATTCTTGGACGTTTTATTTCAGTTTGGAAATGGCACTAGTCTTAATTCATTGGTTAATGATCAGTTATTTAAACTTGGCACTATGATAGTTCATAGGTTTGACCTATACATACAGTGAAGGTGCCAGAAAAACTGGACATCAATAGGTAAGTCCTGCACCAGGTGTGGATTCTGAACAGCCTGTGCAAATATTTTGTCAGGACTGAACAACGTACTTCCTGCAGAACAGTTTAAAAGTGTTGGATTTCTGTGTTGCCTGGAATCCCAGATGGGCTCGATAACGTTAAGATGTTGTAGGTGAGAATGGTTAAACCCCAAACTCAGACGAGTGTTCCTCTACCCGTTATGTCTGGTCTGATCTCTAGACGTGTGTGGCGGCGCATTGTCCTGTTGCAAGAAGCCGAACCCGATAGAATGAATGTATAATGTATTTGTAAACCTACTAGTGGGCCCGTGGAATCTCAGCTAAACAAACCCTGTACCTTTTATGAAGCCATCAGCAGTCTACCAGTTTTTCACCACTTGACTGTACAGGTCTTGCCTCGTTCTGAACTGAACCTAGGAGTATTCATGTTGATGATTTTATTTCACAGCGCGATATGTTGTAGAATTGATTATCGGCACGTCTACTGATGAGCGAGGATCGTTAATTGTTTCACGTGTTACAGTTTTAAAAAAGTACCTACGAGCGATCTGAAAAAGGGAGAATTTCTGGGATGTTTTTCTTGCGTCGACTGCTAGAGGGCAGCCTCTGTCCAAAGATGTACACCAAAGTGCCTTTACTCACTCCAGCCTCCAGAAGGGAAACGTTTCAAACTACAGACAGATCTAAAGGGTCTCACAAGAATCGCAAATGTTCTTATGTTACACTTACGCATGTGTATTAATTTGGCAGATTTTATTTCTTCATCCAAGGCAAACCGGCAACATCTTTGTATTTGTATTGAATGTTTTTAACAAAGCATCATCATTTACACGGGAGCTGCACAGCAGTTATCACGGCAATCCTATATAACAGCCAGATCATTTTAGTTTCATTACATAACCTTAATGAAATTCTGCTGTCCACTGCGTCCTGTTTATTTTACGCACAAACTCGACGATCACTGATTTCTTTCTAATAGGCTCTAATATTGTATTGCTTCTATATATAAAAGCTCACACATGGAATCTGGTGGTAAACAACCCACAATCGTCGATGTGGTGAAGTTTCAGCGATAGGAAGAGTCTCTCTGTTGCTGGAAGGTCTCCATGACACGGTCGACGGTTTTGTCATAACGTCACAAGCCGTATTTATAATGCAGTTTTGCACGACTTTAACTAGGAATTCCGAGTTGAAAGCTGTAACATCCAGATAGTCAGGTTG
>JAOVVF010000035.1:1501421-1513822 GCA_028565595.1 Duopalatinus emarginatus | reverse complement strand
GTGTGTGTGTGAGGAAGGGTGGGGTGGGGGGGGATAAATAAAGTAAAGGTGTTGCGGCTTAATTAGATAGTTTAAAGAGTGGTCAGAGACACAGGAGAAGGAGGAGGAGGAGGAGATGGGGCAGACAGACAGATGGCAGCTGACAAATGTCTCTGGGAAAGGGAGGGAGGTGAAGAAGGTTGGAGGGCAGAGGAGGGAGTCAGGATGGTGTGGTGCACTCCAGATAAAGAAGGGCTCATGAAATGTGTTTATTTTTGCTGATCTTTCTGTAACTAACTACTGTATTAAAGGTATTACGAAGCGAACAAAGCAAACTTTTACGTCTCATGCTTTTCAATATATAACGGACGTCTGTGTGTCACCCAAGTGTGTTGGGTGATTAGAATTGGCGGTTAATGGTTTGGTTAAAGGTGTTGGCGAAGCTATTTGTAACACACACATACACATGCAAAGACGTTTACAAACCAGAAGCATACTGGCTTATCTAAAAAAAAAAAAAAAAAGTGAGTAAGTTAGGAAACTAAGAGGAAGGTTTGTATAGCATGTAATTAAATGCAGTCATAAAAAAAAGTCATAAAAACCCACCTGAATCTGATTCTTAGCCCAATTATTGTGATGTAACACGCATAATTACACATTATGGCGATCCCTGAGGTTATAAAACGATCACGTTTAAATTTATTCATTCATGAACAATAAACAGACTTTTCCCCATATACATGAAAATACACGTTTTATATGAAATGGATTCCACAGTACTGGAAAATGTTAATTTTGCGAAGGAATGGCAGTTTTACAAGGGGTGGGAGATTTGTCATTTGGTGTAACCCCCCACTCGCACCCCCCCAAGATGGAAAAAAAGAGTCCTGCAAGCCTACGCATTCTTTAAAAGTGCTGAGACTTCACTTTGGGTCTCTTCTATAAACAAATCACATTCGTAATGAAATTAAGAAGTGACATTTGTTGGTGCAGGTTTACAATTTTTACAATTCAGTTCAGCTTTATTGTGATGATCCACGGTATAAATGGTTTAATGACTGAAAAATAAAGTACACACGACAGATGATTACACGCTCAGAGATGTAATCAGTAACGTACATTATTTTTTTTGGATTGCTTAATAAGTGGTGGACCAGTTCTGCCGAAACTGGGCTATTAGGTTTAATTAAACCAGAGCGTTGTGTAATTGAATGCAGGTCAGTGCAAATGTCTGCATACCCTCAGGATAAAATAATAAACACCACAAAAAAAAAAGGAAAAAAAAAAGATTTACAGCACAAATGCATTTAGGGCTCTGTTTTTTTTTTGTTTTTGTTTTTTTTACAGATGTTCGTTTATCATTATTGCAACATAAATACTGTGTGTGTTAAGACAATAAATGGACAAACAGTGTGTGTGTGTGTGTGTGTGTGTGTGTGTGTGTGTGTGTGTGTGTGTGTGTGTGTTAAGACATTTAAGGTACAAATAAATATCCTTTTTTTAAAAAAATTAAAAATCACTTTCAATTCTATTAGGATCCTTTAAGTCATAGCAAAATATATAATTCAGATTATTTTTCTTCGGATTTTGCCTTGTATTTTACTTTACTTTAATTTCTTTTGAAGAAAACTAATACAACATACGGTGACATTTTTGTATATTTAGTTCCTTTTAGCTTAAGAATAATATGCTGGCATGGAAAAATGCTACACATAAATCAACTAGTTAGTCTGATTACTGTTTCATTACCTTTTAAGGCAATTTCCATGCCTTATGAACTCTCAGTGCATTCATCATGTAGGGTATGTTTTTTTTTTTTAGGGACATTTGAAAGTGAAAGTGCAGTGATTGACCTATAGGCTTGCACACAGAGTAATTTGACCTCCGCATTTAACCCATCCATGCAGAGAAACACACACTCACTAATGAACACACACACTAGGGGGCAGTGATCACATTTGCCCAAATCAGTGGGCAGCCCCTCTCCTTGGCAAAGTGCCTGACTTGGTTGTGTATTGTCAGTACAGCGAATTGAACTGGCAAATTTCCGGTCATAAGACCGGGTTCGGAACGTCGAACCAGACTTCCCACCACTTTAATTTACCTGCCCACTGAAAGAAATAAAATATATTGTTTGCTTTGTCAGACAGAAACCAGGATGAACTTTTGCACCTACTGTGTCTTAATTGACTTAACTGATTCATGTTCCTGTTTTCAGTAGAAATCACTAAAAAAAAAATTCTACATCAGGAAGAACAAGTCACCAGATGTCACTTAAATAAAATAATGATGTACTCATGTGTTTAAATGCCACGTTAAGGGTTAATTTTCCAATCCTGGCAACATTTTTAGACATAAAAGTCACCTTCATATATTGACTAAAAGCACTTGAGGATGATAACAGAATGTATAGGTATCTAGCAGGTGTTTTGGTCACTTTTGTATACTGAAGTGTTATTTCATTTCAGTTACTGGTTTCTAAATGTTGATTAGAATTTGACTAATGTGTGTGTGTTTGAGTGTAGCTAATAAAAACCGCCCCAGTCCCCTCTAGGACAGAGATGAAACTTTACGGGCGGAGTGGGCCTGATTCTCCAGAGATGCCAGTTCAAGATCAAGTCCAACAGGAATGCAGACACACACACACCCTCCCTTTCTCTCTCTCTCTCTCTCTCTGTCTCTCTCTCTCTCACACACACACACACACACACACACACACACACACACACACACACACACACACACACACACACAGCATGTGGTCAAGAAGATGGTGATTCATTTCACCCATACTAAGATTCTGAAGAAATGAACTGGGATGAACCTCCTATAATATAAGAATTGTGTTGCATTTCTGTTACAAGTAACATACAAGTTACTGCTAGCTAGATGCATTTAACATAAGAAAGACAATGCTAACTAGCTTTACCACTCAAGGTTATTGTTAGTGTGATAATTGTACTATAAGAACGTGTTGCTAGTTTGATTGTTTTACCATAGGAGGTTATTACTAGCTAATTCTACCATGGGGAGCCTATTTTGACTAGGGCTGGGCGATATGACCAAAAAATTTATATCTCGATATACCTAAAATAAATGGCGATATACAATAAGATCCGATATTATAAAAAGCATAACAAAATATTTAATTTGTAACACCAAAATGAACATGTTTTATTATCTAACTGTAATTTATCAAAACTGTATGTCAAACTGAACACCCTGCAGACGTGCTATTGTAACTAAGAACGTCTTGTAATGTAAGTTGCTTCAAACTTTAATAAAACATCTGTAGGCCGGGTAAGTAGCTGCTATCTGCATGTAAGGAGCTGAATTAAAATAAAAGTCACATAGGAACATAGTAGTAAAGTCAAGCATTAAAACATTAGCATCAATACCACCTGCCTAAACTGCTGCCAAGAACAGGCCTGACCCATCAACACATTGGCTCCACAAGGTACCACGAGGTGTTCTGTGCTGCCTGGTACCACGATTTAAGTGATACATGCTTCTGTGGATCTTCTGTATGATGGACAAGGCTAGCCTTCAACCCCTAATGCACACCAGTATGCCTTGAGTGTCCATGACCCTTTCACTGGTTTACACTGGTTTACACTGGTTTGTCTTTTCTTGGGCCACTTTTGGTAAGTACTAACTACTGTATACTGGGAAGACCATACAAGATCTGCTATTTTGGAGACACAGTTGTCTACCCATCAGTCGTGAAGTGAATAACATTACTATGCAATGAAAAACAAACAAACAGATCCAATTTAGAAATCAACAAGAATTACTATGGTTAAAAAAAACAAAAAAAAACAAAAAACCCTTCTTCCTAAACTTCAGCTTCCTCTGAAAAAGAAATAACCCGAACACAATACATAATTAAAACATGAAATAACATTTATATTGTATTAAGTGAAGCAAATATTGTGTTTCAGTTCCTCATTTAATTTAAATATCAGCAGTTCTCCAGGTACATGACTGATAATATGATATTAATACTTGTTTTGTTGGACTGTACATTTTTCTACTTTCTTCTTTTGCCTCCTTGACACCCTCTCCTAGTTTTTTTTCTTTTTATAAACTGTAGCTTCATCCTCGAATACAGTTTCAGCCTCGACTTTACCCTCGACTACAGCCTCGACTTCAACCTCGACTACAGCCTCGACTATAGCGTTGGCCTCAGCCTCGGCTACAGCCCCGACTTTAGCCTCGACTACAGGCTCAACTACAGTCCCAGCCTCAGCTTCTACTATAGCCTCGACTACAGCCACAGCTTCTTCTAAAAAAAAAACAACAACCACATTATACACAATTTCACATAAAACACACACACAAAAAACACATAATACACAGAAATAATAAGCACAATTAAAATCCTTAAATTTCACATTATTGACTTTTCTTTATTACTGTTATCTTCATTATCTTATCATTACCTTCATTATTGTTATTCCTCTTGTCATTCTCCATACAATACAATAATAACTTACTTATTGACGTGTCTTTTGTCTTTACAACGAGGTACAAGACTCTCCTCATCACCCTGACGGTCTTAGAGTGGATCAACTTACCTGTAATAAGAAAGTTAAGGTTAACTGTGTTCAATACATTCACCATTTATCTCAATATCTTTCTCTTCATATCAGTGCTTTACTTGCTCAGTTGTTTGGCATTGGATTTATTTTCTTAAAAGAATTGCCCAGTGGTCCTTTAGCCTGAGGTGTAGCCTTCTGGCTCAATAATATGTTTTAAAAAGCAGTAAATGAGAAGAATATATGGAGCATATATAGAATGGAGGAGCGATTTTACGTCCATATACCAAATATAAGTAATATTCATCAGTAGACAGACAGACAGACAGTCAGACAGTCAGTCAGACAGACAGTCAGTCAGACAGTCAGACAGACAGACAGACAGACAGACAGACAGACAGATAGATAGATAGATAGATAGATAGATAGATAGATAGATAGATAGATAGATAGATAGATAAAAAAGTACTTACTCAGATTCTGGTTGGTGGCCATCTCATTAACCTTCAGTAATGTACATATAACTCAGTAATAATGACAATCGCAATAAAATCAGCAATAATCTGAATAAGAATAAGTTAGTTTTTAACTATCACCTGACAATAAACTCCTTTACTGTAATCTTATTACAACTTACCTTATCATCTGTAATCCTTATTCACACTTCAATCCTTGAACCCTTAGTTAGGGAGGCTTAGACCTTATCCCAGTTCTAACCTTACAGACCTTAAATATACTAACCCTAGCCTTGTTAACCTTGGGTGTAGTGACCATAAGCATAGTGTAACACTTTCATCAGTAATCTTAGGCTCAGTAACTCTAATCACAGTGTAACCCTAACCACAGTGTAAGCATAACCACAGTGTAACCCTAACCACAGTGTAACCCTAATCAGAGTAACCCTAACCACAGTGTAACCCTAACCCCAGTAGCTCTAATCACAGTGCAACCCTAACCCTAGTTTTTGGCCAATTTGCCACATGCACATGCGATCCGGTAGACAAAGATGAAACGTGGTCAATGATGTTATCTGAGAAAACAAGCCTTAATACTGAGCTCAGTGCGGGGCTAATTTATTAACTCTGACACCAAGCGACTGACAGAAACACAGTGACTGTGATAGCTCAGTGATTAAAATCTTTTCCATGTGATTATAAGGTTGAAAGTTCAATGCCATGCGACCACAGATCCTACAGACTGATACACGTCTGTGTGAAAAAAAGCTGTCATTTGAGAATGGTTGGGGATGACATAAAACATACCAATGATAATATGTAGTATTATTTTAGTCCTTTAAAATGAATTATGGGGGATTGGGGGGGGGGGGGGGGGGGGTCTAAACTTATCTATTAAGTCTCAAAGTGATGAATTCGCCATTTTAAGGTGGAATGGAAAATGTGAACATAAGACTAAAAGCTTCGTACTCTGGTGGCTGTAGAAGTCAGGAATTAGTTAAGCAGCCCAGATAAGTAGTTCACTTAACATGATTAGCTAAAATAGAGTTTATGGGCTGTTCTGATAAGAAGTAATATTGTAATATCAGTGACATTGTTATTTATTCAGAATGGATTAATGCATGATTCCTGTGGGAGAGATCCTTTGGAATATAAACATAATTCTCAGGACGAGAAGCTGATCAGGACATTTGTGCACTGTTTTGAATGTAGTCGGATACGTATACCTGTGTATCCTCTGCACACTGGTTATAATATTTGTTATTTTCAAAATCGTGTAAAAAATTGAATATTGAAAATTGAAAATTGAATTGAATATAAAAGTATTGAATATATCGATATTTGTGATAAATCCCCCAGGTCTAACTTTGACCACAGGAGCTTATTATTAGCTAGATAATTTTACAACGGAAATTACTTCTAGCTAGCTTTACCACAAGTTATATGACTAGCTGTCTAATTTTACCACAGGACTATATTACTAGTTAGTATCGCTAAATAGCCACTTATACAACATGAGGGTAGTGATTTGCCTAACCACAAATGTTTACTATGAGCTAGGTAATTGTACCACAGAATCTTATAAGTAACTAGATAATTTTACAACTAGTCAGTTAATTTTACCACAGGACTCTGGGGGCAGCCATGGTTGGGGAACTGATCTCGTGGCCAGAAGGTCGCGGGTTCGATCCCCACCCAGGGCAAGACACAACTGAGGTGCCCTTAAGCAAGGCACCTAACTCCCCTAACTGCTCCCCGGGTGCTGTGGTTTGGGGCTGCCCCCCGCTCCGGGCAACTGTGTTCACAGGTGTGTGTGTGTTTCACTGGGTTAAATGCGGAGGTCACATTCGTTCTGTGTGCAAACACAGTAAGGCAAAATAGTTCAC
Organism: Duopalatinus emarginatus; assembly: GCA_028565595.1. Taxonomy (NCBI): domain Eukaryota; kingdom Metazoa; phylum Chordata; class Actinopteri; order Siluriformes; family Pimelodidae; genus Duopalatinus; species Duopalatinus emarginatus. Next base: position 1,506,964 of record JAOVVF010000035.1, on the reverse strand, counting down.
TCTACCCTCTCTCTGGATGAGCTACATCTGATACGGCTGAGGCACAAGGAGATACCACTGACACGATTTCCGCATCCTGATGCTCCCCAAACCTGCTGATCCACTCTGACCCCCATTCCTGGAGACTCATCTAACCAACATGGACAGCCACAGACACGCCATAACGGACAGATGTAGAAACATCTTTTCTACAGTCATAGATTACAGACTTTAATAAAGATTTCTTTTTATTTATAATTGCACTAACTGTGTCACTCAAATGAGGACGGGTTCCCTTATGAGTCTGGTTTCTCTCAAGGTGTCTTCCTCTTGTCATCTCAGGGAGTTTTTCCTTGCCACTGTCTCCACCGATTTCTCATCAGGGATAAAATTTCTACAAATGTATAATCTGTTCTGTTATTTCTGTAAAGCTGCTCTGGGACAATGTCCATTGTTAAAAGTGCTATACAAATAAAATTGAATTTAATTGAATTGCTACCTGATAATGTCACAGGATGTTATCACTAACTAAATGCTTATACAACAGGAGTGCATAACTAGCTTGCTTAACCACAAATGTTTATTACTAAGCTAATTACTATGTTAAATGTTAATTACTAGCTATTTTTACCACAGAGAATTGTGACTAACAGCCAACCAACGTGAAGCTAATACTACTTAGCTAGCTTAGCTAAAATTAGCCTCCTTCTGTTAAAAACAGGTCTAAAGTAACACATTAGCCCGTGTTTGAATTAAATCTGTGAATCGTTGACGGCTGTACGACCAGTTCCTGACTCCAGATCAGATATTAAAACATAAAACATCAAATGCAGATTAAAGTGTTGAGCCATAAACCCTGAATGCTTTTCTCCCATGTCACTGAACTTGGCCGTGGTGAGAAGCGTTAATCCCAAGATAAACATCTCTGGATCGTTTATGGCCAATTTGCCTGAGGAGCACGCATATGCACTCACGATCCGGGAGACAAAGATGTACTGAGGTAATCTGATCGGTTGAGAAATTTGGTCAATGATGTCATCTGAGAAAACAAGCCTTAATACTGAGCTCAGTGAGGGGCTAATCCGCTAACTCTCACACCGAGCGACTGGTAGAAACACAGTGGTCGTGATAGCTCAGTGATTAAGGTCTTTTCCCAGTGATTATAAGGTTGTAAGTTTAAATGCCATGCGACCACAGATCCTACAGATTGACCTAATCTGAGTAAAACAAGCTTTCACTTCAGGATGTTTGGGGATGACATAAAACATACCAATGATAATATGTAGTGTTATGTTAGTCCTTTAAAACGTGAGCGTGGTGATGTAGTCAAAAATCCAAACATGAAGATGTTGACCTAGACAAGACTGAGGCAGCTATGGTAAAAAAAAAAAAAAACACTTCCTGAGAAGACATGAGAAAGAAATTTAGGATCTTAGTATCAGTTATTTAGTAAAGGGCTTGGCCAAGAATTTTTCAAATTTTTCTTCATACATGCTGATTTGTATGCAGTGTTGGCTGACAAAGAGCCAAGTAAACAGTATAAGACCACTTCTTATTCATGGTATTTGCTGTCCAATAATGCAGCTCAGCCACTGCAGCGACTTAGCAACCATAAATTCACTAACAAAGTGCAAAGTATTGGATGAAAAAGTTTTTGCCAAACAAACCCCATTTGTGAATTCCACATTTCTTGCAGAAATGCATGCAGCTTGATAAATGAGGCCTCTTGGGAGAAACCAGACTCAAAAGGAAACCTGTCTTCTACTGGGTGATACCCGACACTGGACAGTGATATTATAAATCATTACTCTTCTACAGTACTGTAAAGGCAAACAGTAAGGGTGTTGAAGTGATGAGGCGTGAGAATAAGGATTCCGGGCTGAGCATGACATCTCATAGGACGTTGCATTTTGATAGAAGTTTGTGAGAAGAGAAAAGAATGGTTTGACTGTTTTACAGTTTAATTCCTGGATTGTTGACAATAAAAATGCAGATACAAACTAACGAATGCAAAACAAAAAAGCCATTTTTAATGTCAGATAATCTTTATTTCCACATAAACTTTATATTTTGCTCTGCTCATACACTATATGGCAAAAATTGTGTGTGCAAACCAGACATATATGGGCTATCAACAAAATACAACCATTAATTAATAACAATGGTTTACATTTATTGTGCAAAATTCATTTTGTGTAATTGTGTAGGACAGCCGTGGCTTAGTGGTCTCCTAACCAGAAGGTCCCAGGTTTGATCTCCGCACAGGGCAAGACTTTACTAAAGGTGCCCTTGAGCCAGGCACCTAACTCCGCCAACTGCTCCCCTGGTGCCATGGTTTGGGGCTGCCCCCCACTCCGGGGGAGTGTGTTCACAGCCCCCTAGTGTTCACTGGTGTCTGTGCATGGATGGCTTAAATGCGGAGGCCACATTAATCTGCCATCACTTCACAGTAGGCAAATAGTTCACTTTCTCAAAACACGCTTGTTTACACTCACCACATAGTTTGGCATCAGTCTACACCAGTGTCAGAGTCAGTTGGCCATGCTTTGTTTGGAATTGTAGGTTAAGTCCTTGTATAATTCGCACATTTAATTTTAATTATTGTTATTTTGCTCGCTTATTTTGTTTCATACAATGAAAATGTTCTATACGATAGAAATACGGCGATATTTTTAATGCAAGTGTGTAATGGAAATCCATGGCAGCACACAGTACACGGTTTTTGTGCTGATGTTAATGTCAGAGGAGGTATGAAACTGTACAGTTATTGGGTCAGCAGTGACTATTTCTTTCACTTGGCAGTTTTATAAACTGTTCTGTCTGCTTGTTGCCGTACAAAACAAAAAACGGAATGTTAGCATACGCTACACTTACAGCTTTTAGCATTTCTATCCTTTCAGGTTAAAACCTAATACTTTTAAAACTGTATTTAGCTGATATACATATACATTCGGTATGTAGGCAGAGACACAAGCACTGATGGGAACATGTTATCTTATTGGTGCCTGGATGTATGTTGGTCTGTGTGTGTGATAGTTACTGTTTCTGTTACATTATCTGTGTGCATGTGATAAAAAGGAAGGAGAGGAAGGTTTCGCTTACGCTATGCAGCAGAAATCTGAAGAGACACATGCACACAAAGAGGACAAAGGGGTCTTTTTAAAAACAACTCCTGTATTATCAACTTACTTAACCTGGTTAGGTGGTTTTTCATGGATCATTACAGACTGATTACCATGTTCCACATCGTGTGTGTGTGTGTGTGTGTGTGTGTGTGTGTGTGTGTGTGTGTGTGTGTGTGTGTACCACAGCTGCAAACCCTCATGAAAACCCAGAAGCATATATCCTTCTTCATTACTGAACACACACATCCCTGCCCTCACACTCTTTTTTTAGGTGAGTTGTAAGGAACAGTACTCAACCAAGAGCACTTGTGCTGAGATCATAGCTATGTCATTAGCCTAGTCTTTGGTAATGTAATCCTTTTTTTTTTTTGCATTGCATACACTTGAAATGTCATTATTGTTTTCTAGACTTTAGTTTCAGACACACCAACGTTGAGTCCAAAATGTCCTTCTTAAAAAGTACATACTACAATCTTACCAACGTCACATGACACAAGTTACATTAATAATTTTAAAATCAGATGAAATATGTGTGTGTTGTTATCCACAAAATTACTCATAACGTTACAGGCGGTTGTACATAATCATAACATTTTTAACGTCTATGTTTCTGGTTGTAAAACAGCAGTATCCCAACTTTTTGTAATTTTTAGTGTCCAGATTCAAACACCTTCGCAGCTCCAGGTAAATTATTCAATAGATTATCAGACCACAGTGTGCTGTGTTCACATACTTTCACATTTCCTACTGATGCAGTATGTCATCCAAATATTTTTTGTGCACTGTTTAATGAATACTACATATTCAGACACACAACCTATTCTTGTTCAGTGCTTCTGTGTACTATTCAGTACAGAAGTACACGATTTTGGACACAGCCCCAAACAAATAGTTATACTAGTTGTCCAAGATGGCTGCTCTATCACATCACAGGGCCTATCTACGTGGTGAGGGTTTGTTCCTGTAGTTATTATGTGTCCTAAACCACCTCAAGTGTGTATGACGTTTGTTGTTATTTGGGTTTTAAAGGTTTTAAAAATGATGGACCAAACATTTGCCTTTTCATTACTGAGGTTGAGGTTAGGGTTAGGTTTAGCTGTAGGCATAGCAAAGGCCCTCTTAAGAATAGTAGGACAAATGTGTGGGTGAGTGTGTGTGGGTGAGTGTGTGTGTGTGTGTGTGTGTGTGTGTGTGTGTGTGTGTGTGTGTGCCCAGACTTCTGTGCTAACACACATCTGTACATCAAAGAGTGGCAACCTGTCATCTGATACACACACCACATTACTGCAACAATTTGTTCTCACTCAGGGGTGGAGACACAGAGATAGACAGATAGAGAGAGAGTGAGATAGAGAGAGAGAGAGACTTAATTAAAAAGCAGTGATGGAAGTTCATAGTCTTTAAACAGTGGTATGCTGTATCTTGTGCATGTAAAGACATCCAGCCATCAGGTTCCATTGCACACTCACATGCCCAACCGTGTTCATAAGAGAGAGAGAGAGTGTGTGTGTGTGTGTGTGTGTGTGTGTGTGTGTGTGTGTGTGTGTGTGTGTGTGTGTGTACCCGAGCTGAAAACTCGTCTAGACAATAGAGAATACTCACCCCTTATCCATCAAAACAAAGAGGCCATGCTGGAGTGTAGGTTTGTTCAAGGACACACACACACACACTCACCCACACCCACACACACACACACACACTGACAGAGATGGAAAGAAAAACAGGTTCAGAGACAACGACAGCGATAGTGTGTAACACAGCTGTCTATATAACAGAGATTAGAATGGCGTCTCAGCTGAAAACATTTATCTCTCGGTCAGCATGTGTTGAACCTGTCACATGATCTATGCTAATGTTCGACACTCATGCTGTTGGTTTTCTAGACCGCTGGAGATACTGTCACTTTCCCTGCGCTTCACACGGAACGGAGATTTCATCATAGACCGTTTTCACCGTCTCATTCAGGGGTGTGCTCAAAGGAAACTTGTGCATTCGGTACAAGCGATACGCTCGTAGTTCAGGTCATGCAGACTGTCCTCTAGCTAGCAACTAGCACGGCTAAGGATAATTAAAGGCTATAAAGCGAGTTCGTACGTAGCCATTAAGTCTTTTGTTTGGACAATACCAAGGCAGTGTGACAGTGACAGACTGTCAGCATATCTTTCAGATGTGTTGGTTAAATTACTAAGGAAAGACTGTACATGATGATCAGTGGTTATACTTAGCATCGAGTTCTGACCTCTCTGTCAAATGACAAGTTCTGCCATACTCAGTAGAGTCTTGTCCTCATAACCTCAGAGGTATACATCTACGAGGTTATGATTTGTTATTCATAAACACGCCAAACACATTTCTGGTTATAACTCAGTGATCTCCTGGGTTACTGACTACTTGACAGGCAGGCCACAGTTTGTCCGTCTGGGCAGTGTCCTGTCTGAT
>JAOVVF010000035.1:1474003-1492530 GCA_028565595.1 Duopalatinus emarginatus | reverse complement strand
GGGAATTAGCTCAAATGGTAGAGCGCTCGCTTAGCATGCGAGAGGTAGCGGGATCGATGCCCGCATTCTCCAATGAACAACTTTTTTTCTCTTCTAAACGTCATCTAATATGATGAGTAAAATTATCGGATGTCTAAGTTGTACTTTAATCACAAGATTAGTGCCTCGTATACGTTTAATTTACAAATTCGCCAGTGATGTGATTTTAATGATTGTATTAACGGTCACTTTAGGTATTATATGACTCAAAGATTAAAAATCGACTGTTTTTCTTATTACTTTTGTTTAGTGTTGTTTTACTAATAATTAATAATTACTTATTAATCATAGTTCTTTTAAATAAAACAATTACGTCATTTCATAAAAATATTTTTTGTTGACTTTTGTTTTTATATGCTGAAAAAAATTGTGTTTGTGGTGTTATTTAACAACTTTATAATATATATAGCTATATTATAAACAGCTAGCATTTTATTACTATTATTGTTATATTGTTTAATCAATTAATCAAGCAAATAAGTAATTAATTGTTCAACCAATTAGTTGATTAAAGGTTTCTTATGTGTAACTAAAATAATTAGCAACATTTAATCATTATTTTAGAACAAATTTTTCTTGTGAAAGTTGAGTTTATTCTCGTAAAGCTTAAATATCACTACATTACTATCACTGGCACGCCTGGGGAATTAGCTCAAATGGTAGAGCGCTCGCTTAGCATGCGAGAGGTAGCGGGATCGATGCCCGCATTCTCCAAGATTCTTTTTCTTCATGTACGAAAAGCTATATAACCTACGTTTGTATTTTACAGTACACGATACGCTCAGTTCCCTAAATAGTGACTAAACTAGGCTTATTTATTCTGAATATGCATACCTAAAGCGCGGTTAATTCAGCCGCCTTAAACACGGTCAGTTTAACTTTTACCGGTAAGTCTGTAGTACCCGCGCACGCAATTTAAACACACGGCTAGTTTAACCGTGTTTCAGCAAAGGCGACAGGTTTAACAAAAATACTTCAGTAGATAATTATACACTTAGGTTAAATACTAGGTTGTTCTGTACACTTTAGTGTACAAGTTGAATAAGTCGTCTTATATATCGAAGGCAAATATATTACACCTGTTACGCTAGTAGCGTAAGCTAACTGCTCAAGTTAGTGTTCTAGTTAGACGAGTCTGTAGGATAATGTACACTTAAGCAGACAAGTGAGCTGTTAAATTAGTGTAAGCTCAATGTAAAGAAATAGATGAGTTCGTATACTCGTGTACCTGTAAATACGAACACGCTTGCACGGTAGTAATAGCTCAAATACGGCAAGTATGCATTATCGCACATCCGGGGAATTAGCTCAAATGGTAGAGCGCTCGCTTAGCATGCGAGAGGTAGCGGGATCGATGCCCGCATTCTCCAATGCCCTTTTTTTTTTTCATTATTGTTTTCAAATAAACATGTTTTATAACTAATGGTTCCATGTTTTTATTTCATCTACAGTTGTCTTAAACCCACAAAAGGCTTCAGTTAGTAGTGCTGGTGGTCTCCTGATTAGGGATTCATCCTGAGCTGGTTACTGAGAGCGTCACCATGTTTGTGGAGCTACACCTTCTCCATGAGTCTGTAGGTTTCCTCCAGGTTCTCTGGGTTTTCTTCTCACCTCCTGGAAACATGCCTTAAGGTTGAAGGAAGCTCTAGTGTGAAGGAGTGAAAGTAAAGTGAAAGTGAACACTTTCTTGAACACAGAGGAACGTGACCACCACATTCATGCAGTGAAACACACACCCATGGGGGAACACTAGGGGGCAGTGAACACACCTGCCTGGAGCAGGGGGCAGTTCCATCCAGGGAGCAGTTGCGGGGTGACGTGTCTCGGTTGCGGGGCTCAAACTCAGAACCTTCTGGTCACAAGACCAATTACTCATATATTATGTCCATAGAACATATTTATATTCTCATATTTATCACATATCACATGCTACCAGTCACACTCTGTCTGTAATTGCACAACTTCGTTATTTGCACTGTACATTTCTACTGTTTGACTTCTGGCAGATGCTAACCGCTTTATGACAATACAGCTGAAACCAGCTACCTATCTAAATTTAAAAAAGGGAATGGACATGAACTCACTTTGTGCAAGAAAATAGACTTTTATTGTCCTGCATGCTGAAGTGTCATACCACACAGACTGATGTGTGACGTTGTGACGTCATATGATTTAGTGTGCATGGTAAAAGAAAACCACTGTTCAGCGCTGTACAAAGACTTGTGTATACATGACTTCTGGAGATAGACTTTCCTAATGATAACTGTCTCTTCAATTATTACATTTATCTTCTTAAAAGAAGTAACCACAACATTACAACCCAGATAGCAAAACATCTGCAATTACTCATGGCCCACATACCGCATGGTATGGTGGTACAGACGAGGGCCAGATGTGGATGTCGGATCTTTAAACCGCCTCTGCCAAAAATGACTCACAACTTGACCACATGCACAACCGGGCAATAACCATGCCAGAAAATTCCCAGCGACGTGTGACTCATGTGAGGATTTTTAATATGTGGGCCATGTTTGGCTCACATTCGGTTGCCGTCACAGAGCCAGAAGTGCCATTTTGTAGCCAGGAGTGGCCCATATCTGTATGCTATCTGGGAAGTCCCTCATGTACTGTAACTGATGGACTCTGGATATACTTGCATCACTTGTGGTGATTAAAATAACATTGCAACGCCTTTATGAGTCATGTCTGGTGCTGGAAGACATCAGGCGCTAACAATGCCAGCATGTCGGACAGCACGATCGGTCGCCGTCTAGTTGAGGGTTCCTCTGCAGTTCTCTGCTCCACAAAGGCAGGGTATCTTTTCGTCCTCGATGGGGAATTTATAATCGTACGTGATCTCTTCGTTCACGCTGATCGCCTGGCGAGAATAGATGACTATCTTCTTTTTGGCTTCCACAGTGATGACTTTAGCGTAGCAGTTTGGCTAAATGTAAAAAATAAAAAACGTATGATATAAAGCAAACTAACAGAACTATATGACTACAGCCAAGTTTACTGTACAATTAAAATCACTCACGTTACAGCTGTGGTTGATGAACCTGGCCAGGTTGCCACACTTGGTAGCGTCAATGATGGTGTCCTGGTCGACCCGAAACAGGTAGCTGCTTCCGATGCCTTCCTGCTCGTAGCGTCTCTCGCGCATGTCCGCTATCACCTGAAGACAAGTTCAAACCACAAAAGCAGGCACTTGTCTTTTATACATGACTTTGTGTGATCACAAAGGGGGAGGGTTGAAAATTGTATGTTTGGAAAAAATCCTATCCAGGGTGGGCACTTCAGTCGTGTCTTGTCTGTTGTGGGGATCAAAGGCCACAGCTGTCATAGTAGAGCCAAACCATGGCCTCTGGTATTAACTACATATGCTTAACGCATAACATAATGCCTACAGGTATTTAATTCCAACAAAATGCTATTGAGATTCAAAAACAAGAGAAAAAAACTTATTTAAAACAGTCAGTTATATGTAACTGATGCTATATTGGTGCTATACCGCCAGCAGCCAGCAGAGGGCTCCAAAGCCACACAGTGACCAGCTGCACCAGAATTTTCCAGGCTGATTAAGCTAAATTATCTGCACCTGCCAGACAGGATACTTAAGGCAAGACCCAGACACAGTCCTTTGTCATACCTTTGTAGAGTCATGACCGGTATGGTATGTTAGGGCTTTGCCTGGGGTAAGAGTAAATGTGAAATGGCAATTAAACAGGTGCACAAAACATGCAACCTCCTCCTAAACCATTTTCTTGCCTGAGTGAACATATCAACTCTTTTGCCTACATGTTTATAATCTAAAAAATGTAAAAGCGTCTACTGAAAATTAAAAGTTATACATAATATTTGTGTATGTTAGAGGTCCCACTATTCCAGAAACAGTTGGAGAGTTACTTTCCTTGCACAAGGGCACTTCAGTCGTGTCTTGTCCGTTGTGGGGATCAAAGGCCACAGCTGTCATAGCAGAGCCAAAACCATGGCCTTTGGTATTTACTACATATGCTTACTGAATAACATAATGCCTACAGGTATTTAATTCCAACAAAATGCTATTGAGATTTAAGAACAAGAGAAAAAACTATTTAAAACAATCAGTTGTATGTAATATATGTATTTCATTATGAAAGAGGTCCTGCTATACCGCCAGCAGCCACACAAAGCCACACAGTGACCAGTTGCACCAGAATTTTCCAGGCTGATTAAGCTAAATTATCTACACCTGCCAAACAGGATACTTAAGGCAAGACCCAGACACAGCCCTTAGTCATACTTCTGTACTGTCATGACCGGTATGGTATGTTAGGGCTTTGTCTGGGGTAAAAGTAAATGTAAAATGACAATTAAACAGGTGCACAAAACATGCAACCTTCTCCTAAACCATTATCTTGCATGAGTGAACATATCAACTCTGTTTGCCTGCATGTTTATAGTCTAAAAATTTTAAAAAGGTTTACTGAAAATAAAAAGTTATATGTAATATTTATGTATGTAAGAGGTCCTGCTATTCCAGAAACAGTTGGAGAGTTACTTTCCTTGCACAAGGGCACTTCAGTCGTGTCTTGTCAATACAGGGGATCAAACCAGCAACTTTCCGGTCACAAGACTGGTTCCCTAACCTTGAGCCATAACTAACCTGAGGGGATATGGTCTAGATCGTGTCGTTTCATTTGTCTCACCTGACGTATGCTCTGTCCCACGTATTCAATCACCATCTCATCGGCGGCTATCGGCTCATCTGCAAACAATCCCCAGTCGTGGATGCGACTCCTGCTGAAGCGCAGCCTCTTCTTACGGAACTGAGTTCAACAACACAGCAAATGTACATGCAAAAATAACCAGAAGCCCAGAATATGTCTATAGTCTATATTAGGAACAGGTGAAGAGATGCTGGATCTAAACTAGTCCAGTGTAGTCTGTTTTAAATTGTCGTATTCATGATAAGATTTGGCTGTAGACACGTGTGAGACGTACCTTGAGTTGGTTGAACTTCAGCAGGTCGCTGTCACAGCTGAAGAAGGAGAACAGACGCCGCTGTTCAGCTCGGATATCCGATCCGGAGCGGGATGAAGAGGGGAGCTGAGCTGGAGCGTTCTTATGATATAATACAAAATTCATAAAATGAATCACATGTCACAGTTTTGATTGACAAAGCAGTTTACATAAATATTTAAGCCAGTGTGTTACTGAGTAATTTTACCCCATTTGTCACGACTCTCACCTGAGTGTCTGCAGTCAGGTCTCCCACAGCAGCGTGTGTGTGTCGAAGGTAGCGTAGTTTGTCCCTCTTGCTGATAACGTAAAACCCCTCTGTCCGTGCTGACCCGGTCACGTGATAGCGAACGCCGCTCGGCAATTTTGGCGGCCATTCCAGGGGAACGCTACTCGGTGGGGTGAGGTCAAGGAACGCACACTGTCTCGGGCTGTCTAGTTGCTCACAAATACTGCTTTTGAATTTCAGTCACTAAACAGAAATTCATGAGAATGTCACGAGGCTTTAATATTATACATATGGTAAAGAGGACGTCTTAAAATTGTATGATTTAGAAGCCACTTTATAAATTAAAGCTATACAGCGAAGGCTGGTCAGGGGGCGGCTCCAAACCGCAGCGCACTCGGGAATCAGTTGGGCGGTTAGGTGGGCACTTCAGTTGTGTCTTGTCCGTTGTGGGCATCAAAACCAGTTCCCTAACAGCTGCCCAATTGAGCCAAACCATGGCCTCTGGTATACATATGCTACATATGCTACATACACCTACAGGTATTTAATTCCAACCAAATTTTGTTGAGATTCAAAAACGTTTTTAGAAACAATCAATTTTATATATATATATTTGTTTATGAAAGAGGCCCTGCCATACTGCCAGCAGCCAACCACACAGTGATCAGATGCACCAGAGATTTCCAGGCTGATTAAGCCGCACCTGCCAGACAGGATACTTAAGGCCAGGCTATGAACCAGCCCTTTCGTCATACCTCTGTAGCGTCATGACCGGTATGTTATGTCTGGGGTAAAAGTAAATGTAAAATGAGATTTAAAAAGGTGCACAAAACATGCAAACTCTTCCTAAACCTTTATCTTGCCTTTGTGAACATATCAACCCTGTTTGCCTGTTTGTTTACAATCTAATTTTTTTTAAACTTATACTAAAAAATAAATGTAATATTTGTGTATGTAAGAGGTCCCGCTATACCGCTAGCAGCCAGCAGAGGGCGCCAAAACCGTACAGTGAAAGCTGCCATGCATGACAAAATCAGCTGCCCAGAATTTTCCAGGCTGATTAACCTGGATTACCTGCACCCATCAGGCAGGATACTGAAGGCCAGGCTCAGAGACAGCCTTTCAGAGGACCGTTATGCCAGGGTTTTGCTCCAGTTAGAGTGAAAGAAAAAGTGGAGGAAAGTGAGTTATTTGCCTACTGTGCTTGCACACACAGGAATGTGACCTCTACATTTAACCCATCTGTGCTATGAAGAACAAAGTAGTGAACACACATGCCCAGATCTGGGGCATGCCTAAATCCAAGGGGTCAGAGAGGCAACTGGGGGTTAGGTGTCTTGTCAACTGCAGGGATTGAACTGGCAATCTTACGGTTACATGACTGGTTCCCTAACCACAAGGCCACAGAGGAGAAGACGTTAACAGAGTTAAGCTTTGATATAAGTCTTTACCCCTATTCAGTAAGAATGCATGTAGGTGTTTTCCAGTTTGAGCCTTGCTAGAACTGGAAATTTTAACTTCATTTAAATTAACTTTTTATTAGTTAATTAGCCTTTTTTATTTACTTACTCATTTGTTTAAGGCCTATTATTATTATTTTTTAAATATTTCTTTGTGTTGCAATAGTTAATGTCTATGTTGTAATATCTTTTAAAATAAAGAAAGGACTTTAAAATGTGTATTTTCCATTTTGGACATCACATAAACATGTGTGAGTGGCTTAGATCATATTCCCAGGGTGAAAATCAATCCCACTGTGACCTTAAATATTGAACTGTGGATAATTTCTTGGCCTCTTGTAAGAATTATGAAACTCATAACTCAGCAAAATTCAATCTGACATCTCCATCACCCATTCTTATAAAACCATGTTGTGAGGTGAAGGTAAAGACACTAGCATAGGTAAGGATATGAGGATGAGAAACCCAGTGTGTGCTATTGAGCCAGTCGAAGGTGTTGTTTTGCAGCAGCATCTTCTCGTATGAGGCCTTCAGGTGGCCGATCTCCTCCACGTTCACACCTTTAGTCCAGACAGCATCGATCAGCAGCCTTTCTCTCCGCTTAGACCGAGGGGCAAAGGCAGAAGTTCGAGGCCATGATTTTCTCTTTCTCCATGGGAAAAATGGTTTGGGGGGTCTGTGGTACTCCAGTGGCGCCTGGTGAAGCCTGTTTTCTAATCGGTTCTCGAGTCCCTGCAGTGGCTTTTTGGCCTGACCTGCCGAATCAGTGGTCCACTCTGGAGCTGCGTCGCGCGATGCCGATTTAGTGAACGAATGGCGCTCGGACGTGTGTCGAAAATCATCCTTGTTTCGTCTGTTTCTCTGCGAGAGGATCATTCTCCTTTTGCGCTGCATTCGTTCTCTTCTCTTTCTGAGACGTGCGGCATCCAAACGTTCCATCTGATCTGCAGAGAAGCTCAAAGCTCGTGTCTCTGAACATGACGAATCTGAGGAGTAAGGAGAGGAGCTGGTGCTGTGGACGTGGATTTGATGCAAATAGCGCGGATGCCGACCTCGCCATCGCTCCCTCTGCTGAAACGTGACCTCGCTGTCCTCAGAATGAGGCGAGGACGGATTTATGTCTCGTCCTGGAGTTCTAGGAATGCCGCTCCCTGTGTGAGGGGATACTGACAGAAAGGAAGGAGATAAGGGGTTGTACATCGCCATCCTTAGCACAACGTCTCGTGTAATTGCTGCTGTATGATGTATCTGCTCCTCTCTGTTATTCCTACCAGGTGTTTTAGGAGTTTCCTCGTAGCCAGGGTAAAAGGATGGGAGAGGAGGAGAAGACAAGTACAGTGGAGGTGAGGGGAAGACATGGAAGCCTGTCGGAGAAGGTGGGGGAGGGAGAGGAGTGGCAGGCGCCGGGGATAAAACGGGAGTTTCGGTCTCTGTTTCATAACCTCCTCCAGGAGTACACGGCAGTTCCACCTCATCAGCAGCGTGGGGCGATAACCCGTGCCTAAGCTCCAGCTCGGGCTCGTTTTCTGACAGGGAGCCTGTTGGTGTGGGTGGTCTGAGATTCCCTGAATCCTCACGTAATTCATTTGTGTAACCTGGATCCTCTGGTTCTGTTTCTAACCCCTCATCTGTGAATATTAAAAAGAAATAAAACTACAGTGAAATATTTTATATTTCATTTTATATGTATAATTGTATATATATTTTATATATTTTTTATTTTATTTTATATATAAATATATACTTTATTTTCTTTTGAAAACTTTTAGGTTTCTTTGGTACTGTCCCATCAAATGGTCCACAATATAATCTCTCGATATTTCAATATAATATCATAAATCCGATTAAAATATTTCATGTTGAGTCATTGTATTATCACAGTGTTAGCCATGTGTACTGTACCGGAGAAAGCTGGCGACGGTGGACACTGGAGCTCCATCTCGTGAGCCGGGTCAGAAAGCTCGAGCTTGTTGGATAAGTGCTGTGCGACTGGATCCTGGCAGCCGTAGCTGTGCAGAAACACTTGCACTCGCAGCTCTTCCTGTGGATTAGTGCCTGCAAAGGATGTGAATAAATGTTCACATTATCAAGACATGTGGGATGCCATGCACACGTGCTATGGAACACTACGACTCAGAATACAACAGAATCATGGACCATCCTGCTGGAAATATGGTGTTCATTACCAGCAGAATATTTCCAAGCTCATGGAGTCCATGCCCCTTGTGCGAACTACCAAGTAATAGACTGCCCAGTATTAGAATTTAGCCGTCTTACCTAGCAGGTCATCATCTGGGTCTCCATCATTAGACAGTGGAGCAGACGGAGTCAGAGGCGGGTCGAGATCGTCCTCCCAGGAATTTACAGAAGAACGAGCAGGTGTGTGCGATGCATATCCTTCAACATCTTCATCGGACGAGATCCAAATCTCCTCCACAACTCTTTCCTCCTCAGGGGCTTCAGAAGATGGAGCTTCTTCTTCGTCCTCGTCGTCATCGTCCTCAGACTCCTCGCAGTCAGAGGAGTAACGGCTTTCATCGGAGGAGCTCGAGTCAGATCTTGAGGAGACTGTGGAGTCGTAATCCATGATGGAGGAGGATTCTGATGAGGCTATACTAATTACCTCTGAAGAACAATAAAAACAAATTTGGTTCATATATAAACTTCAAGACAAGCTTCAAAGCTAGCTACCTAATTATTACGGAGTTATAATTTGTCCCATGTACATTGCAGCACAGTGAATTACTTCACTGCTTGAACCCGCAACCTTCTGATCAGTGACGTTTGTTTCTGTAACTGCCATTTTTCTTACCTTTGTCTGAGTGAGTGTCCTCCTCTCTTACACCTGATTGCCTTCCTTCTCTCTCTTCTCCTTCCATAACCGTCAGCTTTCCCTTTTTTCTGTCACTTCCTTCTTCTGCATCCTCTTCCTCCTCCTCCTCCTCCTCCTCTTCCTCCTACCAGGTCAAGAAACATAACTTAAGTTTTGTTATTTGATAAAACACAGTCTCTTACCTTAGCTAGGTGCGTCATACCTGATCAGGACTTGAAATCTTTCTTTTCGTGCTCTCCTCTTGTTCAGAACCCAAATCCTCGACATTCCCGGAGATCTCCTCATCATCTTCCTCCTTCTCTTCCTCCTCCTCCTTTTCCTCCTCTCCCTCCTCATCATCACTGTCCAGCTCCAGAGGTCTGGCATGGCGCCGTTTCACCACAGAGCCTCCATGTTCCTTTTGGGGCTTGTCAACTTCTTCATCCTGATTGTGTCTCTCCTGCTCTGCTTCTGAAAAATGGGAACAATTCACATTCATTACATTCATTTAACTGTTATTAATGCACACAATAACGCTGTAAACCGAAGTGCCGGAACAATTGGTACAGCCTGTAAAAAAATCTATAGGTGGCTCCATAATGTTATAGGTTTGTTTCGCTAGCATTCCACAGGAACCCTGGTACAGCTACAAACATCTCTGGCAGCTAAACCCTGTCTGTGCCTTATTCCTGATTCCTAAGTCACCAGATGTCAACGTTATTGAACACATCTGGGATGCCATGCTTATTGCTGTGAAACACAGAAATCCTCATCATCTCAGAATACACCTGAATTGTTGACCGTTCTGCAGGAAGTATGATGTCCATTGCCAACAGGACATTTCTCCAAGCTCGTGGAGCCCATGTGGTGCGAGACCTACCAAGTATTAAACTGGTGTACCAATTTTTCTGCCACCTCAGTGTATTTATGCCAAATGATTGCAGACTGAATGAGTATTAAACTGACCTGCTTCATTTGAGAGTGTGTGATAAGGCAAAGAGGGGGAAGGTGGCTTTTTAGCCTCCACGGCGTCCTCACCAGACGGGTTCTTCCGTTTTACCTAAATGTGATAGTAGGAAAAAAAAAAGGTATAGCATAGTACACCAATACACATGCACACAGACTACCACCACCACTTCTACCACCAAAAAAAGCTGCTAATAAAATAATAGAGGTAGAACCTAGAGATTTTAGGTGGTAGGTAGATAGTTTAGGTGTTGCTAAACTGTTAAAACCCAAAAATCATTCTGTGGTTTATTACTTTTCAGCGCAAACATAGGAAGAAAGCTAGCAATAAACCTTTTAGTCGATTACATATTATTATTATATATTTATTATATATTATATATAATTATGATTATATCCACTAGCAGCAAAAACTGTATTGTATACAACGCTATAAAATAGCTGATGCAAATAGTGCACTATATAGTATGCTACTCTGCACTTTGGATGATTTGTAGTACCTTAAATGAAGGCAGTTTGAGGGCAGAGCGGAGACCCAAACCCAGTCCCGTGCCTAGTATTGTGCCCTCTGACCCCATACCCTCTGCAGTATGCCATGGCTCCAAAACTTTGGGCTTTGCAGGCTCTTTCTCTTTGTTTTCTCCAGATCTCACAGGAACCATCGCTACCTGTAGGTGTACAACATAGAGGGGGAAATACAACTTCTCCCAAACTATAGAACCTTAATCAACACCTTCTGACCAGTCAGAATCAAGAATTCAATCAATAACATACAAATATTACCTTAACTGTGTGTTCCCTCTCGTCCCACCATTGATCAAATGCTGCAAAGGCGACGCCTTCAATCATCCTGCGAAGAATGTCTTTTTTCACTATGACCCTGAGTTCTGCAGCTACAGCAGCCATAACTCCATCCACAGTGGCCTTGTGAAGGGACTCACTTACAGGGGAGTAGCCCGGAGGAGGCACCGAAGGGTCAAACATAGGCAAGAGCGTCGGTGGCCATGGTACCCTGTAGCTAGGGATAGCAGATGGATTAAAATTCGGACATGGTGCCTGTCTGACTCCGTCCACACCTGGAAAGGTTGCCGGTGGAGGAAGAAGAGCAAAAGGAGGTGGAAAAACAGTGTGGGATTTCCCCATGGTTATTCTAGTCGGGATAGGAAGAGGTGCAGAAGGAGGAGTTGCAGGAGGGTTATTCCGCCTTGGAGGCCTGTTCACTGGTCCCATGGGGAGTTTTGGTGGCAGGCAGAAAGGCAATGGAGATATAGAGAGGTTAGAAGCAGGACCGGAAGTGATTCGAACTGGTACAGGGGGCAGTAAAGGAGGGGAAGGAACACACATTGGAGGCAGAACCGGGGGTGGGAGGGGTGGAAAGCCTGGTGGAGGTGGAGGTAGGAGAACATGAGAAGGAGGTGCTGGGAATATAGGAGGAGCAGGTGAAGAGCAGATCCCGGATCCTATAGGCTGCTCTGATGTTACTCCATCTCCTAAGGACAGCATATTCTGTAAGAGATATAAAAAGATTTACTTCTATTTGTCTATTTGTCAATAAAATCATGCAGCACTGACAAGCACATACATAAACTCTAAAGGAGTTTTTACCATGGCTGTTTGGTTGAAGGTTGAAGGTTGCTGAGCTGGGCGTATCATTGAACAAAAGGTTGAAATGACAGGTATCTTAGACAAATGCTCGTTATCTGGTTTAGGTTCCTCTGCTTCCTCTGCCGAGTCCGGGAGTGGAAAAGGACTGACGTCTTCAAAACCAAATGTAAAAGAACTTTGCTGTGGGGAACTACCGTGACTGGAAGCTGCTGGGATGTTCAGGGTAGATGAAGCATCAGGAGATTGAGGAGAAGACACACCTGATTTCGAGCACAGCTGAGGAATGTTTGAGGAAATCCAACTGTCTGAGTTGGAATTCTCCTCGTTCCCTTCTGAAGCTGGACTCTGAGTGCCGAAGAGCATCTTGATACGAGAGTCCAGGCTGCTTGGCGCTGGCTCTGGATCTGTCGGGGGGATATTCTCTGGTTCAGGGGAGACACATGGTTCTGGGTTTTGTGTCATAGCCGTGTCTTGCTGTTGTACCTCAGGCACATGAGAAGGAGAGTTAAAACTGTAATGAGGTGTTTTCTGAGGAACATCTGAAGCTTTCCCCAGTGGCTGTGAGCACAGGGTTTGTATTTGATTCAAGCTGCCCCTCTGGGATACGGGTTGAGTTGGTTCTTTTTCCATATTTCCTGTAGGTACTTCCATGACTGTTTGTCCTGTAGGTTTATTTGTACTATTAGTACATTGGGTAAGAGGTGCCAGAGACTTATCTGTATGTGTCTGAGCAGCTGAAGGTCCCTGAATTGTAACTAAAGGTACTAGATTGCTTGTGCATCCCGAGCGATAGTGTGATCTGTTAAATCCAGGTCTGTGCACGTACCGATGCTCTGGTCTACGGTTATATGCGTTTTGGTATTTAGTGCCCCACACGCGATCCCTGTGCCCACCTCGAGGACCCCTGCTGACTCCTGGTACCATGTGCCCTTTAGAGGTCCAGGAAGTTTGAGTAACGCTTATTAAAGACCCCTGCCTCGTATTTGGCGTATGCGGTGTTAGCTGGACCAGATGAGGATTGTGATGGGTGTTTTGGGATTCAGAGGTGTTGAATGGAGTCGAACGTGGGGCGTTTTTTGAAGCATGTGCATCAGTGTGTGTATCTGTTGTGCTTGTGAGGCCCTCGCAGTGCGGTGGGGTTCCTGGGTTACTGTGAGACAGAGGCGAGCCGTGTGGAGTGTCCTGCCAGAAACTACATGGAGTGTCCTGGTGCATGCTGGAATAGGCGGTATCCATGGACATAGGGGTGGAGCAGTCAAATGGGGTGGAGCCAAGGAGCGTGGAAGACGAAGACAGCAATCCGTGAGATAGGCGCTTGACCGGGTCATAGTCCTGAATAAAGTAAAGAAAAAGATTGGAGTCAAAAAGCTTCAACTATGAATGAATCAAGTCAATGCACTCGCATTCAATATGGCAGTTTGAAAATCTTTTTCAATTAAATTTTAAATGTGGGTATGCAAAATGGCATTCCATGGGACCCCTGGTACATCTACAAATGTTTCTAACAGGTGAACATTATGTGTGCCTCCTTTTTGATGAGTTACACCTGTTCATGTCCTGCATTCATTATGATGGGTTTGTCCTCTTCCAACAGGACATTATGCCACCACACACATCTAGAGACACCAAATTATGGTTAAAGGAACAGTCTATGTTTCTACCAACCAGCTCTTTTTATTTGATGGAACTCATAACATAGTTACCCATGTATGTCACACTTACAGTGTGGGAGTCAGAGCTGTAGGTGGGGGACTGTGGTCCCCAGGCTTCATCCCCTAATGGAAGTGTAAAGGGCGTATACAGCCCACTGACAAGCAGCTGGAAATATCGCATCCTCTTCTCTCCTGGAAGTAGAAAATGTGGCCAAATCTATTTATTTTAATACCATCTCAGGTTGCATAGCTAAAAATGAAGCTGACACCAAGATTTGGCCAAAATCCTTTAGATTTTTCTCTTTTTTTGTCAAATTTGCTGGCTTTTTTTGTTGGCTAAATCAATTTAATATAATAACAGAACATCCTTAATGAAAAAAAATCAATATACAAATGGAAGCTAAGATTTCATTTAATTTCATTATTTTGGCTATTGTACGTAGACTAACAAACCTGTAGGTACACAATGTTCTTTTGTCAGTAACCTAGTACATAATTGTTCTAAATTAGGCATACAATTTGCACTATGCTAAACTGGTAGCTGGTAACGGTTTCTTTTACCGTTTGGCTACACACCAAACTACACTTCAGTGCAAAACTAAATAAGCAGACTTTATATATCAAAAGTGTTTTTGACTGTCCGCAAATTTCCTTTACAACATTTTCTTTAAAAGTCTAAACCTAAAGTGTGTAAGAACAGTTTTCTTACCCTTCGGGTCCAACTCCACGTGAACACGGTTGCCCATGACTGAAGTGCTGTGAAGTTTTTGCACCGCTTCATTGGCCCCTCGGACAGTCTCAAAAATAACTTTGGCTAATCCTAAATGTTTCTTATTCTTGGGATTGAACAAAACCTCCACCTCTTGGATCTCACCGAACTTCCGACACATGTCAATTAAGAACCCGGCCTTGATGTTGTCATTCAGCCTGGCAAATGTCACCTCCTTTGGTGGCCCAATGTAATTCTCATCAATCTAAAAAAATGTAATGGTGAATAGGTCAATCATTCCCATTTGCTGTTAATAAACCAATAATAAACCAATGAGGGCCCAGACAACTGGGTCTGTATGCATATTTATATCTGCTATAACCTTGAATTTGGGGACTGGCAGATTCTTCTCTTTAAACTTGATCCAAAAACGAGCAATTCGAGGGTCTCTGACTTCTGGTGGATGAATTCCAGGATTCTGTAGAAAATAGTATACATTTTTTTAATTTTAGCTCTGGTTTTACATTTACTGTAGGTCACAAATAACATGGAATAAAAAATAAATAAATTAATATTAAATATGTTCCATGCAAATATCTAAATTACAGTATGAAAAAAACATGAACATTTATTTAAGTCTACATTTCACACATTTGGCTGAATTTTTAAAGAACTGTGCAGATTGTAAAAAAAACTGGTATCAATTGGTGGTGGCTCCATAATGGTATGGGGTTTGTTTAGCTGGCATTCCATGGGTTTGGGGCTGCCCACCGCTCTGGGCAAGTGCGTTTACTGGTGTGTGTGTTTCACTGCATGGCTGGGTTAAATGCAGAGGTCACATTCGTCTGTGGGCAAATAGTTCACTTTCACATTTTAGATGTCACAACCCTAATGCTATATTTACATGATTAATATGTACACCAAAACGCCCTACAAGGTTAAATTATACTGAGTCCAACTTCTAACTAATTTGTTCTGTTTTTCCTCTGTCTCCTTCTGTATTTTTGTATAACAGCATGATCCCAAATGTCTTTCACACACACACACACACACACACACACACACACACAAAGCCTTGTAGTTAATCAACACCTTCTGACCAGCATTGATTTGTGAATTCAACACCATTTTGACATAAGGATTAATAGCCTAGATTTGAATATTGGTTTACATGCTCATGTGGTCACGTATCCTGTTGCTAGGCCAGTGAGGTATTTTGCAAGTCAATGATTTTAAATGTGACATCTGTCACACATGGAACTTTTCTGGAAGTAAAGTCAGAATAAAATGTGTTAAGCAAGTCATTGTGTGTAATATTTGTCTTATAACCTAGTCTTATAACCAGCTCCATGTCTGTAGACATTTGTGAACTAGTTAGCAATGTAGTTAGCACTAAGCCTGCATAGACAATTAAGAACTGCTTTGTGACAAATAAAAGAAACTCTGCCTTACATCACTTCTATGACAGTCAATCTGTTTAACAGCACCATGTTTAGATTAGATTTGCCTAAGTCATTTACGACACCACCTGCCAAATGAATGTAAATCTAAATACCTCAGCCCATGGACTTCTGCTGTACGGGTGGATTAAAGCATAAGCGTAACGATGTGGTTCAGCACCTGAGGGATGTCATGGCTCAGGGAAGCTCAGGTAAATTCCTGCTTTCCCTTTCAAAGCCCAAGTGATCAGGAAGCTCAGGAAACAGCATTGTTTTTTTTTCTAACAGGCTTAGGAGCATGGGCTTAAAACTCACAGGCGAACTGAAATGCAGTCCATCATAGCGGTAGAGCTTTTCCTTTCCGCCGTCCAACAATGGATCGACAAGTAGTTTGTAGCTGCTCCAGTTCGGTGTTCGTTCCACTTCAGTCTCAAGACATTCTGTATTTGAGGGGAACAAAGGTTACTGAAATGTTTTAATCATTATATTTAGTTTGATGCTGATTGTTAAATTATTAAATATGAGACGTGAATTTATGAAGTTGCAAATTTACGATTTATGAAGTAAAATATTATTTAATAAATAGGATTGTGTAAATATCGCTGAACAGTTGTAACAACTTTGTGATTACAGGTCATACAGGAAATGGACAAATCAATGGCAAAATTTCGACTACCAAAATCTGCCTCATGGAAAGAAGGATTAAAGGTGGAAAAATCAGTAGCCCAGACCCCCTGGACAAGCACTATTCATGGCCAGGCTATTAGTTACCTTACAGACAAGTCAACAACCAAGCAATAAAAATAAAACTAATTAACTGATTGACAAACAAACATTTCATTCATTGGTCTAGCAATGGCTTAAAGTAACATACTGCACGTTGGTGGGACACACCTCAGGGCTGTAACTATAGCATGCAAATACAATTGTCAAATCTACCAGCAAAATAACATAACATAAATATAACATAAAATGTTATATATAAAAGCATCTCCTCCAAACATTTGAGGTTGCATTATTTTGTATTCTTGATGTATTTCCCAACTTTAAAAATAATAATAATAATAATAATAATAATAATAATAATAATAATAACGACAACAACAACACTAATAATATTAATAATAATCATAATAATAATAATAATAATAATAATAATAATAAATATCAGACAATTATAAAACATTAATTAAAGGTGTAAATTATAAGGCCTGGTAAAAAATGGCCGACACCATTAAGACCATACATGATGAATCTGTTCACTCCAGAATAAACTGTTGATTAATAACTAAAGAAGATTATTTCTAATATATATGTAACAGTATAAGCTGTGGTTATTTACACCGGTTTTAGACTACATGAATGCGGTAGTGATGATATTGATGCTGAATGGACTGGTCCAGGCCTGAGGCGGAATCTCAGCATCCCTTACCGTTATCTCCCTGTGCCTCCTTCTCGACGCTTTCGCTCATCATTGGCACTCATTGTACACTGTTATTAACAGCCACTTCGCCTTCAAATTAAACTCCACAACTCACATATAGACACAGAAACGGGTTCGGGTCGCCGTTCTGAAGCTGCATTGTGCGACTTCGGCTTTCTCCCGAGGGATGAACCTGCATCACAACAAGTGGGAGTCACCTGGCGGCCCCGCCTTACAGGTGCTTCACCCTGGTAGTACGCCGCATCCATGTGTTGCCAGATCACTATTTATCGCTCGTGAGATGTATAAAAGTTTTTACTATTTGTAAGTAAATAGAAATAAACTAAAGAAGGTCAGGATTAGGTGTGACTACCCTTTGCTTTATTGTTAACTAGTAGTCCCAGTTTTATTAGGGAATTAGATCATCAGTTTTACTGAGCATCTTGAAGAATCTGCAACAGTTATTCTTGAGGGACTTACGCTTCTTCCTTCATAATGTTTTTTTCATTTATCTCATTTAATAGGTTGCTTTCTTTACTGACATACATTATTTTCTCTAACATTATTATTATTATTATTTTTATTAATAATAATAATATTAATAATTATTATTAATTAATAATAACAATCATCATCATCTTTGGAAGTATACAATTGTTTATACTGACTCAATTATGCAGAATTCATAAAATAAATCTCTCTCTATCTATCTATCTATATATATATATATATTAATAGGATTTGGTAAAACTTCGACTGAATGGCTCAAAGTAACTTACTTTGGTGGTCACATCTATGAGCAAAAGGCATAAAGATTAAAAGCCAAAATGTGTGTGTGTCTGCTTATAATTTACTGATTAAATCATACAGTATACCTTGATATTTGTGGATAAATGTAATTTTGTTTCCTTTGTCCATTCAAACCGATCTTCCAATTCTACCAAGTGTATATGCTAATAAATCTACATTTCACTATTCAACTATTAGATGGGCAACCAAATTCTGCTCAATATATTGTAATTATTGTATGGTTTGTATAAACACACAAACACACACACACACACACACACACACACACACACACACACACACATATACACACACATATACACAACATTACATTTATTACAATATTATCAAAAGCATCTCCTCCAAACATTTGATGTTGCATTTTTTTGCATTCTTGTTTTAT
>JAOVVF010000035.1:1441224-1465280 GCA_028565595.1 Duopalatinus emarginatus | reverse complement strand
GGGTTAAATGCAGAGGTCACATTCCTTCTGTGTGCAAACACAGTAAGGCAAAATAGTTCACTTTCATTTCATTTCATAAATGTGAATAGTAAAAATGACTTCACGTGAATGAAACACCTGTTAATAATCAGAAACAAAGTGGCCTCTAGGATTTAAATGCCTAATAAGAATATAACTCCTGTTAGAATTAATGTGTGTGCTAGGAATTCAGTGCCTTCTTGGAATTGGCTCCGACTTGTCGGTGCATCGGCTCCACAAGACCTCCGAAAGTGTTCTGATACTTCGATGGATCTTCTGTGGAATCAGACCAGACAAGCAAGACGTCACTCCAAGCTAGTTCACCAGTTGTCCTTCCTTGGACAAATTTTGTTACGTACTAACCAATGTATACTAGGACACACCTCACAAGGCCTGCTGACCCAGTCATCAAGACATCACAATTTGGCGCTTGTCACTAAAATGCTTACGCTTCCAACACAACTTCGAGAACTGAATATTAGCTTCTTACCTACTATATCCTGCCCCCTGACAGGTGCCACTAGGTAACCAATTTTATTCACTTAACATATCCTAGGTGTTAATGATATGGCTGATCAGTGAATGAGATGATTAGATAGATAGATAGATAGATAGATAGATAGATAATTATTTCTTCTCAAACTTTTTGAGGAGCATTTTCATGTCATTATTATAATATCAATAATAATTGTAATCATTTTCATTAATTTTGTGTGAAATGCTCTGAACTTTTTAACTGACTATGATGGTTTAATACCTGATAGAGAAAAATGACCTATTTATGCTAATTATCCAGTTACAGTAATTACTCAGCACTCCTGCTCCATAATTAAAGGTAAATCAGCTCTTCGCTGCCTGAAAGTTTTTTGACTTTGAACGTCTGCCCAACTGTTGCATCATTTTTGGCTCTAACTAAAGAAGCTAATTATTCTGCCTCGAAACTTTTTGCCAATTTCATGCTGAAAGGCTTCATTTAAAACATGACAGCTTGGTCCTGAATGTATGACAGGTTCAGTGAGTGTAAAATGGATACTAAAGAAGGAAACATACATTTTGTGAAGCATGACCAGTCAGAAGTTACAGTTACAGCTTCAGTGACACTGGAGACTCCTTCCTTGAACAACACAAGTTTATGTGCTGCATACATGTAATTAGGTGCAGCTGTACATTTCTATAACCAATAAAGATCAAACATACCCAAAAACGCTCTGAAGGTAAGTATAAAAAGGCACACCTGATCTACACAATACACACAAACAATAGGAAACATAGGATCCATGTCATCTCCGCTCATAACTCAGCAACAAGCATGTACATGTTAGAAATCCTTGGGGGTCACGTAAGGGGCGTTTCATGCCACTGTTTGCTCAGTTGTCTCAGGGTGTGTGAAGTCGGACTGCTGTGAGCACACACACACCACACACACACACTCATACATGTCATAGGTAGGATCCTTTTACCAATAATAGTTTAGGAGGACACCCAGATATCAAGCCCCTTGCCATCTGTCTGTGTGCCTGTATCGTTATTTTAATAGACTCAGAGATGCCGGAGTTATAGAGTGTGTGTGTGTGTGTGTGTGTGTGTGATTTTTTTTCTTTGCGAGAACCAAAAGTCCCTACAAGAACAGGAATAGCTGAAATGTTTGACCTTGTGAGGACAATTCGCTGGTCCCCAGGAACTACTTTTGTAGTAGTAGTGGTAGTTTTTTTGTTTTTGTAGTTGTTTTTATTAAAAACTAAACTAAAATAAAATAAAATAAAATAGTAAGAAAAAAAAGTAAGTAAGTTAAAATAAATTACATAAAGTTTATTTAACCGTTATTAAAAGTTAATATAATTAAATTAAAAGAGCCCAATGTAAAAAAAAAAAAAAAAGAATTGCCTTTTTGTTACTGAGGGTAAGGTTATGGTTAGGTTAAGGCATAACATTAAGTAGTTCCATCTATGAATCTATGAAACATGGCCATAAAAATATACTGTTAATAGAAGCTAGTGTGATTTATGATCTATTGGGTAAATGTAGTTTGTCATGAAATAATCTCCTTTACCCAATATAGGGAGGGTGAAGCAGGTGTCTGCTGTGTGGTTTTTTTTTTCTTTTCTTTTTTTTAGCATGAGCGCTTTTGAATTAGCTAGTTTCTGGCTAGTTCATGGCTAGCCAGTTGTTGCTAATACCTTAATCCAAGCAAAGAGTATGGGAGATTCTGGGAAGAACGACTGTTCAAACAACAGAGCGAAAGGTAAAGCCAGAATAAGAGAAAAACCATGAGATGAAGATTGATTAATATTTAAAGTAAAGTACAGAAGATGGATGAACAAAATGAGAAGAGGGGAAAAAAACGAGGTGAAAGAAGTAGTGCTGAGAATAGAGTTACCCAAACTCTCTCTCTCGCTCCATCTGTGTGTGAAAGAGTGGAGCGAGGGAGCTCCGTGAGATACGGCGGTATTGTTTCGGTGACAGAGATCAGTGGCTGGCTGAATGTGCTTTATTTGCTGCACTCCCAGGCTAATAAAATGCGAGGGCTCCCGCTGCCCGTGGTGCCGTGCTGGGCACAGCAGGGGGCACGGCTTTTTTGTGCTCCCCTGCCCAAATTATGGAGCCGTCAATACCCACCCTGGAGTCCGTCAATAGAGCGGCGCTTCGTGACTGATGGGAGACCAACTTCAAGGCTAACCCTGAAAAAAAATGGGAGGGAAAAAAGGGGGTGAAATAAGAGAGAGGAGAGAAACCTGACCTGTTTCTCACTAAATAAGGTCTATAGGAACGTCTGCCTGATAAAGATGCTTGTTATGGTGAGGTGGTGTGATGTTTCTCACCAAGATGTTTATCTCATACTGTTTAGATTCTCAAGCTGTTTAGATTCATATTTTATATCAGTGAGACCCTAATGGGGACTGTCTATTACACCCTATCTTTACAGGAACAAATGATAGAAGGGTCAATAAAAAAATAAGGCATTTGAAAAGTTATTTTTAAAAATCCTTTTCAAAACAGATGTAATGAGTACTTTTTAAATTAGAGCACTCGCAAGTCCAAAATAATGAAACTGTATTTCAAACTTCACTCACCGAAACATGTCAGGTGGCGCAACCAAATGTAAAAAACATAAACATACTTCTACCTACTATGTATTCGACGCTTCTACTTGGATGCCTGGATTAGCTTTTACCTTTGCTAGCATTTTCATGCAAATACGTTTTCAGTAAAATGGAGAGTTTTCAACTAGTTTTCCAGTGGTTGTACCACATGACATTGAAAGTGTTCCAGCCTGACTATGAGTCCAACATAATTAATTTTATCAATATTTAAGAGACATCTACAAAACCTTTCACTCAGCCATAAATGTTACTTTAGAATAAAAGTCTTACGTTTATGCTGACACTGACATTTAAGAATATACAAATTGCTGGACAAATGTTTTTCAAGAACAAGTTATGAGTTCATCTTACCTGGCCAGAATGTTTAGCAGTCTTGTTTATGCGAACATCCATTTCATACATCACCGTCTACTCGGCAGCCATCTTGGAGTGGCTTGGGATACATGAATGGGGGAAAGCAAATTAACCTTTTCAACAGGTTTTATATTTGAAATGAATTTTTAATCTAAACAAAAAGTTGAAAATGCACGAAAAGACTCACAAAACCCAAATGTCTTTATAGTGTACTGCTTATGTGAATTTTCTGTATGACTCAATCTGCCTGGCTAGCTGATTTTTGCCACAGCTAGCAGAAAGATGATTTGACTGAGGAACTGAACTTACATCGTACATCCACCATGGTTTCTCTACTCATCTCTACCATCTCTGTCATCATCGAATCAGAATAAACGAGTTAACATTTTACTTCTTTGAAAAGTAATGGTCAATTTGTAATTGCTTAAATTTGTGCAAGCATTTTTTAACGCCTGCTAGCATTTTACAAATGGGAAATCCCACAGGATCCGTCAACGCAGTCCTGTAAACAGCATCACAGAGAATTATTAAACATCAACTTTCAAATTGCTAGTTTAAAAAGACGAGAGAGGGAGAGATGAAACGCTTCTGCTTCGCCATTGAAAAACACAAGGCAAAAATAATATAATATAAGTAAAAAAGCTAAACTTTTATGCCTTTTTCTGTTTGGAGTTTGAACTTTGTGGCTTTTTTCGGATGTTCTAAGGGTTTCAGAACACACTCTTGCTCACGCCTTCAAAGGGCGCGGAGCGTCTCTCAGAAGTGCCACCTAGCAGCGTGTGCATGCGTGGCAGCCCCACGCTGCGTGACGATTCTGATATGCTAATAGATCAGCGGGGCATTACAGCCTGATACACACACAGCCGCTTTAATTCTCTCTTTCTCTCTCTCTCTCTCTCTCTCTCTCTCTCTCTCTCTCTCTCACTCAAAGCAATTCAATTCGAAATACTTTACTGGAATAACTATATGAAGTACAATATTGCCGAACTATGCAAAGGAAGCACTTTAAAGTTTAAATCCGTAGCTGTAGCTTAGCATGCACAAATGTAATATCAGTGCTGAACTTCAACTATGACTTTAATAATAAAAATAATAGCTATAATCATAATTTCTTCATAATATCTTTTCCTTTTCTTGATATCATTCTATTTTTATATCTCTAAATCCATACACGCAACAGCTACATGATAGCACCTAATTTTATTATATACTATTTTATTATCTACATTACCGACTGTGGCCCTGTCTAGCCTTTTTTCCCCGCAGATTTTGTTCATCGCAGAAATCATCCTTGTGCCGTGGACTAAAATAAAAGTGAAATAGGTGTTGCCTACTTCCTAGTACAAAGGCTGCCTTAGATAAAGGTGCTACGTAGCATTACGGTTATCCAGATAACAGTATAGTAAACATATAAAAGCTCAGACATTAAACTTGCACTAAAAATCAGTTTTTACATCATTAGTTTTTTATTCCCCACTCTGTTGGATATAGATAGGAAAGACATGTTTGGTGTCCTAAGTTTGCGTTTTCAGTTTTTAGGCATTCAGCTTGCGTGCTAAAGCAAAAAAGTATTAATTTGTTGTTTGTTATACAGTAAAAACATCATGTTTTTAAAAAAAACTACCATTTCATTCGATCAGCTTGCCTTGCCTGTCTGTGTGACTGAGAGAGAAAGTGTGTGTTCAACAACGAGAGTGTGAGAGGGCCTCTCGTCTCGTCATGGCAGCGTTAGCGCTCGATCCCTCACAGCTCTCTTTCTCTCCGTGTCCGGGACTCACGCTGAGCAGGAACTTGAGCTGATTGGGTTTCATTCACTATCCTACCCATAACCCCCCCTATACGCTTTCGCTCTCACACACATGCACTCACAGGCCTCATCTCCAGCTGGGTGAGAGCGTTTGTTGGAGCGCCGAAGGGTCACGTGGGGGTCGATCACCGCGGCGCGGCTAAGCTAACTCCGGCTCCCCCGTTTCTTTCTCCTGCGGGTTGCTATGGCCTGGTATTCGCTCTGGAATGACACACTGCTAGAAGTCCTCTTTTGTGCTCGCCGCCGTTATTGGAAGTGTGAGCATGATGGCACGTATACACACACACACATTCATACCCCCTACAGACACATACTTTTACCAGAGACTCACTGGACAGAGAGCATTGTCATATATGCTAATGCTTAACTCACCCTCTTGAAGTTATTTTAGACATTATGACTCAGTAAAAGGGGGGGGGGGAGACGAGGCTATTGGGCATGGGCCAAAAAAAAAGTTAAGAAATGTGTTTTAAGAATATTACTTTGTCCCAAGATGTGTTTGGTGTCCAAAGTTTGGTACGTTGTCCATGCGGAGTTAGTACTTTATGGTCTATAATATCAATCAGTACATACACAGACAAGCAGGTAATCTTTTATTAAATACATTACCATTATAAATTACAAACCATAGTAAAACTTTTGTATATATTACAATTATGAATTTACAATCTGCATATGTTTAGTACCAGTTTAACATTGCATAACACATGCCCAGGCTGACAATATTATGGTTTTCAACACCACACAACAATTCCATGCTGTTGAAAGACGCATTCATTTTAATTCACCTAGTCATGCGGATGTGTATGCGGACGATGACAGAACTCTCCTTGCCGGCTCCTATTCATCCCGGGCTTATGCAAACTTTAACTTCATTTTTGCTGGGTGGAGTCGCCTTTTCAAACGCAGCCCGTCCCCCGAGGAGATTCCTACCCTAAAAACAAACAGAGCGTATTTATTCCCTTTTCGGAAAAGGGACAGAAGAGTGTTTACTGGCCTTAGAGCGACAGAAAAAAGACATCAGAGAGTCTCAGGAGAGTTCAAATCCGAACAGCTGCTTGTTGAAAAGAGTTGAGGCAATACAGGGATCACATCACAATAATAAAACAAAACAAAAAAAAAAGCCAGCCCCAAAAGCCACGGCTCATAAACAGGAGACACAATCAGGCAAATAGCGACAATAAAAACTCTAATGACAACAAATAATAAAGCCACAAAGACATAAAAGAGCCTGCTAAAGCCTATAGTGGTGCTAGTTAGAGCTTCCTTCCTGACCCTTTTGAACCATGTGTTTGTGTTTGTACCTGATTTGTGTTTGTCCGTATATCCTTGTTAACACTGAGTATCGTTATTGCTGTCCCAATAAGTCACCCTGTGTTACCCGTGCCCCCTCTTAAAGCATCATCAAAGCAAGCCCCAGCATCTGCGTCCCCCGTGTCTGTCCACAGCGGCAAACATCGACCTCGGGCTTCCAAAACATATGGCCGAAAGCCTTGCTTGAAATTAAGGACACATGTTCGTCCTAGGAATAATTTGTTCTCGGGGAGAAACATTGTTTGCAGCGAGGCTGTAATGCATTTGTGTAGTTGTGTAGAGAGCTCTTGGCGATGCTGTTGTTTTTTTTGCACTGAATTGCAGAGACATGATGTTTCTGTTAGAGCCACATTTAAAGAAATGGCTTTCAGCAGATTAAAGTTTGAGCTTTCCAGAGAAGTCGAGATGAAGTATTATGTTGCTGGGTTGGGGTCGGCCGTTTTCAAGCCAGGTCAGTCATTCCAGCACCTGTTCATTAATAACATTAGATAAATACAGAGATTGGTAGTGACGCACTACATTTAATCTGTTACATTTACTCGAGTAACTTTTTGGATAAATTGTACTTATAAGAGTAGTTTTATGCAACATACTTTTTACTTTTATTTTACTCCGTTACACTGAGTTTCATCCTGCTCGCTACTCGCTAATTATTTTTATCCATACCGTCCAATGAACGATCTCTTTGTTTTGTTTTGTTGAGACCTCCAACAGAAGCTCTGTCACATGACTGAGTCTCACCAATCAAATGTAGCCATTAGCGATGTTTGACTCCGTTTTTACCAGTTAAACAGAGCCGAGCCGGCAAACACAGGAGGAAAAGAGCACAGAAGCCCAGTACAAAGGCAGAGCCGACGGTGTGTGTTTCACAACAACCTGAAGAGAATTAAATTGAAGTTACTTTGTAAAGATTTAATTTATTATTGTTTTAGTTTAAGAGAAATTCTCCACATCTGAATTTGTTCATTGCTGTTTTATATTTTTGTTCATTCAGGTGTATTATTTGACGTCCTGATTATTAAACACAGAGGGACTCAGCAGGTACTCAGTACTCGAGTAGTACTTTTTACTCTTACTCAAGTAATTAATTGGGTGATGACTTTTTACTTGAGTCACATTATTGAAAAGTAACAAAACTCTTACGTGAGTACAATTTTTGGCTACTCTACCCACCTCTGGATAAATGTTGGTTGCCACGGTTGTAAGGAGTGGTTATTTGAGTTACTGTATCACACTTCCTGTCAGCTTCCTCTCTCATCATCAATACAGATTGTATACGTATTGTTGTTATAGTGCTAAGTAGTGGTAGCTAAGATTTCTGAATGTCAAAATGTCACGAGTTCAAAACCTGCCACCACCAAGCTGCCACTGCTTGGCCCCTTAAACCTCAACCGTTTCTACTAAATGCAATAATATGATGTTGTGTTATTGTTTATGTGTTATTGTGCACTTTGAGATGCTTTTCTGCTCAGCATGGTCGGTGCTCCAACAATTCTGGCCGTTTTCCTCTTTCTTTAATACTTATACTACATATACTTGTTTCAGTGGTGGGCAGTGGTAGCACAACCGTTACTCCAAAAATTTAATTAAGCACTCTTGTAAGTCGCTCTGGATAAAAGTGTCTGCCAAATGCCGTAAATGTTAAGATGTTGATCAAAAGGTTTTGTTTTCAAATCTCACCGCCACCAAGCTGCCACTGTTCTGCCCTCAAGCAAGTGCCTAAACCCTCAGCTGTCCAGTTGTATACACAAGATAATGACAAGTCGCTCTTGGATAAGGCCAACTGAAAAATTCCAATATGATTATATGTGGTTGTGCATTCTAGGATGCTTTTCAGCTCACCATGGCTGTAAAGAGTGGTTATTTGAGTTTGAGTTTTTTTGGCGCCGACCATTCTGGCCATTTCCTTCTCTCATCAACAATACAGATTTTATTCTCCTTGTTTACTTATTACGGTTTCAATGGTCGGCCATGGTAACTCAGACGTTAAGATTGTTGATCAGTAAGTTTTGATTTCAAATCTCACCATCACCAAGCTGCCACTGCTGGGCCCTTAAGCAAGACCCCAAACCCTCAACTGCTCATTGGTACACATAAACAAAGTTGCTCTTGATAAGGACGTCTGCCAAATGCCATGCATTTTTCATGCTGTATTTGAAAATATTTTTCAAAGAGTGACTTCTACCTATTTATTGTGTTGTTCAGTTCATTGTTGATTAATTGTTCCAAATGGTGCACAATCTATATTTATAGTCCATTACAGTATCTGGACACACAACTGACTCCTGGCTACACAACTACACAGCTGGCTACAAGCGAGTCACTTTCAGGTTGTTCTGTTGAGTTAATCGAACTGAAACATTCATGGTTGTACGTTCCCTAAGATCTTCAATTACGCTGCCGTTTTTTAATCCAGATATGGAAATTAGATATTGTTCACCCCTCAGTTTCTCTTTTTTGGGTTGTTTGGACACATGAGCATGTTAGACTGCGTCTCAAAGGCGAGCACAATGATGAGTCTGACAGCCTGTCAATCAAATCAGCCATGCCCTTAGTTCATGGTGATGTGACAGGCACACTCACAAGTTTACTTTTTCTTAGAAACTCTGGTAAAAAAAACCCAACAACCCTTTGTTAACAGGAGATCAAAATAAGAGCTGTTGTACCTGACACACTTTTACTGCCGTGGCTTCTACCTCTCAGCCTCCGGATCTGATCCGTCTGATTCATCCTGATGCTTTACGTCAGGTTCCCCTTTTGAGTCTGGTTACTCGCAAGGTTTTTTTTTCCCTTATGACATCTCAACACTGTTACTTATTTAAATAGACTGATTTGTGATGATGTTTACTGTATAATTGGCATAAGAACTTGAAAGTCATTATTCAACAACAGTGATTTTGGAGACCAGATGCACAGATAGGCAGTTCCATATGCGTGAGAGTTCAGGAAAAAGGTCATAACGATGTGCAGGTATGGAATCAGACGTGTTAAAATGGATACAAACTAAAATGTAATATAAGACAAAATTACTCATAAACTGTGGGCAGATCCGATCTGACCCTCAGGGAAGGAAATGGTTTCATCACCACCCCATTGCTTCATTATACATTTTCCTTGTTTTTTTTTTTTAGGTCGGAACCGCTGATTACACACAACAGCAGTTCTCATGTAATGTCACATCCTGTCTGATATACGGGTTCACAAGGGAAATAGAAAGCCTCCGTCTTTTATGGCTCTGGCTTCTTTATCTTTCTTCCTCAGGATGAAAACCAGAGCACGGCGGACATCTCTGACTTTATTCCAGGCGGTCGTTAAACACAATCGCTCAGATGTGAAAAAAAAAGGACGGTTCTTATTGGGGAAGGCTTTCATGTACGTGGCAGGATGCCACCAAAAAAACCTAAGCATTATAAAGCCCTATGATCTCGTACTCATTACAGATTGAAAAAAAGAGGCTTGGTTCTTATTTGATTGCATATGATAATCTGATAGGTCTAGAAGTAATCATCGCCTGCTACTTATTGTCCTAGTTATATTCCATCTGGCTGTTCAGATGTGTTATAGCAAATGTACGACTATTTATTTAAATGCTTTTTGTAAGATAGCAGCCTGTCTAAGCACCAAGTTAAACAGCCGAGTGTTTAGGGTCTAAGGGACAGTCCTGGAATATGAACTTACAACCTTCCAGTAAGTACCACGAAACCTAGGAACCAGCCTTGTGATCATAAGGTCCCCAGGTTGATCTTTTCCTGGTACCAAGAAACCACAAATATCTCCACCTTGAAGATTTTCTCATGTCAGAACACTGGAGACTCCTTTCCAAAATGGTAAATAGACTTCTACGGAATTATAGAAATGACCATAAGCAACCCAGATAGCAGACGATTCTGGGCTAAACGTGGCTCAGTTAAGGCACTTATGAGCGATTTATGGCAACTGCAAGTGTTTTGTTGGTCAGAACCTTAGCAGCCACATTTAAAGGTTGACAGGGCATGCAGACTTTGGGCCGCATATGGCCCACATGCAGCTCACTCTGTGAAATGATTCACATTTTGGGTCAAAACTGACCCATCTGTAGTCCGCCATCATTTTTTTTATGGTGTTATGAGTTCCTGTACCTGGATCCGGAACTCATAACACCATCTGGGCCTAGACTCATTTGCTATCTGGGAACACAAACATATTATTATTTTCTTACTCTTATTATTTATTATTATTTTTCCTAATACAATACGTCCGACAATGTTTTACTGCCCTCATCCGGACATCCTTATTTAGGCATAACCTTTGCTTCACACTTTGTTAGTCAATCAGCCCATTAGTGGATTCATGGGAACGGGACGTATTTAATCATGAGCTGTGGTCAACTGTGTCACTCGGTTTTGAAATTCACCAGAACACGATGTTTACTGCACACCCTCCTGAGTATTCCTGACGCCCCCACCACAGATGTGACAGCAATTTTGTTCCGTTGCCTTTGTTCCGCCCCTTCAGTTGTTGTCCTGGTGTTTTGGGAAGATTTGGTTAACCACAAGCTTTTAGGGAATTTCTTAGATGTGTCTTTTATTTTTGTACTCGTCAAATACTGCAGCGATTATTAACTCGGATTATTAACGTCAAGATGTAAAAGATCCTTTTTAAAAGTGACTTGGGGAAACTCATCCATGTCATCAATAAAAATCCCATGTATACTGAAGTGCCAGACAAACTGGTACACCAGTTTTCTAATACTTGACAGGTCCGCCACAGGGCGTGGACTCTATGAACACCATGCTTCCTGCAGAACGCTCCACAATTTTGTAGTATTCCGAGATGTAGGATTTCTGTGTTCCACAGCATGTGCATTGCATCCCAGATGTGTTTGATAACGTGAAGATCTGGTGACTTAGGTAGGAACGACAAAATCAAAACTCAGATGATTGTTCCTTTAACCATAATTTGGCAAAACACATATCATTATAGAGCCACCAACAGACTTTGTATATTGTCTAGGCTTGTTTTTCTGGCACTTCAATGAATGTTGCAACATGGAACAAGCAAAATCTCTGGAAATTCTTTAGGGATTCAGAAAAATGGTGAAAGTCACACAGGGCCACATTCACACCGAAAAAGCTCTTTGCAGCTTGTCTTTCAGGCCAAGTAAACACACCTAGTAAAGACCTGCAAGCAGAGCAATTAGCTTGGAGAGACACACACTTGCCCACAGGGTTAACGGCTTTGTGTGTGTGTATGTGTGTGTGAGTGAGTGAGTAAGAAAAAAGACACCACTCAGGAGATCAGAGAGAACGTAACACTCCGAGTCAAAGGTGCCAGCGGAAACACTTTCACAGAAATCCCCTCCCTCTCTTCTGTTGTTTTGTCCTGCAAGTTAGAGACTCGGACTGTCTCGTCCAACCTTGACACAAACAAGTGCCATCTTTCACTCGTCCGTGAATGAGCTTCATCCCTCGTTCTGTTTGATGTGGCACTCTGCTGTCAGCAGCTCTGGACAGATAAGAGCTGTTTGTTTCTGTCCTGTCATGTCTTGGTTTTGTTGATTTTATTTGGCCCTTTGTCTTCGTGTGATTTGTGTCACACAGATGTCAATCAAAAAGTGCCCGACTCCGCCCACACAGCGGGGGCCGATGGATGGCGTTAGCTACTTAATGCAGTTGAAATTGTTTCCACCTCAAGACGGGTTTTGCGACGTGGAATTTTTGCTGAGAGGCAAGAAATCATAAAGATAACCTGACATGCTGAACACATTACCATACTGTCAGGTATCAAATCCAGGAAAGATTACATTGTACACTAAAGCACTAAACTGTAAAACAAACCTGGTACAGATTGGTGGTGGCTCCATAACAATATGGCGTTCAATGGGACCCCTGGTACATCTACAAACATCTCTGACAGGTGAACTCTGTGTGTGACGAGTTACACCAGTTCATGTCCTGCGTTCATTCTGATGAGACGTGAAATTATGGTTAGAGGAACACTTTTCTGAGTTTGGGGTTTTGTCATTCTTGCCTAAATCACCAGATCTCAACGTTATTAACAAACACCAAGGGATGCCATACAACAAGCAATGGAACACAGAAATCCTGCACCTTGGAATACAACAGAATTTCAGACCGTTCTGCAGGAAGTATGGTGTTCATTGCCTTCGGAATATTTCCACAAGCTCATGGAGTCCATGCCCTGAACGTGAAAGTGAACTATTCGCCTACCGAGGAATGTGACCTCCGCATTTAACCCATCCGCGCAGTAAAACACACACACACACCAGTGAACACTAGGGGGCAGTGAACGCACTTGCCCGGAGCAGGAGGCAGCCCCAAACCATGGTGCATGGGGAGCAGTTGGGGGAGTTAGGTGTCTTGATCAAGGGCACCTCAGTAGTCGTGTCTTGCCCCGTGTGGGGATCGACCTTCCGGTCACGAGACCGGCTCTCTAACCACTAGGCCACAGCTGCCCCCTTTGGGGACCTAGCATTAGACTGATGTACCAGTTTTTCTGGTACTTCAGGGTATATTGTATTATATTGCATATTATTATACAGGAATTCGCAAACAATACTGTAAAGAACTTTAAGAACTTTATAACGCACCAGCTGCATTGATTACATTTGTAAATGGGGCCACATACTGTTGTGGCCAGCCGTGGGCTTGTGGTTAAGGAAACAACCTCGTGACTGGAAGGTACCCAGGTCAATCCCTGTACCAGCATGACATAACTGAAGTGCCTTTGAACAAGGGACCCCAGGGCACTATGGAAAGGGGTTGCCCACAGCTCCGGGCAAGTGTGTTTACTGGGCGCTAGAGTGTGTTTTACTGCATGGATGCAGAGCGTAAAGTTCTCTGTGTGTACAAGCACAGTGGTCAACAAATCAGTTCACTTTACTTCACATAGGAAACATGAAGGAGGGGTGCCAATATATCCAGGTTTGGGTATAATGTTTACAGGTTTTGGCCCCTTTAGCAGTCAGAACAAACAGAACATAATACACCGAAGGGAAAAAAGGGCACTCACACCTTTACCTTGCTATTATTTAGTTGTTTGCAGACATCTGAAAAACCCTTTTTTTCATTCTCTGAGTCACTGACTTGACACGCAGTTCAGTTCACAGTTCACACACTTGTCACACAGTTCATCAGTCGAAACCCAAGGTGCTTGTGCGGCACGCAGCATAAATCTCCTGCTCTTCTGAGACAAGGACTCACTCCAGGATGAGTCACACAAGGAGCAGGAGAATGGTAAATACAAAAAGGAAGAGCGAGAAGGAACCGGAGCAGCGTGTTGTATACACCATCCCTAACAGAATGACGGCACATGGGTGTATGGTTATATATGATGCATCGGAATATAATATCAACAGATAGCAATAAAAATGTGTATTGAATCATCAACTGCAGTGTTCAAATGCTGTGAAAGTGAACTATTTGCCTACTGGGCTTGAACACAGAGGAATGTGACCTCCACATTTAACCCATCCGTACAATGAAACACACACACACACACACACTCACCAGTGAACACACTTGCCCAAAGCGGGGGGTAGCCCCAAACGGGAGTTAGTTACCTTGGTCAAGGGCACCTCAGTCATGTCTTGCCCTGTGCAGGGATCAAACCCGGGACCTTCTGATGACAAGACCAGTTCCCTAACCACAGGGGCACAGCTGTGTAATGATAATTGTTTATTTACTGCTGCATGCTTATTCACTGAAGGTAAATTAGACACGTATCGCTGATAAAAATGATATGTATAGTTACTTATATATAAGGGTCAGAGACATAACATGCACATTTTGTGTATTATTTATTATTTACTTCTATTCATATTTGAACATGTATTACTTTATTCTGTAAAATAACTGTGACCCCTCTTATCTTCTTACAGTCTCATCTGACCCACCATGGACATGGACAGTCTTCAGTATACCATTAATTAGATCACAGACTCTAATTCTCTGGCTACCTGCACTTTTGTTTTTGTTTTTGTTTATATTCACACATCTGTGTCACCCAAATGAGGATGGGTTCCCTCGCAAGGTTTCTTCCTTTTGTCATCTCAGGGAGTTTTTCCTTGCCACTGTCGCCACCGGCTTTCTCATTAGGGATCAAATTTCTAATAATTCCATGAATGTATAACCCTTTTTATTATTTTCTGTAGAGCTGCTTTGGGAAAATGGCAATTGTTTAAAGCGCTATATAAATAAAATTGAATTGAATTGAAATTAAATTGAATTGAATTAAAACCTATTTAGTTTGAATACATTTTCAGTCTATTCTAATAATATATATTCTTTCAGACCAAACCCCCGAATTATTGATAATAAATTCAAAACTTTGCAAAAGTTTTAAAGTCGTTCAGATAATAAAAAAAACCTTGTCCAGCATTTTCATGTTCTCAAATGTCATTGTGGTGCAACCATAAACAAGGGACTTTTATTTTGAAGTGAAGTAGTAATAATACTGTATTATTCAGAGGATTTTAATGACATTTATGGCTGAGTGAAAAGGTTTGTACATTTCTTTCAAAAGTACAGTTAAATTAGACTCCTAGTTAGGGTGGTACACTTTCAATGTCATGTGGTACAACTAACTGAAATCTATTGTATAATGAAATCTATGGAACGCGTATGTACGACAATTCTAGCGAAGGTGAAATGCTAATACAGGCGTTCAGGTAAAAGCCTGTAGCTTAGGTTGTTTTATATTTGGTTGTGCCACATGACACTTTTGGGTGGTGAAGTTAGATTTAAAGATTTAAACTATATAACTGCCAAATTAGCCTTTAAAAAATAAAAAAGCATTGCTCTAATGGTAAAAAATACAGTATGTATTACATGCATTTTAAAAATATTTTTTTTAAAAGTACATTGACCCATAAATCAGACTGTAGTTTTGTGACCAGGAAAAAAAAATGTGAATTTTTTAAATTTAACAGCATTATTCATGGGTCTTAAAGTCCGGCTGTGTAATCGCTTTCTGAGTCTACATTCCACAGAACTCAAAGGCCCACAATTGGGTCATAGTAGATTGTACAGCCTCCTTGCATCAGTGTGTTTTTTGGGCTCTTATAAAGGAATAGCTCAGCCTCTCTAAGGTGTCATGGCTACGGGGCTCTATTCCTCCTCTCACCTCAAAAATGAGCCGCCAGGTCTTTCGCGCAGCATGTGTATATATGAGTGTGTGCAAGTAAAGGTGATTTGAGGGTGTTTTGATATGAGAGCCAGAGGAATGCGCACAGGTGTGTGTATATGTGTGCATGTGTGTGTACATGTGTGTGCGTGTCTGAGCGAGTGTAGGGGGAGCGATGAGGTAAGCGCTCACAGCTATGAAACCATATCTGAGGCAGATTAAAAGGCATTTTCCTCTGCTCTTTTCAACTTAGCCAGGTGTTAAGTCCTGGATGTTTCTTTCCGTGTGTGTGTGTGTGTGTGTGTGTGTGTGTGTGTGTGTGTGTGTGTAGCTCTGTGGCAGTGGAAGCACACCTACATTATCTGGGTATAAAAAGTCACTCATTATTTCACTCTCCGGTTTGTTATGTTCTGTAAAGATTCTTTGTCTCATTGCAGTGAAACTTCTAAAGCTCATTTTAAACCGTTTCCACCGAAGTACAAAGCACAACGTTTACTTATTCTGTTTACTTCCTGATAAAGTCGTATCTGCTGCAAGGAAACGCATTATTTGCCTTGGCAATGTGTAACTACAATGGAAGTTCAAATACATGTTGATGATAAAAAAAAAAAATGAATGGGTTAAAAACATTAGAAGTGTGACCTTAATGGCGAAGAGTGAAATGTCTGTAACCGCTTCCAGTTGTACATACTGAGACTAATTCAGTGTACTACAGTTATGTTGAATTCTCAAAGCAAACAGCACCATGTTGACCAAGGGGCCATTAAAATACTTGTTAAGATTCTGGAAAAGTATCGGTCAACATAAGCAATAGTAAATTCATTAATAAAAAAAAAAACGAATATGCTGTACAACTGTGACAGCCTGCTGGTGGCCCAGTGGTTATCCAGGCCAGCCATGGCCTAGTGGTCACAGAACCGGTCTCATGACTCCCCTCACTGCTCCCCTGATGCCACAGTTTGGGGCTGAGTCAAATGCGGTCAAATGTGATGGGTCAAATGCGGAGGTCACCTTCCTCTGTGTGCAAGCACAGTAGGCAAATAATTCACTTTCACTTTTACTTCACTTTCACAAGCTGGCGATTGGTCGACCCGTAACTGTGCTGCGATTGATCCAGTTGTAAGCATGCAGTAATTGATACGCATTAAAGGGGTATGGTATTTGGTCATACCCCTGTAAGGATACAGTGATTAGTTTAGATGTAAGGGTAGAGTAATTTGGTCCAGATATAAGGGTCTAGATATTGCACATGTGCACTTTATGTTGTATTGTATTGTGTAGTCTACTGTTACATGTAGCATCTTGGTCCTGGAGGAACATTATTACTGTACACCACTGTAAATGGTTAAAATGACAAATAAAACCACTTGACTTGACTTGACTTGAAACAGTGATTAGTCCAGACTTAAATGTACAGTGATTGGTCCAGATGTAAGGGTGCAGTGAGTGTTTTCCGATGTAAGTGTGTGGTGATTAGTCCAGACCTAAGGTTACTGCGATTGGTCCAGTCATACGGGTGCGGTAAATGTGCCTAGTGACTGTGTAAGGACTGGATTGGTCAGAGAAGCAACCGTAATGCTACCGCCACCATGCTTCACTGTAATACCGTGTTCTCAATGTGACAAGCCGTGATTGCTCTTTTAGTAAACACCAAAGAAAGGTTCAGTCGTAGCTCCATCAGACCTGCCTGGCGCTTAGTACAAGTGCCTAGTGACTGTGTAAGGTGTGGCTGGCCGGAGAAGCAACCATGATGCTACCGCCACCATGCTTCACTGTAATAATGTTGTTCTTAGAGCAATAAGAAGTGCTGGGTTTCTTCCAAGCATCAAAAAAACAGATTAGTTGTGGATTCATCAGACCAAGGAACCTTGACTTTAGTTCCTAATGAGGCAGACATGGCCTGGTGGTTAGGGAACTGGTCCTGTGACCGGAATGGCAAGACACGACTGAGGTGCCCTTGAGCAAGGTACCTAACTCCCCTAACTGCTCCCTGGGTGCTGTGGTTTGGGACTGCCCCCGCTCCAGGCAGGTGTGTACACTGGCCACTAGTGTTCACTGGTATGTGTGTGTGTGTGTGTGTGTGTGTGTGTGTGTTTCACTGCACGGATGGTTTAAATGCGGAGGTCACATTCCTCTGTGTGCAAGCGCAGTAGGCAAATAGTTCACTTTCTTCTCTTCTTTTAATGTCTTTTTATAGTGTAGCAAAAATGAAAACAGGTCTCACACCGTGCATTCGCTGAGGCTTATTACGATAGTAAAGCTGTCAAATTTGTAATGCTCTCCTGGATGTGTAAAGAAGCTGATTATCGCTCTCTCTCACACACACACATGCACTTATGTACTACACACACGGTACAGACAGCTCTCAGCAGCAGTTCTGCTCTTAATTGCAGATTTGTAAACCACAACTTTACCACTATACTATACTGTACTGGCAGGATGCATGATAGTGTGGTTTGGCAAGCGGACGCCTCCAGACCTCAGGGTTCTGCGCCATATAAATCTCTTCGAATTGCTTTGAATATGATTGGCACGGACACAAAAGTCCAGCACGTTTTCCTAACCCAGTGCTGGATGACCGCCCGTTCTGCCATCATGGTCTTTCACTCAACTCGTCTTGCACCCTGGTTTCTATCTGACAGCCGGTCGTGAAGGGATCATGTCACAATTCTAAGACCCTCAACCACAGATCTTTTGAAAGTGTATTTTGACACTTCAGATTGTTTTGTTCTCCTTTTCCACAGGAGATGACGTGAAATGGACCGAGAGTTTGGTCAGTTCCTTCACCTACACTTTCGTCCTCGTATTTCATTTCCACTTATTCTCCTCGACTGCGTTGTTTTTCCCCCAACAGCATTGTCTCATTTCACAGTTCAGTTTTGGGTAAACACAGAGTGACAGTGAAATTGTGTGTGTATGTATGAGCTACCTCAGTGGCGCTCCTCTGTTCTGGCTAATCCAAACACAACTTCAGAGGGAGAAGCTCTCCGCATGTGGCTGCATGAAAGGGAGCGGCGAGCCTCGGGTGAAGAGACAACATCTGAGACGAAAAAAAGGAGGAAAAAAAACCACAGAACACCTCCCTGTGTCTTGGCCCATGCCGAACTTCAGGAAAATGCAAAAAAAAAAAAAAGAAAAAAAAAAGAAACGCTCGTGTGTCTATGCAAACGCCTGCAGCGCCTGTCTCTGCTCTTCAGCTCCCAAACACAATCTGTCAATTATGGCGTCCGCAGGATTAGCTGACGCTTTGAATCACATCATCAGAATATTCAGTGTTTTTTTGGAGGGGGTGAAAGAAGAAAGGCTGTCTATAATGCATAAATTACACACACTGAGCTTCACGGCAGGTCGGGTTTAAGAATCTTAATCTGAATTCAGTGTTGGTGCGAACTTTCTGGGGCCTTAAATCAGAGGTTCTTTAACTTTTTGTATTTAATGCATTCACTTCCAGCCATTCGGTTTAGAGAATATACACTAAATGCCAGAAAACTGGTACATCAGTTTACTATTTGGTAGGTCTCCCACAGGTCATGGACTCCATGAGCTTGTAAACAATTCTGTACACAGTGAACACCAGACTTGAACCCTGAATAATGAACCCTGATGTCTTCGATAACACTGAGATGTGGTGACTTAGGTGGGAATGGCAAAACTCACTAACCATAATTTGGTGTCTCTAGACATGTGTGGTGATACATTGTCCTGTTGGAAGACAATGAACCGATCAGAGCGATTGCAGATGATTGAAGATGAACGAGTGTAACTGATTAGAAAGAAGACACACACAGTGTTCACCTGTCACTAGCATAAATGATCAATTCAGAAAGACCATGGTGTGGTCATTTTTTTTAGCATGATAAGAAAATAATTTCTTATTATCCATGAATCAGCTGCCAGCTTGTTTAGCTAGCTAGCTAACAAGCGAGATAAGTAAGCATTAGCTTACTTTACCTAATGATATCCATGAAGTTGTTGCCTGTTTAGCTAGTAGGCTATCATTGCTAAGCTAACTAATAACTTAAGGATTTTACATATTGGTGATTTATGTGAGGTACAATCATAGCTGCATTTTGGTTCAGAATTCAGGAGGACCATGGTGTGGCCATTATATTAGCATGATAACATGTTGCCATAATTTCTTATTATCCATGAATCTGCTATCAACTTGTTTAGCTAGCTAGCTATCTGAATTAAACTGGCTAACATGCGAAAATAGAAAACATTAACTTAATTTTCCTAATGATCTATGAATTGTTGCCCGTTCAGCTAGTAGGCGATCATAGCTAAGCTAACTAATAACGTAAGGATAGCTTTTAGCAACAAGCAAGAGTGCTGATTTTCTTTTGGAAAGCTTAGCTGAAGTTTATTTTATTAGCAAGTTAAAAACATGCTAGCTTACTTTAGCTAATAAAATTCATGAAGCTGTTGTCTGTAGCTAAGCCAACTGACAAGGTAATGATAGCATTAAGTAACTAGCAAACTTTAACATATCGATGGCTTACATAAGCTAGAATCAGGCTGCATTTTTATCAATTTAGAAACATTACGTACAAGTAGCAGGGGTCCCATGGAACACCAGCTAAACAAACGCTATATCATTATGGAGCTACCGCCAGCCTAGGTATTTTGCTTAGACATGTCTGTACCAGTTTTTCTGGCATCTCAGTGTATTTCAGTCTCAAGCTGTAACCTTAAACACAATACCGACATTAAGAATGATAATATTAAAGTAAACCAAGCTCTTGTATCAGAATTGGTATGGGTATTAGCAGTTGTTTATTGCAATCGGACTGAACCTATAAAGGTGTGGATCGGCCCATCACTGTAGTCATTAGGTCACCATTTTAGTGCAGCACATCCCTCCGTGTCCTACATCACTATCAGATACTTCTCCTTGTTTTGTGGTTAGATTTGTACTTGCA
Organism: Duopalatinus emarginatus; assembly: GCA_028565595.1. Lineage (NCBI taxonomy): Eukaryota > Metazoa > Chordata > Actinopteri > Siluriformes > Pimelodidae > Duopalatinus > Duopalatinus emarginatus. The sequence continues at coordinate 1,444,641 of JAOVVF010000035.1, read as the reverse complement.
CCCTTATAATAATAAGTCTAGCAGCTTAACCACTTAGCTGTAACCCTATAGCCTTATATTAGCTGCATTTCCAGCTCAAAAACATCTCCAGTAAATGCATATCACTCCATGACACATGGCCTAGTTCCAGGTACCAGACTGTCTGTCATCCTAGTAACCTTTTCAGTTCCTGTTTCCAAAGAGGTATTTTTCTTCTAAGCACCTGTACTGATTGAGGTGGAGTTTTTTTTGTACACTATAGAGCTTTACAAAATGACCAAGCCTACTCCAGGCCATTTGAAAAAAAAAAGGCAACAAGCAGAGGTGGTGCAGCATATCCGGTACTACATATCGTTTCCCGCTAGGCTTTGTCAGGCAAATCAAAAGGGATGCGAGTGTTTCTTTGTAAATGTTGGTAAAGGCATGTCTGTCATAGAAACGGCACGTTGTTACAGCTTGTTCTGAGTAGTAATGTTACTATATATACATCACATAACAAAGCAAAAGCAATTAAGGACAATTCAGTCTCAAGCAGCTGCGTTTGCTCTGTTGGTGTGTCACTGTGTTGGCATGGTTCTTGTGGTATAGTAGAAATTGAAAACAGGAACTCTGTTGTTTTCTGAAATGCTACAGAAGAACCCAGCGGAAGTTCGTTGTCTAAAAAAATCCTTGAAGCTGTTGTCAGTTTGTTTAGTTAGCTAGCGATCATAGCTAAGCTGACTGACAAGGTAATGATAGTGTTAAGAAACTAGCAAAGCTTTAGCTAATCTTTAGCATATTGATAACTTATGTAAGCTATTAATTGTAGCTGCATTTTTGTCATTTTTGGCTGACTGATGAGGTAATGATGGTGTTCAGCAACTAGCATAAATGCTTTTGGAAAGCTTTGCTAAATTTTTACATATTGGTGGTTTACATGAGGTACAATCATAGCTGCATTTTGGTCAATTCAGGAAGACCACGGTGTGGCCATTTTATTAGCATGATAAAAACGTGTTGGCATAATTTCTTATTATCCATAGATCTGCTATCAGCTTGTTTAGCTAGCTAGCTATCAAAATTAAACTGGCTAACAAGCGAGAACAGAAAACATTAGCTGAATTTTTCTAATCATATATGAATTGTTGCCTGTTCAGCTAGTAGGCTATCATTGCTAAGCTAACTAATAACGTAAAGATAGCTTTTAGCAACAAGCAAGAGTGTCTTTTTTTGAAAGCTTAGCTTAAATTTGACATATTAATGGCTTGAATGGTCATTTTTTTAGCAAGTTAAAAACACGCTAGCTTTCTTTAGCTAATGATATTCATTTATTCAGTTGTTGTCTGTAGCTAAGCCAACTGACAAGGCAATGATAGCATTCAGCAACTAGCAAACTTTAACATAACGATGACTTACGTGAGCTAGAATCATGCTGCACTTTTATCAGTTTAGAAAAACCATGCTATGTTAATTTTATTAGCGAGTTAAAAACAAGCTAGCTTACTGTTTCTAATGATATCTATGAAGTTGATAGCTAGCTGGCTATCATAGCTAAGCAGAATAACAAGGTGATAATAGCCAAACTTAGGTGGCATATGTGAGCTATTAAATGTAGCATCTATTTTGAAAATTACAAGAGAATAAAAGTCTGATCGTGAGTTAAAACCGTCCAAGTCAATAAGGTCTCGGTTGCCAAAGTAAATCCTGTTGTCATAATTCACTTTCATCCTACATGATTGTTATTGGAACTAGCATTGGATTTGGCGGCGTCTTTATTCCATCGCTTCATCTGTAACTGTAGGACTGTTGTGTCTCTCAGGAGGAAGAAGAAGTCCCAAGCAATGAGAGGGAAACAGAGACACCAGGAATGAAAGAGAGAGAGAGAGAGAGAGAGAGCGAGAGAGAGAGAGAGAGAAATCAATGGAGCAAATATCGCTGCAGGCTCGCACAGTTTTATCTGCCTTTGAACGAGTCAGCTTTAATTTGGCTTTGATCTCAATTTGCTGCCATATACGGATCTCCTTCTCTCCTCAATGAGGGCTGAAGTGGAAGGGTTTTCTACCGGATTTTCATCCTCTCAAGCTCCCACTTCATCTTCTCTCTCTCTTTTCCTCAGTCTCTCGCTCTAGCCTGGAATAAACCCCTCCAAATATCATCCGTCATTTTTGCATGTTTAATTTGTTCCGGATGGACTTCAGATCGCCACAACTGAGCTCCTAAGGACACGAATGAAATACATTATCCTGCTCTAAACGTTTATTAATCCCAGACATTTGTTTTTTAATATTTTATTGAGATGTTCTTTTTTTGTCCTGTGTTTAGTCCATCACAGCTGTTTTGTAGTAAATAATTGCAATCAAAGTATAAGCACAGACGACGTGTTAGTGATCACTTTTAACATATTATGCTCTGATTAGAAAAATCAGGATTATAAGGAATTATAGAGTGGATTCTGTGCAACATGAAAAAAGGAAGAAAAATGCATCTCCTTTTTTCTGACTGACATTGGATGGAGGCTAATTTGGGTGTTGTTTTCAAAATGGAGTTAAACTGATATTGTTGCTAAAGCAATATCCAGTGTTCCTGAAGCCCATGAAGCTCACCAAGATTACCATGAAAAAACACTAATGAACTTGTTTGAGTTAAAAATTCAAAATGCCAAAAAAAAAAAATAATAATAATAATAATAATAATAATAAGAAGAAGAATATATATATATTTTTTTTAATTTTATTTATTTATTTTGGTATTCGTTTATTTACTTACTTATTTATTTATTTATTTATTTATTAATCTATCAATCTATATGTGTATTTATCAATCTATGGTTGGTTAGTTGTTTGTCAGTCGTTTATTTTTATAAAATTAAAGGTCATTTATATATTAAGTTTGACAGCTTTACTATCGTAATATACAATAAAACGTATTTATTTATGTGCCTATTTAAATATCTCTTTGTTTATTCATTTGTTCAGTAGATATTTTGTTTGTGTTTGTTTGTTCACCTATTTAAATATTCGTTTATATAATAGTTTGTTTAATTAGTTAGTCGAAATATAATATAAATATTAATATATAAATAACTGATCTTTCTATATTTAGTATTCATTATTTATGTGCCTATTTAAATAGGCAGATTATAATCAGGTTATAATTAGTAATAATAAACATTTGTTTGTTTTTTTGTTTATAAGCTTGTTTGTCATAAATAAACATCTATTTGTCTATCAATCTGTCTGTTTGTTTATTTGCCTATTTAATTGTTTTTGTTTTTAATTTTTTGGTTTGTGTAGTCAATAAGAATAATAGACATTTGTTTTTGTTTTTTAGCTAGCTCATCATAAATATCTATCTATCCATCCATCCATCTATCCATCCATCCATCTATCTATCTATCTATGTGTTTATCTATTTGTCTATCTATCTATCTATCTATCTATCTATCTATCTATCTATCTA
>JAOVVF010000035.1:1420250-1432587 GCA_028565595.1 Duopalatinus emarginatus | reverse complement strand
TAAAAAGTAATGTGCAATATATGAGTGCAAATATGAAAAGTTGTGCAATTGTATTGACAATATACAAATAACCTACAGACAGCACACAATGTACAAATGATATACAGGTTACTGTGTATACAAAGACTAGCAATATAAAAAAGGTGCAATTGTGTCTCGTAGTGCAAAAAAAAACAAAAAAAAAAACAAAGATGTCCAACACGTCTGTGAATGAGATTGTGATGTACGAGTTTGTTCAGTGTTTGAGCAAATGTGCTGCAATTCAGATCCCATAGCGGAACGTTTTAATTTGTCCTGTGGCTCACGAGTGGCTGTGCCAAAATTTCTCCATCATAACCGGACGAATATATTATTATTCACTTCCTTTTGAGTTGGATTCTTCAGCATGCCAACATTTGTTTTACACCCTTTTTCACCATGATGTCATTTCTAAAGGCTGACATGCCACGCAGGGTTAACTTCGCGTATAATTGTTTCATTTATAAAGGATGACATACCAAAGAGGGTTAACTTTGCGTATAATTACAGGCAAGCCTGAAACTGGTTATATCACACTGAAAGACTCGAAAGCACACCCACATTTCACGTTTCACCCTGATAAACACACCACACATAACAGCCGTAATGATTAGACAGCTTATCCTTCTATCATTTTTATTCTGATTGACTGGCACCCATGCCAGGGTTAATGCCCCGTGAGCAAAGATCGAGCCCTGGCACGCCGATCCCAAGAAAACAGCCCAACTGCGGATGAATCAACTCAACCTAGACTGAAAGGGCTTTGTCTAAGAGCTGGTCCTGCAGGCGGTTTTTTCTCCAGTGAGAATTTACGATGACGGAGGGAAAGAAGAAAACCGCCATAGGTTAAGAATGTCTCGTATGTAACGACACGCCTGCGTCTCATCAAGCGGCTGTGTGCTGTATGGTTGAAAAGGGCAAAATTTTACTAATTCATCTGTTGAACTGCTGAAAGGCTGGGATTCAATACGAGAACAAACGTCAACTGTTAGCAGATGCCACTGGAGCACAGAGAATTCAGCGTTTCAATTTTTCAATAATGTAGCCTTTTGAGTTTAGAGTGGTTTATCTATCCAAACCTAGCAATAATATTATAACCTTTATATTCGCCTCCTTCTTTTCCTCCTTCTAACTCATACTCATTTAGTATGAATTCATGTGATCATATTTAATGTATCATTGATTAATAAAATATGCTGGAATAAGCCGTCATGGTTATTAATCAAGATCAGTCAGTGTTTCGATTTGGTCTGAGGCAAAAGTATTCACCGGGGATGTGATGCCTGTCCATCGCCATGCATGCATGCACGCACACCCACCCACCCACCCACCCCCCGGTTAGTCAAATTATTAATCAGTATATCACTGGTAGGTAAAATAGCCTAACTGTTACTCATATACCGTATACCTGACATTTAATTCATTGATTTTATTCATACCTTTATTCTCTCTCTTTTTCTTTTTCTTAATGTTATTAATAACTGCATTACATTGTAATGAATAACAATTCTATTCTATTTCTATTTGCCTACTGTGCTTGCAAAGGAATGTGACCTCCGCATTTAACCCATCTGTGCAGTGAAACACACACCAGTAAACACATTAGGGGCAGTGAACACACTTGCCCAGAGCAGGGGGCAACACCAATCAATGGCCCCGGGTAGCAGCTGTAGGGTTAGGTGCCATGCTTAAGTGCACTTCAGTCGTGTCTTGTCTGTTGTGAGAATTTAAGCCAGGACCTTCCGGTCACAATATATATGAATAGCATAAAGTATATATGACTCGACGTCTCTCCTATTGAAGTTGTAGGTAGCCTTTATCAAATATCTGTCATTTATTATGTTTTCATTGTCTCTCTATCTCTCTCTATCTCTCTCTACCTGTCTCTCTCTCTCTCTCTACCTGTCTCTCTCTCTCTCTCTCTCTCTCTCTTATTGAAGTTATTAATAACTTGTAGGTAAATCATTAAAGTATTTATTATATATCCGTATTTACTCTCTCTCTTTCTCTCTCTCTATCTGTCTGTATCTGTCTGTTTCTCTCTCTCTATCTGTCTGTCTGTCTGTTTCTCTCTCTCTCTCTATCTGTCTGTCTGTTTCTCTCTATCTGTCTGCCTGTCTGTCTGTCTCTATTTCTCCCTCAATCTCTCTCTTTCTCTCTCTCTGTCTGTCTGTCTGTCTGTCTCTCTCTCTCTCTCTATCTGTCTGTCTGTCTGTTTCTCTCTCTCTGTCTGTCTGTCTGTTTGTCTCTCTCTCTCTCTCTATCTGTCTGTATCTGTCTGTTTCTCTCTCTCTATCTGTCTGTCTGTCTGTTTCTCTCTCTCTATCTGTCTGTATCTGTCTGTTTCTCTCTCTCTATCTGTCTGTCTGTCTGTTTCTCTCTCTCTCTCTCTCTCTCTCTCTCTCTCTCTCTCTCTCTCTCTCTCTCTCTCTCTTATTTAGGTTATTAATAACTTGTAGGTAAATTAGGCTACCTATTTATGATGTACCTGTCATTTATTACATTTTCATTCATCCCCCCCCCCAACATCTTTACTCTCTCTCTCTCTCTCTCTCTCTCTCTCTCTCTCTTATTTAAGTCATTAAATAAGTAGGTAAATTAGCCTACATATTCATCATATACTTGTCACTTATTAAGTTTTCATTCATCCTCTCTCTCTCTTTCTCTTTCTCTCTCTCTCTCTCTCTGTCCCTTTCTCTCTTTCATTTCGTATGAATTCCTATGAAGCACTTGGCTCTTCGTTTATTGTGCTAGTAAAACTAGAAACCCCCCCCCCCTAAAAAAATACCCCAGCTTGGTTCCGTCAGACAATAAAATGTGAGGCGAATCCGAGGGCATAAAACACTCTCCTCCTTTTCTTCTCTCTCACACACACACAATGCCCCAAACCGTGAAAATTGCCCGTTGTAAAGAAAAGGACACATCTCGATTGACTACAAAAAAAAAAGAACTCGGATGTCTGAGGGGGCAAAAACGCGCGCCAAAAAAAAAAAAGAGCCAGACAGAATAAACAAAAATGAATAAATTAAAATGACATAAAAGTTGTGGCTATTTTGTTGTGTGCAGTGGTGAGAGTTCACAAATAACACAACAAATGGTATGAGAGAAGTTTGCTCTGATCTGAAAGGGGGGTAAAAGAAGTGTGGGGTAGACTTTAAAACCCTCCTACAGGCTGTTCCGTGGGGGTTTTTTCAGGGGGGCAGATAATCACCGTGTCAGTTTAGGCTTTCTTATGCAAAGAGGCTGTGTTTGAAGGCGGATCTTTCAGCAGGTTAGACTCACACACTCCACACACTCCGGAGCTCACACTCACTCTCGCTCTCTCTCACACACACACACACACACACACACACAGACACATGAAGCTCTAAGCCGGAGCAGCGAAGTGTCCGGACTCTCACTCTACAATACACTCTGACTCGTCTTTCGTGCTTAATGGACTTCACTAAGGATTTCTCTGAAGGATGACTACACACTGGGACTTTTTTTTTTGTATCCCAGTCTGATTCAGGGATGGACAGAATCTTCTCGCTGGGGTCACAGGACTGAAGCTGGTCAACATTTAAAGCTCTGGATTATATTCAAACCACTAAAAAAAGACATACTAGACATGAGTGTGTAGGTCGTTTTTTTAGGGATGGGATGGACGGTCCGGGATTCTTCATGGTGGTGCCTTGCTTCACGGGAAGAGTTTGTTCCTTCATGTAATGTTCTCAGTGGAGTAAGGAGCGCATCGGGTACGTGTCAAGTTCTCGAGGAATTACCGTACGTGGCAGATAGTTATCCAGAAGTTCTGTTTGTGTGTTTAAGTTGTTTGCAACTCATCCGATTGACCGGACGAAATCACGGAAGTCGTCTAATTACTACATGCACTACATGAGATAACACATCTTTAATAAAGAAAAAATGTTTTACTCCACGTACAAATGGAGTCTTCTCAGCCTGCTGCTGGTCGCCGCTGCCGGCTCGTGCTCTGCCATCAGCTCCATAGACCCGGACCGACCGGGAGAAGGGAGATGCCAGGAAATCACGATCCCTCTGTGCAAGGACATTGGGTATAACTTGACAGTAATGCCTAACTTAATGGGGCACGAGGATCAAGTAGAGGCTTCAATAAAGCTCCACGAGTTCGTGCCGCTGATCGAGTTCGGCTGCCACAGCCACCTGAAGTTTTTCCTGTGCTCGCTCTATGCCCCCATGTGCACGGAGCAGGTCTCCACGCCGATCCCAGCCTGCCGGGTGATGTGCGAACAGGCGAGGCAGAAGTGTTCGCCCATTATGGAGCAGTTCAATTTCCACTGGCCTGACTCGCTGGACTGCTCCAGGCTGCCCAACAAGAATGACCCCAACTTCCTCTGCATGGAGGCCCCCAACAACGGCAGCGATGACACTTCTTCAAAAGGATCTCACACCCAGCCTCCGGATTCGCGCCCTGCTCGGCATGGGAACAACCAGGATCTTACCGTTAAGGAGAAGGTGGGAAAGGACACTTGTGGCAACCCTGGGAAGTTTCACTACGTGCAGAAGAGCGAGTCGTGCGCCCCAAAGTGTTACCCAAAAGTGGACGTGTACTGGAGCCAGGCGGACAAGCGCTTCTCTCTGGTCTGGATAGCCATCTGGTCCATTCTTTGCTTCGTCTCCAGCGCCTTCACCGTCCTCACCTTCCTCATCGACCCGCAGAGGTTCAAGTACCCCGAGCGCCCCATCATCTTCCTCTCCATGTCCTACTGCGTTTATTCCGTAGGCTACCTCATTCGGCTGTTTGTCGGGGCTGAAAACGTGGCCTGTGACCGTGACAGCGGGGTCCAGTACATCATCCAGGAGGGCCTTGAGAGCACAGGTTGCACTATAGTCTTCCTCATTCTCTACTACTTCGGCATGGCTAGCTCCCTCTGGTGGGTGATTCTGACTCTCACCTGGTTCCTGGCAGCCGGCAAGAAATGGGGACATGAGGCTATTGAAGCTAACAGCAGCTACTTCCACCTGGCCGCATGGGCTATCCCGGCCATAAAGACCATCTTGATTCTGGTCATGAGAAAGGTAGCAGGCGATGAGCTGACAGGCATCTGTTATGTAGGCAGCATGGATGTCAAGGCTATGACTGGCTTTGTCCTAATCCCACTGTCGTGCTACCTCATCATAGGCACTTCATTTCTGCTCTCCGGCTTCGTCGCGCTCTTTCACATCCGCAAGGTTATGAAGACAGAAGGCGAGAACACTGACAAACTGGAGAAGCTGATGGTGCGCATCGGGGTGTTCTCGGTGCTCTACACCGTTCCTGCCACCTGCGTCATCGCGTGCTACTTCTACGAACGTCTCAACATGGACTACTGGAAAATCCTGGCAGGAGAGCAGCGCTGCATGGAAGGGGTCAACGGGAGCGGAGAGGAGTGCACCATGAAGAGCTCCATCCCGGCTGTCGAGATATTCATGGTGAAGATCTTTATGCTGCTGGTGGTGGGCATTACCAGCGGCATGTGGATCTGGACTTCCAAGACTTTGCAGTCCTGGCAGAACGTCTTCAGCCGCAAGCTGAGGAAGAGGGCGCGGAGGAAGGCCGCATGCGTGTTCACAGGCAGTCGGCCATACCTGAAACCTCACCCTGCACTGAAAGGACACAAAACAAAGTACGAGCCCACTGGAGCTCCTGCCACATGTGTATGAGCACAATGGCTGAAATGATAAAGGACACTTATGCGGGACGCGGTTTATTTTTTAACCTGTGGGTGAGACTGTGGGTGAACAAGCCACTGCAAAATACAGGACATGACATTCATGTATATTTTATGCAAGCCTTAGTTCTTTAAAAAAAAAAAACCTGCAGTATTTTACAGAAATGAGATTGTTTTAATTTTCTCATCATGATCTGTATAAAAAAAAGCCACCAGCCTTTTAATCCGTTGTTCTGTACTACTTATCCACTTAAGGAAGTTTTTTTTTTTCAAAAGAGGGACGGAGTCCTCTTCGTGGTTACGTCACTGGGAATAGCTGTATAATGTGCAATAAATGTTTCTCTCACTGACCGAGAGAAAAAAAGACTGTAAAAATACTGTACCGGCCCATTAAAGACACTGTACACAACACGTGTCCGCGAACGAGTTCCTTGTCTGCGTGTTCCTGTGGCTTCTCTGTATAAACTGAGGCCGTGTCACACACTGCTACGTTGACATTGGGAAGCAGCTGTTGGCTGCGGAGAATGAACTGGCCATTGTCAAGGCCCTTACATGGCGTAAAGCAAATCTATAAGCACTAAAAATGTTGTCGTAAAAAAGACAGAGGCCTTCTGATGGGGCGTTTTGTACAGCAAGTCCTTAGCCCTTTGGTTTGTTTTTGTCACACTGAGCTCTTTTTTTTGTAGTACAACAAATCCTTTGTATATATTTCTAAAAAAAAAAAGTTCATATTTTGTAAGAATTAATAAAGACCTTCTAGTTTATGATGTTCAGAAACTAGAGTCTCAGACCTCTGTGTGTTGGTTCATTGTTTTTTTTTATGCTGAGTTTGATTGACATGATGTCACATGACCAAATGACATGATTGGCTGAAAATATATAGTGTTTCTATGTCCTGGATTATTATTGCTAGGCAATATGATATGATATGATATGATATGATATGATATGATATGATATGATATGGACATTTATAAATATATACAGTATGTCAATAACTTTTACCAAAATCTGGGAATTAGTAGCGTTATACAAATCATTTATTAATTAAATAACATCTAACATGTAGAATTAGATTAGATTTTATTACCATTGTACAGAGTACAGGTACAGGCACATCATTGCTTACAATATTACATTAAAACACATGTGTAGATGAGAGAATGTAAATACAACCTATGTATAATATGTTGTATACACTGAAGTGCCAGAAAAACTGGTAGACCAGTCTAATACTTGGGCATACAGAGCATGGACTCCACGAGCTTGCAGAAATATTCTCTAAGCAATGAACACCAGACTTCCTGCAGAACGGTCCACAATTCCGTTGTATTCCGAAGAGTAGGATTTTTGAATTCCACAGCACGTCGCACGGCATCCCAGACGTGTTCGATAAGGTTGAGATCTGGTGACTTAGGTGTAAATGGTAAAACCCTGAACTCAGATGATTCAAGATTCAAGAGTTTTATTTGTCACATATAATTTATAGCAGGTACAGGTGTAACTTGAAAGCATAGTGTTCACCTGTCAGAGACGTCTGTAGATGTACCAGGGGTCCCATGGAATGCCAGCACAAAACAAACCACATAACATTGTGGTTCCAACACCAATCTGAGTACTTCAGCATGTACAATAAATACATATACAAAGTAACTATTTAAGCAGGGAAAATAAATAATCCAGTAATTGGTGTGTGCAAATTGTAGTCTAAATAATAAGTCTGAATATAAACTATACAGAACAGTACAGTGAGTGTGATATGGATGTGCAGAATGACAGAATGTACCAGTCCAGTAACAGTGACGTGAGTACAGAGGCTCCTGTAACACCTACCAGATGGAAGCAGGGTGAAAAGTCGACGGTTTGGATGAGGAACGTTTTCGATGATGTTTCTCGCCCTGTCTAGGCAGAGTTTATTGTAAATGCTCTCATCAGTGTCGGGTAACTAGGTGCCAATGCTGCGTTGGGGCGGTTTTTTACTACCCGCTGGAGTTTTCTGCAGTCAGATGCGGAGCAGCTGCCATACCGCACTGAGATGCAGTTAGTGAGTATGGTCTCAGAGAACACAAATAACACCTTCAGAGGTCTTGTGGAGTCCATGTTTTGAAAATCATATACTTATGCAGTATAATAAATTAGGTCATTATTAACATTTTGATACATCTCATGTATAAATGTTCTTTTGCCAAATCGATTCACAGTCCATTTCCTAATAAGAGAACCTCATTTTGGTGTACATGGACATCTGAGCGTTCTGAGTCACAGCAATATCAGACCTTATCTGGCCAAGTGAGATGGCGTTGACATGTATATGCCATCAAAAAACGGGTGAGACCGGTCGGTCGGTCGGTCGGTCTGTCTGTCTGTCTGTCTGTCTGAATATCTATCTTGTGGGGCAGCTGTGGCCTAGGGGTTAGGGAACTGGTCTCTTGACATGAAGGTCCCAGGTTCAATCCCCACACAGGGCAACACATGACTGAGGTGCCTTTAAGTAAGGCCCCAAACGGGGGCCAGGATTTGGGGCTGCCCCTGCTCTGGGCAAGTGTGTACACTGCCCTCTAGTGTTAACTGCTGTGTGTGTTTTACTGCACGGATGGGTTAAATGCGGAGGTCACATTCCTCTGTGTGCAAGCACAGTAGGCAAATAGTTCACTTTCGGTATCTATCTATCTAACACAAGGCGCTACTGTTTTTCTGGCTTTATGCTAGCAAAGTAATTAAATATTGCAACATTTTTTGCACATTGGTGTTTAGCGACACCTCTTTAGACTCACAACAGTCCTTGTTTATTACTGACTGCAAAGGGGAGATGGGAATGAGGGTGTAAAAATAAAAAGTTTGATGGCATCAAAGAGATTATGAACAAAGCTAGATTTTTAGCCTTGTTTCAGAACCAACCACTTTTGAAATGCCTGGCTTTCATATTTCTCGCCTATTAATCTATTCGCTTCCATGTTCCGTTCAAAAACAATACAGAAGCCAATGCTTTAAAGCTTGGTGCTTTTTTTTAATTTATTATAAAATGTAAAATCAGGCCATGTTCGGTGCGTAGCCTTTTATTTAAATGGTGCAGTTGTACGGATGCAGGTCAGAGAGCTTAACAGTGCGCGAGTGTAATACTCAGAAAGTGTAACTTGGATCCCGGATGGCTCAAGCAACAGCACACATTTGAGTTATGCTTTCAAGTTAAGCTTGAAGGATTTGAAAAGTTTACAAAGTGGCATTTGTGCATTCTCATGCGAGAGCTCAGCTGGGATTATGTAAGTTCGACTAAGTCAAGAAAAAAAAATGCCATGACTTCAAAAGGGCCGATGTGCTAAGCTGCGTAGCAGTGAAGCGTGATATTCAAAGTGGGCTAAGACGGTTTTTTTTGGCCGACTTGCATTTTCGGTGCGTTTGGTCAGGTCTGACCATAAAAGGCGTTTCTGATGGCATTATACATGTCAATGCCGTCTCACTTGGCCAGAGAAGGTATGTCATTACTGATTTATCCATGTAAACCAAAACAAGGTTCTCTTTATAATTAATGAGCAGACTATGGATTGCTCTGGCAATAGAACATTCAACAACCAAGATCCAGCAGACCCTTTCATACATGTGATATATCAATATCCAGGTGTCCATATTAACGTCAGTAGTTTTCTAAAAAAAATTTTACTACATATGTATATGAAATTTTCACAGTATTCTATGTTGAAACATGCACCTATCAGCCATAACATAGACAAGTCAAGACATGGACTTAGCAAGATCTCTGTGTTATCTGTCACACAAGATCCTTATGTGGATCACTTGTGGGATCAGACCAGACAGCCAACCAATCAGTGAGTCATGAGCATCATTGACCCTGTCAGTGGTTCACTGTTTTTTTATTCCTGGGATCATTTTTGGTAGGTACTAATCACTGTATACTGGGAATAATCCAGAAGACTTGCTGTTTTGGAGATTCTCTGACTCAGTTGTCTAGACATTTCAATGTCACTTGACCGATTTTCCTGCTTCCAGTACATGAGATTTGAAAACTTGAAGACTTCTCGCCTGCTGCCTAATATGTCCCTCCCCTTGACAGGCACCCCTGAAATGAAATAACGTTATCGGTTTTACCTGTCAGTGGTTTTGTGGTTGTAATGACATGGAAGATTGGTGTATCTGTCTGCATGAAAGCTGCTTTTTTGAGCACTATGTCCAAAATATAAGACTTAAAGAAGACACCAGTAATTAGGCTGCCTTCTAAATTGCTGCCCTGAAATGCTACCTGCCTAGGCAGCCTACTCCCAAGAAGAAAATATGACAAAGTTTTTGAACTGTCCATCATAAAACTGTGTATGTGAAACATCACAAGTTACATTTGGTCTCATTTTTTGAAATGTCTATACAGAACAAAACAACCAAAGCATGCAATGAATACGTCACAGTTAAATATAAACGTACACAAGAGGAAGCGGGAAAGTAACGACGACTCCGAGAGACAGATAAGATCTTCTCTTTAATTGTACTTATCCCAGCCGTACATAAACAACTCTCAGATTTCCTCGCTCTGATCAACACATCAGCTCATAAATTCTTCTGAAGTTGATCTCAGGTCCTTTACGAGTCTGTCTGGCAGCCAAACAAGGAGATAAACACAGTCAGTGTTTCATGGGCGACTGAACATGTGTGTTCCTCTTCTGCACAGATAAACATAAGTGTCAAAGTGCAACCAAGCAGGATTGAGATGTAGCAAGTGGTAAATTAGATGTAATGCCAGTGCACATCAGAAGGTAACTGACGGGGATGTTACTACACTGGGCCTTGATCGCTACAATGCTACAAAACTGATTTTGCAATTAGTATATGCTAAGTTTACTGCAGTTAAAGTTAAGGTTATTGTGGTTAAGGTCAGTGTTACTGGGGTTAAGATAACTGAAGTCATGCAGTGGGTTGGTGAAGTTAATGTTAGGGTTACTGATGTTAATGTATATGTTACTGAGGTTAAGTTAAGGGTTAATGAGATTAAGGTAAGAGTTACTGATATTATGGTAAAGATTACTGAAATTAAGGTTAATTAGATTAAGATGAAGGTTACTGAAATTAAGGTGAAGGTTACTGAAATTAAGGTGAAAGTTACTAAAGTTAAGGTGAAGGTTACTGAAATTAAGGTGAAGGTTACTGAAGTTAAGGTGAAGGTTACTGAAATTAAAGTGAAGGTTACTGAAATTAAGGTGAAGTTTACTGAAATTAAGGTGAAGTTTACTGAAGTTAAGGTAAAGTTTACTGAAGTTAAGGTGAAGGATACTGAAATTAAGGTGAAGTTTACTGAAGTTAAGGTGAAGGTTACTAAAATTAAGGTGAGGTTTACTGAAGTTAAGGTGAAGGTTACTAAAATTAAGGTGAGGTTTACTGAAGTTAAGGTGAAGTTTACTGAAGTTAAGGTGAAGGTTACTGAAGTTAAGGTGAAGTTTACTGAACTTAAGGTGAGGTTTACTGAAGTTAAGGTGAAGGTTACTAAAATTAAGGTGAGGTTTACTGAAGTTAAGGTGAAGGTTACTGAAGTTAAGGTGAAGTTTACTGAAGTTAAGGTGAAGTTTACTGAACTTAAGGTGAAGGTTACTGAAATTAAGGTTGAAGATTACTGAAGTTAAGGTGAAGTTTACTGAAGTTAAGGTAAAGTTTACTGAAGTTAAGGTGAAGGTTACTGAAGTTAAGGTGAAGTTTACTAAAGTTAAGGTAAAGTTTACTGAAGTTAAGGTTGAAGATTACTGAAATTAAGGTGAAGTTTACTAAAGTTAAGGCGAAGTTTACTGAAGTTAAGGTTGAAGATTACTGAAATTAAGGTGAAGTTTACTGAAGTTAAGGTTGAAGATTACTGAAGTTAAGGTTGAAGATTACTGAAGTTAAGGTGAAGTTTACTGAAATTAAGGTGACGTTTACTGAAGTTAAGGTTGCTAAAGTTAAGATTACAGAGATTAAGGTGGGAGTTAGCCAGATTAAGGTGAAGTTTACTGAACTTAAGGTGAAGGTTACTAAAATTAAGGTGAATTTTACTGAAGTTAAGGTGAGGTTTACTGAAGTTAAGGTGAAGTTTACTGAACTTAAGGTGAAGGTTACTGAAATTAAGGTGAAGGTTACTAAAATTAAGGTGAGGTTTACTGAAGTTAAGGTGAAGTTTACTGAAGTTAAGGTGAAGGTTACTGAAGTTAAGGTGAAGGTTACTGAAGTTAAGGTGAAGGTTACTAAAATTAAGGTGAGGTTTACTGAAGTTAAGGTGAAGTTTACTGAACTTAAGGTGAAGGTTACTAAAATTAAGGTGAAGTTTACTGAAGTTAAGGTGAAGTTTACTGAAGTTAAGGTGACGGTTACTGAAGTTAAGGTGAAGTTTACTGAAGTTAAGCTAACGGTTACTGAAGTTAAGGTGAAGTTTACTGAATTTAAGGTGAAGGTTACTAAAATTATGGTGAATTTTACTGAAGTTAAGGTGAAGTTTACTGAAGTTAAGCTAACGGTTACTGAAGTTAAGGTGAAGTTTACTGAAGTTAAGGTAAAGTTTACTGAAGTTAAGGTTAAAGATTACTGAAATTAAGGTGAAGTTTACTAAAGTTAAGGCGAAGTTTACTGAAGTTAAGGTTGAAGATTACTGAAATTAAGGTGAAGTTTACTGAAGTTAAGGT
>JAOVVF010000035.1:1383013-1399971 GCA_028565595.1 Duopalatinus emarginatus | reverse complement strand
AAGTACCAACCACAAGACCAGCCGTTTTGGAGATGCTCTGACCCAGATGTTCTTTAATCGTTTGTAGCAGATCCTTCCATGGATCCTCTGCATTATTAGACCAAACATGCTAGTGTTCCCCCTCAACATACATCAGTGTGTCTTGGGCTTCCATGACCCAGTCATCGGATCACAGGTTGTCCTTCCTTGGACCACATTTGTCAAGTACCAACCACAAGACCAGCCGTTTTGGAGATGCTCTGACCCAGATGTTCTTTAATCGTTTGTAGCAGATCCTTCTATGGATCCTCTGCATTATTAGACCAATCATGCTAGTCTTCCCCCCAATGCACATCAGTGTGTCTTGGGCTTCCATGACCCTGCCATCAGATTACAGGTTGTCCTTCCTTGGACCACATTTGTCAGGTACCAACCACTAGACCAGCTCTGACCCAGATGTTCTTTAATCGTTTGTAGCAGATCCTTCTATGGATCCTCTGTATTATTAGAGCAAACATGCTAGCGTTCCCCCCAAAGCACATCTTTGAGTCTTGGGTCGAATGGTCACACAGACCTGCTGTTTTGAACACGCTCTGACACATTTGTCTAGACATCACAATTAGGTCACGTAAATCCTTATGCTTGTCCATTTTTCATGAGATATGAGACCTGTTTACTTCCTGCCTATTATATACCACTGTTTCCTGCTGCTTCTATGGAGGTGATTGCTCCGAGTTGGTCATCATGGAGTCATCTGTAAAATTAGGAATTGGAACATATGAATGAATGTATATGGATGAGTCAGCAGTTTGGATGAAGCAAATTTTAAAGAAGAAAGAAAAAAAGACGGATGCAAGGGTGGCAGTAATGTTACTTGGGATATGCTGTGAAAAGGGAAACTGATCTGTTGTAGGGTTCTTATGGATTCTTGAGAGTTAAAAGGACCATTTCCATCCATAGTCATGTTGACTTCATGCTCAGACCTTTAAAAGGCCACGTATCAACCTTCACATGGGCTGATAAGGTAAATAAACAGCTTCCTTCTGAGACATTCAACCAATGGGAAATACCCAGAGCTGGCGATCAAGGGTTTGTTAAAAACAGTCCTGGAACAGAGCCTGAGTGAAAAAACAAAAGCTGTGTGCCCTGTAGCCCTGTGTTTCTGTTTCCTGTTATGGGTTTGGTGGTCGTGTTTGGACGTCACGGCGTACAATGCGTTCTCTACGCTTATCAGTTCTGCTTAATGCATCGCACTTACGAGCGATCGGATTTCAGGGCCTGAATCTGTTGAATAAATCACATGTGCTGTGGGGTTTCGCTCTGAAACAAGACACTGCATGGAAAGACTTTATGGAGTTCAAGGTCATGTACAGCTGACACACACACACACACACGAAAGCTGTCCAATCAGCAGATACAACACCCAAGTACGAATAAAAGGCAAAGTGTGCCACTGTTTCATGAAATTATCACTGCTGGTGCCAAGAATCCCTCGAACGGGTTCCAAGGACCGTGGCTTACTTTCTGAATAAAACATAAACAAGGAAAATATCAAACCCATTAATCTTTCATTAAGCCCGTTCGGATAAAAAAGAATCGCTTAAAGTATCATTGGTTACCGTCAGGCGCGAGTGTGCGGGGTCCCCTGCTGACTTCAAAGACTTCCTCAAAGGAAAAACGAGCAGAGAGAGAAAGAGAGAGAGAGAGAGAGAGAGAGAGAGAGAGAGAGAGAGAGAGAGAAAGAGTGCATCAGTTAGTTATCTGCTTGCTACTTTATGTTTGGCATTGAACCAGTTTGTGCCTGTTTTTTTATTACAACTCTGAAAAGAGAGCAAGAGAGAGAGAGAAAGAGAGAGATCTAGTTTTTGTTGAATGGATGGAGTTTTGGAAGGTAATATGGTACGAGATGTAACATCCAGAAGTCTGTTTTTTCTAGAGTAACAAACACAGACAAAATGAC
The DNA here is from genome assembly GCA_028565595.1 of Duopalatinus emarginatus. Lineage (NCBI taxonomy): Eukaryota > Metazoa > Chordata > Actinopteri > Siluriformes > Pimelodidae > Duopalatinus > Duopalatinus emarginatus. The sequence continues at coordinate 1,398,032 of JAOVVF010000035.1, read as the reverse complement.
ACATGACTAAATGGTTACTGAAAATAAACCAGTGAATGGGAAAAGCTCTGTGCTGTCTTCATGAAAGTGAAAGTGAACTGTTTGCCTACTGTGCTTGCACACAGAGGAATGTGACTTCTGCATTTAACCTATCTGTGCAGTGAAACACACACACACACACACAAGTGAACACTAGGGGGCAGTGAACACACTTGCCCAGAGCGGGGGGCAGCCCCAAACCACGGCGCCCGGGGAGCAGTTGGGGGAGTTAGGTGCCTTGCTCAAGGGCACCTCAGTCGTAGCTTGCCCTGGGTGGGGATTGAACCCACAACCTTCCGGTCAAGAGACCAGTTCCCTAACCACTAGGTTATAATTGTACTGTATGGATTATGCACTGTATGACATAATTGCATCGCATATGTTTGACGAGAAAACCCAATGAAGTGCAAATCACAAAACGCATTCATCAGAATGACACCATGTACGACATGCCGTATGTACGCTAAGTCTGATTAGCTTGGTTTTACCATTGGTCTAGGATACAGAAACAGACTCCTGATGTCATTTTTGGGGGGAATTTGCAAATCATTTTTAATTTGTAGTGTGATTACTTTCTCTGGTACTGTAAATAAATGTATATGTCATACAGCATTATTATTAGCCATTTTGACTTGATTGGAATGAATCGCCCACAACATCACGCGAAAAAAAAAAAAATGTTTGACACTCAGAACTGACTATGTTACTGATAGATAAGCACCAGATTGTCAGTAAATAATGTCTGTACATAAGACAAGACAGTGCGTAACTAGCTGTCAGAAGAAGCTCCTCACGCCCTGTTGCAGCTTTGGACCTGATCTTTCAAAGAAAGAAAAGCCTCGGGCAGCATTTTACATCTGCTTTTAAATATACTTTAGTTGTCTTTCCCTCCTTGGCATTCTGTAATCATAGGGTAAGCCAGCTAAATGCTAACCCCCAAACTTCCAAAGTTCCTAAAGTTCCTATGACCATTTGTGTAAATGACCGTAAAACAATTCTTTATCTTTTAGCAAATCATTAGCAGGATCTATAGCTATGGCTCTACGCTAAAAATGTGACAAAGTGATCTATAACTTGAAGTGGACATAAATTAGTACTACGCTTACTATTGTAGGGGCACCTATAGGACACTATATAATATTTTCTCCTCCACTGACGAGGATTCCATTAGGAAACTTACACATATTCTCTCTAATGTAGACACATGTGTCAAGGAGGGGCACAATAGGGAACATTTAATAATGCACCCTTGTCTATTGGAAGGCCAGCATATAAGGGCACATTGCTCAAGGACCCTTATTGGTGTAGCACAGACTGGCTGCCCAGACCGGGAATCGAACCCAGGTCTCTCACCTGGGAAAGAGTGAGAGAAAGACTGACAGAGAGAGCACCCATCCGTGCAGTGAAACACACACACACACACCAGTGAACACACTTGCCCGAAGCACGGGGCAGCCCAAACCGCAGCGCCGAGGGAGCAGTTGGGCGAGTTAGGTGCCTTGCTGAAGGGCACCTCAGTCATGTCCTGCCCTGTGCAGGGATCGAACCTGAGACCTTTTGTTCACATGACCAGTTCACATGACCATGGCTGCGGTTCCAGGTGTGCGGTTCCAGGTGTGCTTTGAAACAAACTATGACCCTGACGGACGAAATGGATAAGAGAATGACCGACTGACTGACTGATTAATAAGTACGCCACACTTTTATATTCTAAACAGTTCTCGAACATTAATGATCTACATAAACACAAAGACTCAGCCTGATGCTAACTATCTTTCTTGCTAAAATAGCGATTTGTTGTAAATTACACTTTGGGACATTTAGTTGTACAGTTCGTTCAGTAGTTTGGCGAACACAATAGCCTAGTGTTATCTAGTTTGCTAGCAAACTGTTGGATTTTGACTAGCTAAAGTTTACGTGCTGCTTGGGAGCACATGCTAAGTGTCTAGCTACCTGAATTAAGTTAGCACAGTGTTGTGTCTAGTTAGCCTGGTTTAGAGTATTGTATTACATTGTGTAAATTATGACACAGGAAAGAGACATGGATGGACCGAGACGGAGAGAGACAGAGAAACAGAGGGAGTCAGGCTGTGTCAAGTATTATTATGATAATTGGGTGCCATGTTGTAGTTATTTATTTGCTATATATTGTCACACCGACCTTAGCGTGACATATGTGTGTGTGTGTGTGTGTGTCTGTGTCTGTAGATGACAAGGGTTCTACAGTATATATTTAACTCACTGAATTGTTCTGCCTTAAGGACCCTCTGAGTGTCCACGTGCCTCCACACTCCTCACCCTTTGTCATTAAATCATGCAATAAGAGGGTCCTTCACACGGCAGCACATTAAAGCTGCAGTCTGCTTCCTGTGACGTGAATTGCAATTGCAATGAAAACAAGCACGGGCTATTTTTTTCTCCGAGAACAGAGCGTCTTAAAAGCCTATAAGCCTGCGTATGTTCTAAATCTGTTCTGAGCTCATTTCAGGGCCAGAAAAAAGTGAACAGTAGATTTAATGAAGAAGTAAACAGTTGACTCTATCGTGTGGTATGTTGCGAATTACTATTGAATAACCCTGGATATCTACTGTATGTATGCAAAATTCATATGACACTATATACTAAAGTGGCTCGTACAGACGATCTGATGCAAAATACACAGGCTGGTGGAGGGTTTTTCTGGCATTCCATGGGACCCTTGGTACATCTGCAAACATCTCTGATGGGTGAATGCTATATGTGCTGCTTTTCTGACGAGTTACAGCCGTTCATGTCGTGCATTCATTCTGATGGGTTTGGCTGCCACACTCAGAGGAATATTCATCTGAGTTTGGGGTTTTACTATTCCCACCTGAGTCACCAGATCTCAACGTTATCGAACACATCAGGGATGCCATGCAACGCGGTGTGAAACACAGAAATCCTAAACCTCGGAAAACAGCAGAATTGTGAAGCGTTCTGCAGGAAGTATGGCAGTGCCTACAGAAAATTTCCACAAGCTTCTGGAGTCCATGCCCTGTGTGGGACCTACCAAGTATTAGTCTGGTGTACCAGTTTTTCTAGCACTTCACTGTATTTTTCATCTACATTGTAATTGTAATATATGATAAAATATATCACATATGTGGTATTATCAAAATGTTATATTAAAAATATGCTACATTGTATAAAAATAAAGTATAAAATCTATAGAGATAGATAGATATCTAAATACTACAAAACTACCATACAATGTTAATCCACCTTTCCAATTTAATCTATTCAGTGCATTTAATGTTCTCCCGAGGTACATGGTATAGGGTAAATAGGAATGCTGATAATGCTGCAGCACCCCCTTATTTGGTCTTGTCATGCCCATGAAGGTTCCCCTCCGGGTCCTCTGGTTTCATTCCATCATGCAGGTAGATGAACTGATGATAAGTTGTGAATGTGTGAAGTTCTGATGTTTCTGATGTTTTCTGTGCTGTCACCCCAGTAGTATTAAGTACATGCTGTATACAATATTCACACATCTGTGTCACCCAGATGAGGATGGGTTCCCTTATGAGTCTGGTTCCTCTCAAGGTTTCTTCCCTTTGTCATCTCAGGGAGTTTTTCCTTGACACTGTCGCCACCAGCTTGCTCATTAGGGATGAATTTTCTAAAAAATTCGATAAATATATATCTAACCCTTTTCATTATTTTTTGTAAAGCTTCTTTGGGACAATGTCAATTGTTAAAAGCGCTATACAAATAAAATTGAATTGAATTGAATTAAATATCAGCACCTTACATGAACACGATCAGTGCTTTAACACAGACCGTATCAGACCAAATATCCTCCAGTCAACAGGAAGGCTGTTCATTAGGACCACTTCAGAAGGCGGCCTAATTGTTTCCCAGCTCTCATTTCGGCACTGGACATGATGATTAGCATGAGGATGTTGTGCTTCGGATTTGGGCCTCCACCCCAAGGCGTGATGGAGTGACAAAGTTCATCTGTGGGACGGTGAAGTGAGTGGATGGAGGAGAGGAAGCAGAGGGTTTAATGGGATTTCGGAGCAGCGGGGGAGATGGTTTTAATTACTGCTGAGGATTGGTGTGGAGGTGTGGAGTTGGGTGCTGAGTGTGTGTGTGTGTGTGTGTGTGTGCGTGTCTGTGTGTGTGTGGAGGGAAAACTGGGTGTCTTTTTGGTAGGAGTTCACACACCAGTAGAGGAGCATGCTGAGATCCAACGCCTTTGATGCTCACTTCGGCGTAACGTTCCCTTTCTCTCTCTCTCTCTCTCTCTCTCTCTCTCTCTCTCTCCTCTCTCACTGCTGTTACTCTGTCAAATTCTTAGTCTTCTTCCTTCTGCCCCTTTCTGTTTCTTCCTATTAGATTGCCTGCTCCTCCCAACACTATTGTTCTGCACCAGGCTAAGAAAGGAGACGTGAAGGGGGAGAGTGTAACTTTGGTGCCCTTTAAAAAAAGTTCCTGTCAACACTCTGGGTAGCAAGTTAATCATCTTAGAGTGTGTGTGTGTGTGTGTGTGTGTGTTTATAAGCATGAGGGGTGAGCTCTTGCTCCTTGGTCTTTTAAGAAAGATTTTTTAAGAGAGATCTACTTCTGCCTTGAAGCTACCAAAGAAAAATAATAAAAGGATCAAAAATCAGACACCAAATATTAAGGGTTAATGAGTAGAAAATATATTTTACTCTGAAACCACAGCCAGAGTGTATCCGAGGTACTGTGTGAACTAAATGGATTGGTTTCTTCCAGTATCTGAATCTTATATGGAGATATACAGAAGGCTGATTGGTGTGATTGTGCTGTATGGTTGCTTCCCTGCGCCCCCAGCGGGACACCACTGCTTCGCGCAGACTCTCTGTTCCCTTGGCCGCCCAGCTGTGTCCCCATGCTTTTGTTGACTTTGAAAAAAGATCACATAGCTTCCCAACTCAGCATGGGGGGGACAAGAGAGGGGAGAGATGGGATTCACGGGGCTTTGCTCCAGTCAAAATGAGACCCACACACACATACACACACACACACACACACACATACTCAGCCATGTCCTCTACCCCATACTGATGAAGAAAAAGTAACTGAGATCATCCAGGTGTTTGGGTGTACATGGCTACTCTAATCCAAAGGGCAAGTGAAAACCTCTGCTTGGCATCTGGACCATTTAGTACTGACTGACTATCCGATTAAAAGACTGACTGAATGATTGACCAACTGATTATCTAATTGACTGACTGACTCACTGACTGTCTGATTTACTGACTGTCTGATTGGCCCTATGACTGCCTTACCAACTGACTGTCTGAATGACCAATGGATTGTCTATCTTACAGTCTGTGTCTCTGAATGACTGACTGACAGACTGACTGTGCTTCCATCTGACTGACTGGTTGTCTGGTTGTGTGTCTGAAATACTGACAGATTGTCTGACTGTGTTTGACTGACTGACCGTCCATCTGACTGGTTGTCTGGTTGTGTGTCTGAAATACTGACAGACTGTCTGACTGTGTTTGACTGACTGACTGTTCTTCTGACTGGCTGGATGTCTGGCTGTGTGTCTGAATAACTGACAGACTGTCTGACTGTGTTTGACTGACCGACTGTCTGACTGCGTTTTACTGACTGACTGTCCATCTGACTGGTTGTCTGGCTGTATGTCTGAAAGACTGACAGACTGTCTGACTGCGTTTTACTGACTGACTGTCCATCGGACTGGTTGTCTGGCTGTATGTCTGAATGACTGACAGACTGTCTGACTGCGTTTTACTGACTGACCGTCCATCTGACTGGTTGTCTGGTTGTGTGTCTGATAGACTGACAGACTGTCTGACTGTGTTTGACTGACTGACTGTTCTTCTGACTGGCTGGATGTCTGGCTGGTTGTCTGGCTGTATGTCTGAATGACTGACAGACTGTCTGACTGCGTTTTACTGACTGACTGTCCATCTGACTGGTTGTCTGGCTGTATGTCTGAATGACTGACAGACTGTCTGACTGCGTTTTACTGACTGACTGTCCATCTGACTGGTTGTCTGGCTGTATGTCTGAATGACTGACAGACTGTCTGACTGAGTTTTACTGACTGACTGTCCATCTGACTGGTTGGATGTGTGGCTGTGTAACTGACTGACTGATTGACCGATTGACTGACTGACTGACTGACTGACTGTCCGACGTCTGGCTGTGTGTTTGAAGCATCGACTGACTGACTGTTTGACTGATCGACTGATTGTAAGTGTAAACATACGGCATAATCTAAGCTCATATAATATGTTACAAGTACAGGGTTTATGTACTTTATCCTCACATGTCAAGTAGAATACCTAGCAAAGCAGGTAAGATTAGCATGCTGGCTAGTTGACAGGCTGATCTGAGTCTATGAAGAGTTCAGAGCAAACTGGTGAAGGAGCGTCTTAATATTAACATCATTACCTAGAGCCACTCTTGATGTTACAGGCATGAACTATTTGCCTACTGTGCTTGCACACAGAGGAAGGTGACCTCCGCATTTAACCCATCCGTGCAGTAACACACACACACACACACTAGTGAACACTAGGGGCAGTGAACACACTTTCCTGAAGCAGGGGGCAGCCCAGGGAACAGTTGAATGGTTAGGTGCCTTGCTCAAGGGCACGTCAGTCCTGTCTTGTCCGTTGTGGGGATCGAACCCGAGACCTTCCGGTCACAAGACCTTTCTCCTGTTTTTTTTACTCTAGTTGTTTTTTTGTGCACTTATGTATTCTGCATTACTGCTGTGCCGAAAAATCTGGTGTTAAAATCACTGTATACCAAATTCCCCCACAGAAGTTGGTTAAACTGAGTGTATCCAGTAGGATTTAAAACCACTTACAGTTGTGGTTTGGGATATATTACACAGCAAGTAAGTTAAAGTGAAGCGCTCATTGACCACTGTGCTTGTACACACAAAGGAATTTGACCTCTGTGTTTAACTGTGCATTCACATAGCTGGTTCCTTAACCACAAGGCCACGTCTGCCAATCAGTTCTCAAATCTCATGTGTTGGAAGCAGGAAAAATGGACAAGTATAAGAATCTGAGTGACCAAGGACCAAAGGACCAAATTGTAATGTCTGGACAACTGGGTCAGAGCATCTCCAAAACAGCAGGTCATTTAGGGCATCCCAGTATGCAGTGGTTTGTAACTACCAAAAATGATCCAAAGAAGGACAATCAGAGTGAACCAGAGACTGGAACATGGGAGCCCAAGATTCACTGATGTGCATAGGGGGTGAAGGCTAGATCATCTGGTCCAATCCAATAGAAGATCCACAAAAGGATCTGTTGCTTGGTCTTGGAATATCTTGGTCCCCGATACAACACCTTCAGAGGCCTTGTGGATTCCATGCCTTGACGGGTCAGAGCTGTTTTGGCAGGCAGTTTTAATGTTTTAGCTGATCTGTGTAATATAATAATAAGAGCCACCAGACTATTCCAAGCTAAATATGGTTTTGGCACATAAAGGTCAGATGTGGCAATAACAAGTGTAATAGGCCAAATCTGCGGCTTTATGGTTTTTAAGGCTCTCAGAAAGCTGGGCCAAAAACAATGTCTAATACCCATTTCAGTTTTGGACAGTTTTGTCCAACTGTAAGGTCTGGTCCATATTATGCATGGGATATGGTTCTGTGCCATTTAGGCCTTGTAAGACATTAGAAAATCCATTTAATTAGATCATTTTTCAACACTGAACCTATAAAAACATGTGAAACCCATATCAGGCAGCAATCTCATTTCTATTTTACAAGGTTTCTTTGCCAACTGGCTGCATTTTACTCTTCAATGCGAAGCAGAAGTCGTCTTTATTTGTCACATATATATAACAACACAGTGAAATTCTTTTCTCCGCTTATCCCAGCTCGTTAGGAAGTTGAGGTTATAGCACAGGAATACAGTAAACCTGAAGCAGAGAGGATTACAAGCCTTGCTCAAGGGTCCACCAGTGGCAGCCTTGCAGTGCTGAGACTTGAACCCACAACCTTCTGATCAGTAACCCAGAGCCTTAACTATGTGAACAAGGGTCGACATGTTTGGCAAATACTAAATGTCAAGTCCACGGCCACATTCAAAATGGCACTGCTCAACCAATTAAGCTCTTTCAGTACACGAGGATGCAGTATGCATGCTATCTCTGCCGCAATACGTTCGCCATCTTCAATGTCATGTGCTGAAGGTACACCAATGATTTTAAAATCAGTCAAATGTGTTTGTTATTTTCCACAAAGCTACTCAATATCTTACTCAGATTCAGATTTGAAAGCCTTCACAGCTCCTGTTGATTTACAGGATACATTATCAGTCCACAGTGTGCTATGTTCGCATACTTAAAAATGTCTTTTGCTACAGTACGTCATCTGAGGACCTACTGTTTAATTAATACTTCGTCTTCTGGTCGTAGCACAAATGTGGTTAACTAGCATCCATGCTAAAGGCATGAGGACTTTGAACAAATCCCCCCCCCCCCCCCAGAATTTTCTCCTTAGTATAGACATGTCCAATTCCCACCCCATCTTCCTCAAAGACACGTGCAGCCAGCCACCACTTCTTTTTTGAGCTGCTTGCCCAGTGTAACGCACTCAGAGGAAAGCGCTTTCGCCCACTTCTGTATGCATGAGCTCACAGTTGCCTGTGACGGTATGCGCTGTTGTGTGCTCTATGGGATTTTTGTTTATGTTTGAAGTTATTTATGTGAAACATGCACAAGGGCCATCATTTATTTGTAACCTGGTAAAAATGTTTATATTTATGTCATTTAAAGTCTGGATTAGGAATTAAATCCTGTTTACGAGATTTGTAATGCATTTATGGAAATTTCCCTCACAGTTGTGTACTAGAAAAAAAAACACCAGACATACAGACTACATTTCACTCCTGCCTTTAAATCGGATTTTTTTGTTGTTGTTGTACTGTTGTTGTACAACACCCTTATTGTCATAGGAACCTAAGATCAAACCTCTATCCAGTATCAGCTGTTTTCAATTCTGACCTGCATCCTTGATCTCCTCGAATCATAATAATTGCAAAGGATATCACAAACAGAGTGATACTAGAGGAAAACCAGTCTGAGTCTTTATCTTTATGACTGCCTGCCCGCATTACTCCCCCCCCATCCTCAGCAGTTCTGGTACATGTGAAACAGGTCAAGGGCGCAGCAGCGACTGGCTCCGATTGTGTGTTATCATGTGCCGGGGAAGTTGATTGTACCGAAGGCCTCAGGAATTCAAGCGTGCACTCAGGGAACCTTTGAGGGTCACGTTTCGCTTTAAGGACAGTGTGCAGTGTTTAGTCATAGCTAGTCAGAGTCGGTCTTTATTCATCAGAGTTCTAGAAAATGTGAAAATGTATTATCACATATATAGTGTTGTATTTTGTGGTGTAGGATTTCTTTGTTGCACAGCGTGTTGGACAGCATCCCAGATGTGTTTGATAATGTTGAGATCCGGTGTCTTAGGTGTGAATGACTAAACCCCAACCTCAGATGAGTGTTCCTTTAACTATAATTTGGTGGTGCATTGTCCTGTTAGAAGAGGACAAACACATCAGAATGAATACAGAAAATGAACTGGTGGAACTTGTCAGAAGCGAAAAATGTTATCAAAATGACTTCTGAAATAATGAAATTAAGTAAACAGTAATAAACTAAGGAAAGTCAGTGTTAGGTGTGATGACCCTCTGCTCAGTAATCCCAGGTCCAGTTTATACAGATGTATAAGGAAATTAGATGGAGTGTTTGGTACTGTTTGGAAAAATACAAAAAAGAAGTCTTGAACATCTCAATGTTTTTTTTCATGTATGTAAAATGTAAAATGTATTTTTACCTAATGTTTTTTCATCTGTACAGTAAATTTATTATTTTTTCCTTTTATGGGATTATAATTTTAAATAAACTAAAATGATAAATATTTATCTTTTTATATTTTATCAGCAGCAATGCACTGACATTTGAAACCGTTCCTAAATTTATTTATTTATTTATGATTTTGCACACTTTATGTTGTAAATATCTTCAAAGCAAAATCCTTATGATTTATTTATTTATTTATTTATTTATATTTATTATTCTTAGATGTGTATTTCTATTTCTATTTTCATATTTTATTTTTATTTTATTTTATATTTATTTTTTGTAGTTACTTTTGTGGACTGACAGTCAAAGGCATTTCACTGCAGGTTGTACTGTGTATTACTAAGTATGTGACAAATAAAACTTTGAATCTTGAATATTTTTGTTATGTCAAGGTTATATGTTGTGTGTGAATTTCAAAGACCTTTAGCATTAATTTCACTGTCAGGATTAACACTAAACCTGTCTAAACATTTCAGAATCGAGCAATTTGTACAAATGCAACCCACATACTTGTGGAAAATGAAGTCACTGCCTTTGACATGTCTGCTGTCTTTGATTAGCACACGCGCATGCTAATTAGGGCTAAAGTTAGAATTCTGCATCTGTCCCATTCCGCATCTCTGGACCAGTGCGGGTAAATCAGAGTGGCAAGGCAAACGTGGTACGCTTACTGAGTTGTCATGAACGTTCAGTTTCACCCTCATCTCAACCGCTTGCTCTGCTAACAGCAGGGCTGACGCTAAGGATCTCTGTCAACTCCTCGGGTTCACATAATAAAAGACGTGAAATCTTCTAAACTGAAGTCATTAGACCATGACCTGGGTCATGGTACATTGGTGCCTTGGTGTGTATCTCTGGAAACCATATTAACATCTCCCAGAAGAACATGTGTTTCTAAGCCAGGAGCGGAACAGGGACGAGAGTAAGTCCTATTCGCTCCACTCATTCTGCAAACTTCAAAGCTGTCCTTCATCTTCAATTAATTGAATTGCACTCTCGGTAAGTACAGTTCGTCATGTCTCAAATATCTTCAGACCATTAATGGGAAGCGAGGGGATTGCTCTGGGCCTGGACAGAAGGATGAAAACATGGTCAGATGTTTCATTTGGCTAATTCTTTCTTCGCCAGTAGACCAACTGCATGCTGAATTATCTGAAAATGTTCAGCCTGTCTGTCGCAATCACGGCTCTCTAGAAGGATCTTTATCTCAAAGGACATTTGTTTCCACTTATGAGTTCAAAGAAGTCAATTCGGGTTAGTCAGAGCTAGTTAGCGTGAAGATAATGCCGTCATTTTGTATTTTTGCAGAATAAAGCGTTCGGGTTATCAGGGAAACTTCTCCCACTTCTGTTCTCTGTCTCTCTTTTTTTAATTCACTGCACCTCATATAAATGAATGAAGGGAAAGTAAAGTAAAAAGAATATGAGAAACAATGATGGTGGAGATGTAAATGAACAAAGAGCTAATTGTATGCCAATTTTTCAGCCATAACAATAAAACCCCCAGCAACCAAAACAGCTAAGACCCATCAAAGCTACGACTCCACAAGACCTCTGAAAGTGTGCTGTTGTATCCTGGTCCTTCTGTGCATGTTTTGTGGTATCAGACCGGACTGTCTAGCCTTCACTCCCTACATATATCAGTGAGTCTTAAGCATCAATGACCCTGTGTCTGGTTCATCTAATGTCCATCTATGGACCACTTTTGGCAGGTATTAACCTTAGATACCAGGACACACCCAAAAATACCTGCTGATTCGGAGATGCTCTGATCTAATGGTCTAGACATCGCAATATGGCCCTTGACAAAGTCACTCAGATCTTTACAATTACCATTTTGCTGGCTCCCAACTCGTCAACTTTGACAACTGACTGCTCACTTGCCATCTAGTATCTCCCACCTCATAGGAGGTGCTACTGTAATAGGATCAATTGTATACACTTTACCTTTCAGTGGTTTAGTGGTTTTAATGTTATGCCTGATACTGAACCGGTACAGACAATCCTATGCAAAATACATAGGCTGGCAGTGGCTTCATAATGATACAGGGTTTGTTCAGCTGGCATTCCATGAGACCTCTGTTACCTCTGTCTTTGATAGGTGAACGCTATGTGTGATGAGTTACACCCATTCCTGACCTGCAATTATTCTCATGGGTCCAGCCTCCTCCAACTGGAAGATGCACCACCACTCACATCCAGACGATGTTGAGATCCATGATCTCAACGTTATCGAACACATCTGGGGTGCCATGCGACATGCAGTGGAGCACAGAAATCCTACACCTTCGAATACAATGGAGTTGTGGACCGTTCTGCAGGAAAATGGTGGCCTACAGAATAAGCTCATGGAATCCATGCCCCATGGGGGACCTACCAAGTTTTTCTCATAATTCAGTGTACTAGTATATATACAATATAGCTGAGATTATTTTTTTTCTATATTAGTTCTCAAATTGTTTATTTATTATTTCGCAGAAGTGTAAAGTCCTGTAAAAGACGTCTTTAGACAAAACACAGGGCCCATGGAGTTCAACAAACCCAATACCATTATGGAGCCACTTCCAGCCTATGTGTTTTACATATAATGTATATGTTCAGAATGACCAAACATACGGTGCTCCATCAAATTTCCATCAAATTCCACTAAAAACATCATTTATCCATCATGATCATGAGCAGGTAAACACTGATGGATGGAAGATTTCTCCCTCAGGACGAAGCCTCTAATCACTCTCAGATCTCAGATATGAAAGCCAGCCTGAAATCTGCCCTCAAATGCCATTCGAGGTGCCAAGAGCTGGCTCTGAAAAGCTTTCGCTGGCTGTGGATAAATGATGGGGGAACTGGGATATTGAGGTGGGTGGGGCATTAATGAGGGGGGAGTGGGGGTGCGACTTTGCAGCAGAATTTTTAACATTTGAATCATTAATGTTTCATCAAAGTGTATGGGAAACAAGAACGGGAGCAATCAGGCTATATGGAGCTTTCCTGCAAAACCCACCATTTTTAAAACAGCTTGATGTTGAGCTTTCAGAAACAACTAGGCTGTGGTTACTTCTTTCATCAGGCTAGAAGAAGAAGAAGCTGAGTAATTATTAAACCAGCTTGCTTGAAATAAAAAAGGAGACAGTTTTAGTATCTTTTCTCTGATCTTACACAGCAGCAGTCTGGAGAAAAGACATCTAATGGTTTCTTTTTCCACCCTGTTACTAATGACTCCTTTAGGATAAGGTTAAACCATGCAAATTCTGCCTTAAACACTGGAACTATAGACAATATTAGGGGCATATGATATGGCATGGTGCATGAAAAAAGTCTGGCAGTGAGTAAAAAAAGGATAAAAAGTATACTAATAGGCATTTAACTAGAAATGCAAAAGGAGGGCATGTATTACACAGAAAGGAAGACATGCATTATGTTTTGCAAGACTAAGAAGCGATAAACAGCGTGACAAGACAAGATTTATGAGCAACACAGAAATCATAAAAGGTGGAAAAAGCGTCTGCCTTTGACCAGGGACTAACTCTTCCCGAGCTCATTAGGGCTCTACCTTTAAATCTGGGCTCCAAGCAAACAACAAATGCACCAGCTCATTTCCAGACCTGAGAGAATTCGCTCCTGATGCATGCTGACTGCTCTTTGAGCAGGTGGCAGAAATGAGAAATGAGAAGTGTTCACTCAGAATTCAAGTCAAAGTCTATTTCTGTGCATCCTACCCACACGCCTCTCACTGATCATGTTTACATCAAAACAAATGATGGGCAATAAAAGGAAGCGATTTTGCACATCAGGGGTGGAGGGGGCTGGCTTTATTTATTTATTTATTTCCCCTCACAAAACTGAGACAGTTTCCGTCTCAAATGTCTGGACAGACAGATGATATATATATATAGACAGATGATATATATATATCTGTCTGTTGATGGGGCTGATATATATATATATATATCTGTCTGTTGATGGGGCTTTATAATGGTATGGGGTTTGTTTAGCTGCCATTCTATGGGACCTCTACAAACATCTACAAACATCTCTAACAGGTGGACACTATGTGGGCCGAGTTATATCTGTTCACGTCCTGCATTCATTCTGATGGGTTTGGCCTCCTCCAACAGGACAATGTGCCACCAAACATTGCAAGAGACGACAAATTATGGTTACAGGAACATTTGTCTCAGTTTGGGGTTTTGCCATTTACACCCAAGTCAACAGATCTCAACGTCATCAAACATATGGAACATCATGCAACGCCAGTGGTACACCAGTCTAATACTTGGTAGGTCCTCCACAGGGCATGGACTCCACCAGCTTGTGGAAATATTCTGTAGGCAATAAAAACTATACTTCCTGCAGAACGGTCCACAGTTCCTTGTCAAAGTCAGATTCGTGCATTTACCCATTTTTCCTGCTTCCAACACATCAGCTTTGAGAACTGACTGTTTACTTGCTGTCCTAATATATCCCACCTTGTAACACTGTAATGAGATAATTAATGTAGATTTGTGCATACGAAATGCTGAAGGATAGGATTTGATTTAAAAAAAAAAAAGGCATGGTGGCATGCTGTTATAAGAAAATAATCAACAGCTGGACCTGTGATGTGGTCTGACACAGAGCGGAGTTACTATTACTTGTTATATGTTGATTATTTTCTTATTACAGCATGTTGCAAAGTGTTTTATTCCTCTTATACATACATAGGGGCCATCGATTCATGGTGGTTGGTTGCACGGATGAGTCAGGTGTTCGCCATACTCATTGTGCTTCATGGGAGTAGATAAACTGACTGAGATTCCCAATCTTTTGTCAGCAGACATACACTCATACTTACAGGCGATTTAGAGTGACCGATCAACCTGACATGCATGTCTTTGCACTGTGGGAAGGAACCGGAGAGCCCAAAGGAAACCCACAAGGGGAATATGCACACAGAACGAACCAGACTGGGAATCGAACCCAGATCGCTTTGCTGTGAGGCGACAGCGATAACCACTACACTACTTATACTAGAGGAAATTCCACATGAAGGTTTTGTGCTGAGGAAGATAGAATTATGATGATTTCAGTATAGAATGACTGTATAAATTATACAAACCGGATTCCAAAAAAGTTGGGACACTAAACAAATTGTGAATAAAAACTGAATG
>JAOVVF010000035.1:1332637-1345137 GCA_028565595.1 Duopalatinus emarginatus | reverse complement strand
CTGGCGTCGTTGCTATGGTTACGTGTGTATGTGGTAGAGCGATATTTAGAGAGCTTTGATCCGAGTGCCATTATTGTGTAATAACAGCACTTCATTGAACGTCTCTCGGCCAATCAGATCGCAGGGTCGGAACTAACTGTGGTATAATAGAAAGTAGATAAATGTGACTAGACACTGATATTTATTCATTATTAAGATGTAAACTTTTATTAACAACAAAGTTTTGAATTAATAAAAAATATTTAAATTTAACTACAATAACTTAGAGTTTAGGTTACACATTTTTTTGCACTTTATCTATTTTTTATACTCCATTTGGGTCTTTTAATTTGTCTTGTAATGGGTAGTGTTCCTGGCGGTGGTGGTTTAGTGGTTAAGGCACTGGGTTACTGATCAGAAGGGTGGGCTTCAAGTCTCAGCATCAAAAAGCTACCACTGATGGGCCCTTAAGCAAGGCCCTTAACCTGATCCAGGGATTCTGTATCATGATTGACCCTGAGCTACTTCCCCAACTTTCCAACAAACTGGGGTATTAACATTTATTCCCCTTTATTTTTTTGCTTCTTTCCCCCTGATTTTCTCCTTAATTTACACCTGTCATTAGACCCCCCCCCCCACCATCATCATTAGACCTCCCTCCCCAATCATACGACAGTTACCAACAGGGATGGCCATCACGAAGGCCATCTCGTGTTTTCTCTGAGACGGCATCCGGCAGTTTAACACGTTCAGGGAAAGGCGCTTTAGCCCACTTCTGTATGCATGAGCTTATAGACGCTCATGATTGGCTAGCAACGCTGTGATTGACAGGTGAGCGACGGTGTGCCACCTCTCTTTCTCTTTCTGCCCTCTGGACCTCAGACTACAGATGGCTTTATGGGAGCAGCATCACCTGGTAGTCAAACTCACGATCTCCGGATGTTAGTTGCACCACTCTGCCTTGAGTTATTTATTAATTCTTTAATGCTATTAAAGGACAACGACAGTCCAGTCGAGGGCTGATAGCGCGGACGTATACATGTGGGATTTCCTAGCCGTAACAGGTCATAAGTTCGAATCCCACGGCTCCCACAGACCCGTTTATCCTGAAGTGATGATCTCTGTGCTTGTATAACTCATTTGCTTTATAAAACAACTTGTGCATGTTTCGATTCATCAGACCTGAAGGACGACCCTACAGTATACAATTTGCATACATTTGCAAACCTGCTGCCATATACAAAGTACAGAAGAGAGACGCACAACACACCCGAAGCCTGTGATTCTGCTGTTATTTAAAACCCTCCTGCCTTTTTTTTCGCTCTCTGTCGCACTCGTTCGCAGCACGGAGTGCGGAAGCTCCAGCAATTAGACTCATTTGCATGTGTTAATATGATTAATTAGTGAGCGTAAACACTTTTTTCAGTGACAGAAGCTGCACAGCAATCCGTACACCTGCAAACTTTTTTTTTTTTTTTTTTTAAATCCTGATCGACGATAAAGCTCATCAGGCTAAGAAGCTTTCTCTTTCTCTTCCAGACCTGCTAATTGGCATCTGAATATGCCTGGCTAATTAGTAATATGCAGATGAGGCTGACTTGGTCTGAACACGGTGTGTGAGCCCTGGCGCTGTGGGTGTACGAAGCTGCGCCTGGGCTTTTATACCTCCGGATATGAAGATAATTGTGATGAATGGATTTGCATTGGAAATGTTAAATTACTCCATTCAAACTTTCGGGCTGAACTGTGGGAAAATGAGACGATGCTGACGGACAGGACGGTGCGGACGGTGCTTGTGTTTCACTGCTACGTCAGAAATCTGACAGATCGTCCAGTCTGGTGGACTAATGAGCAGTTAATGGGGCGTTGCTGATTCAAATCCTCGTCAAATGACAGATGATGAAGCAGAGAATTGGTCGCTAATGACCAGGCTGCGCGCACGTGTGAGTCTGGTTTCACGTAACAAACTCAGCTGCAGACATTATTTACACGAGACTCAACCTGAAGCACTCGGCAGCCCTTTTCTGGCGGGATTAGGTTACACGGGGGCTCATTCAGAGGTTAATTCAACAGTTCCCTTCTAAATATGTGCATTGCTTCTATAACAAATGAAGCTCTGTAAACATCTAAAGCTACTTGCCACACATACACTAGCTCCTGTACACAGATCAGCCATAACATTAACACCACTTGCCAAAATAGCTCTGACTTGTCAAGAGACAGACTTTACAAGACCTCTTCAGGTGTCCTGTGGTTTCTGTGGCACTATAAAGACCATTCTCTGGGTCTTCTGTGGGATCGGACCAGATGGTCTAGACCTGACTGAGTCTTAAGTGACCGTGACCCTGTCTCTCGTTGTCTGGTTGTCCTTCCTTGAACCATTTTTGGTAGGCACTAATGACTGTATACTGGGACACACCCCACAAGACCTGCTGTTTTGATGACCCAGTCGTCTAGACGTCACAGTTTGGTCTTTGTCAAAGTCAGCTGTGGCCTAGTGGTTAGGGAACAGATCTCATGACCGGAAGGTCGCGGGTTGGATCCCTGCCCAGAGCAAAACATGACTGAGGTGCCATTGAGCAACGCTCCTAACTTCCACAACTGCTCCCCGGGCGCTGTAGGTTGGGGCTTCCCCCCCGTTTCGGGCAAGTGTGTTCACTGGTGTGAGTGTGTTTTACTGCACGGATGGGTTAAATGCGGCGGTCATATTCCTCTGTGTGCAAGCACAGTAGGCAAATAGTTCACTTTCACTTTCACTCAGATCGTTAGACTTGCCCATTTTTCCTGCTTTCAACTCATTAACTTTGAGAACTGACTGTTCAGGTGCCACTGCAATGAGATAATTGATGTTATTCACTTCACCTTTCAGTGGTGTTAATGTTATGGCTGATCAGTGTATCTTGTATAACTGTTTAATAAATTCTTGTAAACACAACAGGACGCAATTCCAGTATGCGAGCGAGCAGTATGACAGCCTCAGACATACTAGATCCGCCATCTTTACAATGTCATGTGACACATGACGTCACATGAAAGCCCTTTTTTTTTTATCCCCAAATGTACTTTTTTAACCTTAGATTTTTTTAGCTTCTATATTTAAATTAATGAATATAGAAATTATTCAAATAAAAATACTTTTATGTTGCTCCTCTTCAGTTCCGAACGCCTGCGCAGCTCGAATTGCATTATGGGATACAGAACAGTGTGCTCAGTTCACCTACTGCAAAATGTCTCCCGATGCAGTGCGTCATCCGGGAACCTTTCACACACTGCTTGATGCGTACTGCACATTCAGACACACTAGTCATGTTCGCATACTTCTTCCACGTACTGTTCAGTACAGAAGTACACGATTTCAGACACAGCCCAGGTCAGGATCTGAGTTCATAGGGAATGAAAGGCAACCCTGTGGAAATTGGCATACAGAAATTTATTATGTGTAAAAAATGAACACAAACACAGAGAGAAACTATTTCCATCCAAATACAGCTAATAATAAAATGTGATAATTTGCTATTTCGGAGATGTTATTAGGACCGTTAATGGATTAAATACATCTTGTTCTTATTCATCATCAGTTTATTAGATGGATGTGTTCGTTTAATTGACTTTTCTTTTCCTTGACACTGGTCTGAAGTTCATACTTGCGCACATACACTGGCGTGCCAAAAAAAAAAAAAAACTCAGATGAGTGTTCCTCTAACCATAATCTGGTGTCTCTAGACATGCGTGTTGGTGCATTGTCCTGTTAGAAGAGGACAAACCCATCAGAAAAAAACACTGGACATGAACTGGTGGAACTTGTCACACATAGTGTTCAACTGTCAGAGACGTCTGGAGGTGTCCCAGGGGTCCGGTGGAATGGCAGCTAAACAAACCTCATACCATTATAAAGCTTCCACAAATGTCTGTCGCTTTATGAACACACCGGCAGATGCAACCAATGATGCGTATAGGAGGTGTCGTGATGTAGGCACACTCTTATAGAAGAAGTGGACCACCAAGTGAAAGTGAAGTGATTGAACTACTGCGCTTGCACATGAAGGAATCTGAGCAGTGAAACCGAACTGAATGCACACACTAGGGAGTAGGGAACACCATCGCCTGGAGTGTTGCACAACCCCAGTCCACAATGTCCAGGGAACAGTTGGAGGGAGGGTGGGTGGGGGGGTGTTTCGGTTCCTTGCTCAAGGGCACGTCAGTTGTGTCTTTTTAGTACAGGGACTCGGACTGGCGATCTTCCGGTCACAAGTCCGGTTCTCTAACCCCAAGCCATTGCTGCGGTGAGCAACAGTCTTAAAAAAAAACGGCTTTGATCATGTGGACGTGGGCGGAGCTAAAAATTTATACCCCTTTAGGTATTTACTTACTCTTTAATACCATTGAAGGAAAGCAACAAAGCCGGATTAGTCGAGAGCCGAGAGTGTGAGCGTGTTGTACGAGGAGGAGGAAGAGGAGGAGGAGGAGGGGGAGGGGGGTTCGGGGACGTGTTGTGTCCTTTGATTGCGACACGGTAAACAGTTAATGCGCGTCATTGTTTTCAGGCAGTGAATCGAAAGCAGCGAGCTCCTCTTAATTAGCTAGGAGGCAGATTAGGCTTTATTAAATTCGAACACAGGATCAGAGCAAAGTTCAGCCTCCCCTGTGCACATACAACACACACACACCCACACACACGCTCACACATGCTCTCGACGCTTACAATTAATTGCTTCTGTAATGTTTCGAGCTTAACCACTCCTTTGGGTAATACGTGTCGCACAGACGGGAGAGAAGCTAATCACTACACCAACAAACAGCCGTAAACAATAAGAGTCATCAGTCGCGTTGCAAAAAAAATCGCCAGCTTCCTTCGTTTTTTAAAGCATTTATTGTGTATATTGTGTTTTAAATAAGCAGGTGTCACATATCAAGCGTACAATTAAACCGTAACACGTGGCACCGTTATAAAAAGTATTTACACACCAACCCTGAACCACATCCAAGAAAAACTAAATAATAATAATAAAATAAAAGCCACCCACTGCGGTTCTGCCAGATATCAAAAGCAAACAAAGAGCAGAAGCAGTACAAGACTGCAGACACTCCGGGATCTCTTCAGGGTCCATGCTTAAAGTCTTCAGAGTCTATATAAAATCCTGTAGAGTCCATTAGAGACCCAGAGAGTCCTGCATATGGAGAAACCCTGCAGCTCTGTTCGGAAAGGAATAAAGGAAGGAGGGACGAGGTCCTGCGGGGCCGTGGAGCGGAGTGAGGCACGGAAGTGCTTTATGACCTTTGGGGACGCGAGTGAAGAAGAAGGGCATGCACAGGAGAGCTGGAGAAGAAGATCCCGACGCCGGAGATCCGTGAGAGCGAGCGGAGCGCGATGATGAGGATAAAGAGGATGAGGATGATTTCAGCAAACCTGCCGAGACGAGACAACAGTCAGAGCAAAACAATGTAGTGTTAGAAACAATAATAACAATAATAATAATAATAATATAATCTCATCCTGATCAGACAACTAATCAAGGTTCCCACCAGAGGATGGACTCCACAAGACCTTTGAAACTGTTCTGTTGTATCTGTCTCAAAAAAACGGATCCTGCTCTGGATCTCCTGTTGGTCTAGCCCAGCCGGTCCAGCCTTCATCCCCCACACACATAAATGAACTTTAAGAACTGAACAATTATATGCTGTCTAATATATCCCACCCCTTAACAGGTGCCATTGTAAATAGAGAATCTAGACCTCAACTTGGTAAAGTCTAACTGAGATAATGCAAGTTCCAGGGGTGGAGCTTTGTGTCTGTGGCTGGGATTAGAGGCATAACCGTATGTACAACCTAAAGGTTAGTTCCTTAGCATCCTGCAGATTTACATATTTAGAGTGCTTGAAAAAGCACTTTTCTTTTTCTTCTTAAGCACATTTATGCAATTAATACAGCCCGAACCACTTAATGTACAGACTCCATTTAAACACCATTTCGTAGACAATTATGACGAAACCTGTGCTATGTATTTTTGGTGTTGGTGAGATTTATGGTTTAAAAAAAAATGTTTTAAGTTTTAAAAAAGTGAAATTTTCCATAGGAATGAATGAAAGAGTTTTTCAAACTGGAGTAACTCCGTCAATTTTCAAGGTACAGTCATGAAAATTGATAGGCTCGGACCCGGGGCCACCACGGCCCGTAAAGTCAAACTACAGATGGATTGCACTCATCCTTTTCTTTCTGTCACTCTTTTATTTTCACTCCATTCATTTCTATAGGGAGCAGTGAGACTGGGTGATGTCATCTCCACTCTAACTCAGAAGGATTTTTCGGTTAAATCCAGTTTTTTTCTGTTCAATCTTGTCTAAAATCCTTATACTTCTACTTAGAAACACCATTTAAATTTTAAATGGTAGACATACTTGTCCTCTCTAAAGTCTTAAAAGATGTTAATGTTCGACATTTAATTTTTTGAGTTACGAGGACTTGTTCAGGATGAGGCACCAGACACTTCTCCATTGACTTCAATGTTAAATTCAGGGCCATGAAAATTAGTTTTTCATCTGTGTTTAATCTGTCATAACCCGGGAATAGTATCAACATTCACATATTGTTTACAGCGCTAAGATCACCAAGGGGTCCTCTCTCATATGGTCTCATTGCTGAAGTGATAGGTTAAAGATTTTCCAAGTTATGAGTGGTTGTTCAGAGTGTGCAAATAGGCGCAAACTGTGCTTTTCCACAAACAGCTGCACATTAACAGGAGTGACTGACAGTGGAGACTTGAGACTTGAGACACACACACAAACACACACTCACACAAGGGGCGGAGTCTCACAGACACAAAAGGGGTGGGGTCTCACAGACAGGGGGATCTGTGTATAAATAAATAAATAAATAAATGACAGTAGTATTTATGCCTGTGTGTAAAAAGGCCATAACTATATAGACAGGAGTTCTTTCCTCTGTCTTGACTAACCTGTGCCCTTTTCTTCAACACAGACACACACACGTACGTACACGCATGCACACATGCACACACTTCATGGTATTAGCCATAATCTTGTCCCCAACAGGGCACAAGTGTTCAAGCACTCCCGTAGTTCCTTCAGGAAATTCACATCTAGTTTTTATTTTATTTTGCCTTCTGACCTAATGTGCCACTTTAGAGACGTTACATGAACGACCGGAGTCCACCTCTGGAGACCAGAAGTATTGTGTCTCGTCACTCACTTTTTGGTCCGGCAGTACGGGGTTGCCCTGCAGATGTGCACTGAGCAGGGTGGCACTGGGTCGATCATGCTCACAGAAGATGGTGCCGTTGACGTAGTGGAAACGGTCGCCAGGGACCAGCCGGTTTCTGCACGTGGCACAGGAGAAACACTGCAGAAGAAAAAAAATGAAATACAGACACAAAACTTTGACTTTATCGACCACTACAACACAACCAGCATTAACCTGCCTGACACCTCCTTCACGTCTGCGTGCCGTATTTATTTAAAAGCGCTCGGAAAGGTCAGAGAGCTCATAAGACAGAAACGTGGGCTGATTTGCATATCAAAGGGAAGCTGACGGACATTTCAGTATTAATAAGGCAAATACCACAGCAATGTGTGGCTTCGTGATCTCTCTGAAACCTACACATTTCCTGACTTTGTGCAATAACTGTCATCATTTTCTGGAACCGAGGCTCAGTCTAATACGTTATTGTTTCCATAGTAACCTAATTCACAGGGACGTGAATTGTACAGCGAAGTGTCTACCTGAGTAATTTATTTATGATATAAAGATTTTTTTATAACATTTATGCAAGGAAGGAGTCTCCAGTGTCAGCCGGACAAGATGTGATTTTGTCTTGTAAGTTCAAGAAAGAAAATACGAACAGATGCTGGTGAGGGACAGACTGTTTATAGCTACTATAACTATAAATCATAGAATATAAAATTTATTTTGTGGGATCAGGCCAGACGGTCCAGCCTTCACCTTCACACACACACACATCGGTGAGACTCGGTCTCCTATGACCCTGTCACTGATTCACTAGTTGTCCTTCCTTGGACCAGTTTTTTGGTAGGTATTAACCACTGTATACTGAGACACACCCCATAGGACCTGCTGTATTGCAGATGATCCGACCCAGTCGTCTAGACATCTCAGGTTGTGTCTCAGATCCTTACGCTTGCCCATTCTTCCTGCTTTCATTACATACACTTGCTGTCTAATATGTCCCTCCTCTTGACAGGCGCCACTGTATTGAGAGAATCAACGTGATTGACTTTGCCAGTCAGTGGTGTTAATGTTATGGCTGATTGGTGTATATGAGTGGAAACAGTATCACCATCCTTGATGATTTTTCTAGAATAGCGCTACAGTGAGGGTTTTATTTTTATTTTTTTTATTAATATGAATGTCATATGACGTGTGACTTGTGAGACCTGTGTGTTTTATTCTATCCCAGTGTTTGATCAGTGTTATGTCCAGACACTTTCGCTCTGCCCTTATCACATGCTCCGAACAGACAGGAGGCTAAACGCGGTAAACATTTAGTCCTGACGTGAAGCCGGCAGACAGGCCACGGCGCTCACCTTGAGGTGGTAGACGTTACCCTGCGCCCTCATCACCATCTCACTGGGAGGGATGGACTGACCGCAGGCACTGCACGCACCTGCGTGCCCGAACAACCTGAAACACACACACACACACAATGATGAGTGAGCTGGAAGGATCCATCATCACCCTCAGGGACCACAACATTCACTATCTCTGTTTTTAAATGGCACCGCTGAGACACCTCACATATAATGAGCACATCATTAGCGTACTGAGCTTATCCTAGCCAAAAAAAGAAAAGAGGCACGTTACGATAGGACGCGAGTTAGCGTCGACACTTTGAAGCGCTGGGAAAAAGTGTAGCAGGAGTGCTGATGGAAATGAGTCTGATGCAAATGGAGGTAAGAGCTGCATATTCGTCAGCAGACCTGCACAGCGGCTCATTTGCATCGCAAATCAGGAAGACTTCAGGAACAAGGCCCTGACGTTCACTCAGGACCAGGCTGGAATCTAAGGTTTGTCCACTAAAGCAGTCCCAAGTAGGGGGTTATGTGTGTGTGTGTGTGTGTGTGTGTGTGTGTGTATAAGTGTTGGAGTGCGGGAACTTCTTCCCAGACTCGGACCGTGACCGCAGCGTGAGTCACGTTACATCATCAAGTCTATGTCATGTGAGGTGTCTGTGTGTTCGTCTCGTTCGGTTTAAACACGGTGAAGTCCATGGAGGACGAGACGTCATTTACAAACACCGCCGAGGTGTAAAACACAACAACACACAGCACAAATACACGATTCACACTTAGTGTTACAACCGAAACACACAAGTTTACATTCACACACAAATCTGTCACTTCTTTATTTTTCATTTTCATCTATAAAGAGGTACAATATATCATAATTATTTTAAAAATACATAAAAGCAGGAAGCAGATGATTTAATGGTGACATTTTCTACTTAATATTTACATTTGTGAAAATCTTACATATTTTTGTGTAAGTATAATATGTAATATTTAATAATATATTTTTTAAATAATATTTTATAATATAGTAAAGATATATTTTAAATATTTTAAGTAAACTGTTTTGAAAGATATCATTTTTTGTAAGCATTTTTACATGAAATGTTTTTAATATAAAAACTATAAAAAATATATTTATTATAACTGTACCTATAAATAATAAACACATTTATTATGATGATGATTATTATTATTATTATTATTATTATTATTATTATTATTATTATGGGGGAAATGGGCAAGTTTAAGAATTTGAGTTACTTCAACGAGGACCAAACTGTTGTCTAGACAACTGGGTCAGATCATCTCCAAAACAGCAGGTTTTGTGGGGGGAAGGGGGGGTTTGTGTCCCAGTGTACATTTTGACAGATCTGACTCATATTCACCATGATAGCAAATGTCTGGACCTGGACCTTCGTCCCATCAGTGAACCACGGTTCAGTTTGTTACATAAAAACAGGATGCATCACTATGACAACATCAGTTTTGTATTTAATGTTCACCATCAACATGACGGATGCATATAACTTGTGTATTAATAATAATAATGAGAATAAGAATAAGAAAAAGAAGAAGAAGAAGAAGAATGAAGACCATGTGACCTAAGCAAGGGATAAAACCTCTGGGGTTGTGCAGTTATAGGAAAATAATCAACCACGCAGTGCTGTGATGTCACTGTTACTCATCAGGCTCTTGGAGGAAAAGGGCTGAAACTGGAGACTCCTTACAGACAACAGTACGTTTTAATAAGCTGCTTCGCTATTGGTTGTTCATGCCGTCATGGCGATTCTGACCTGATGTAGTCGCTCCTGCACAGGATCATGCCTCCCTTGCTGTAGCAGGTGGTGCCGATGTCGCCCAGCTGAGCCTGGCAGCACGAGCACTTCAGGCATCGTGTGTGCCAGTAGCGCTCCATGGAGAAGAGCAGGAAGCGGTCAGAGATCCGGCCTCCGCAGCCCGCACACGCACGTGACGCACACCCGGCTCCGCCCACTGCCTGGCTGTTCACCATGCCTACGCAACAACGCAGAAGAATAAAACACGTCAGCCACACGTTACCATAACAACCCGAACATCTGTCAGAATTATAACATCTTAATTACATACAGACAAAATAAAAGTGAGTGAGACGTCGTGACAGCTCGTCAGCTAATTAAACCGAAATGACATCAACATAACTACTGATTAATAATCATTCAGAGGAAAATAGTTTGAATTTTTACACTCACAATATAATACAATATAATATGATATGATATAATATAATATATACAGCATATAAATACACAACAGTGCAAATGTTTGTGACTAAAATGATTTTTCACTGATATTCCTTTAGTTAAACATCACAAAAACTTCCATAAAAATGATTTTCAAGCTTTGTTTCAGTTGATTTGTTTATGTTTTAACATTTTGGGACTTCAGATAAATTGTAAAATAAACGTATAGTTTCTTTTTTCTCACTATTCAGATGAGGGTGTGTACAAACTTGGGGGTGTGCAAACTTTTGCACTCAGCTCTACTTGTTTAGCCTAGGCTATTCGTTTGACGAGTTACAGAACTGATATAAACTGACATTCGTAATGACTGGGGACAGTTTTATTATGTGTCAAAATTAAGAAATAAAATCCAAGCCAAAAGATGAATTAATAAGTACATAAAGTACATAAATAAATAAATAATGAATATAGTAAATAATGTATTTATACATTTGCAGTTGTATTCATGCACAAATTATTTTGGGTCTGGGTGTGTCACTCTGAGTCTCCAGTCATCAGGTGATGTACAGTACAATATAAAGGACTAATTATAACAAATAAGGAGATTTGAGGAGAACATGAAAATGAAGACTAAAGTAACTCATAAAAGCTGTAATGACATTTTCCATGAGTCCAGAAGTGGGTGAATGTTTGACATTCAATATGTACACACTGAAAATATTGACACAGACACACACACAGACACACACACACACAGACACACAGAAACACACATGTGAAAACACAGACTGGTGGAGGCTCCATAATGATATGGGGTTTATTTAGCCGACATTCAATGGGACCCCTGGGACACCTCCAGACGTCTCTTACAGGTGAACACTATGTGTGATGAGTTCCACCAGTTCATGTTCTGTACTCATTCTGACAGGTACTGTACTCTTCTAACAGGACAATGGACCACCACACACATCTACAGACACCAGATTATGGTTAGAGGAACACTCAGGTGAGTTTGGGGATTAGTCATTCACACTGAAGTCCTGGTTATAAAATACTACATGCACACACACATACATACATACACAAACACACACACGTTAAACAGGACGCTGTTAGTTTAAGGCTGCACTCGGCTTGCTCATGATATAAAGGATCCTTTCATGATGTTTAACCTCAAACAGGAAACGTGTTAATCAGATATTCAACAGAAGTTTCATAAAAAGTTTCAGCCTCACACTGAGCACACTGATGAGTTGACGAAGGCTGCGGCAGGCAGCATCAGAGTCTGTTCTAAACACCACCACTAAATGTCATACACAGGCATATATGTACACGTACACACACACACGCGTATACACATACACGTACACACATACACACACACACGTACAGGCGTACACACACACGTACACACACACGTACACACACACGTACACACACACACGTACACATCTGAAGAAGAATACACACTGGGTTGTTCAGCAATAAGAGACACAGGCTGATCACCACACACACACACACACACACACACACACACACGTGCAGACACGCACACACAGACATACACAGGCACGCACACACACACAGACACACACACACACACACCTGAAGAAGAATACACACTGGGTAGTTCAGTAATAAGAGAAACAGGCTGATCACCACAGACGCACACACAGACACACATACATACACACACACACACACACACACACACACACACACACACACACACATACACATACACATACATACACATAC
>JAOVVF010000035.1:1314037-1327680 GCA_028565595.1 Duopalatinus emarginatus | reverse complement strand
TAATAATAATAATAATAATAATAATAATTATTATTATTATTATTATTATTATTATTATTATTATTATTATTATAATTGTTGTTGTTGGTGGTGGTGTTGTTGTTGTTGTTTTTATTACATTTACATTTACGGCATTTAGCAGACGCCCGTATCCAGAGCGACTTACAAGGTTACAGGCATTACAGGTAGGCCAACGTAGTGTTAGGTAGTGTCTTGCCCAAGGACCCTTATTGGTGTAGTACAGACTGGCTGCCCAGAATGGGAATCGAACCCAGGTCTTTCACATGGGAACCAATGACATTACCAATGTACCACACCAACCATAAAAAGCAATAATAATAATAATAATAATAATAATAATACACTTATTAGAATTATTGACTCTCAGGTGAATAATATTAATTACCTCACTACAGTGGCACCTGTCAAGGGGTGGGGTAACTGAACAGTCAGTTTTCAAGGTTGATATGTAGCAGGCAAGAATAATAGGAAAGTGTTAGGATCTGGGTGACTTTGACAAGGGCCAGATTGTGATGTCTAGACGACAGAGCAGGTCTTGTGGGCTGTGTCCCAATATACAGTGGTTAGTACCAAAAGTGGCGACAGGGTCATGGACACATGGGTCATGGCTCAAGGATCCCTGGAGTCACGACTCACTCATGTGTGTGGGGAGTGTAGACTAGTCCATCAGGTCAGATTGCACAGAAGAGATACTGTAGCACAAAGTGCTGTAAAAGTTCATCCTGGCTGTCATGGAAAGGTGTCAGAAGCGCCCATGATGGTCCTCTACACCACTGAAAACATCTACATCTACTGTCGGAAAAGATCTACAGTGGGCCTCAGAACTGGACCATGGCGCAGTGGAAGAAGGAGGCCTGATAAATCATGCTTTCTTGTCCATCATATAGACAGATGGTGTATGTGGATGAATTATGTGGAGAAGAGATGGTATCAGGATGCAGTATGGGAAGAAGCCTTTTTTTATGTTTAGTAATATTTGTGAATATTGAATCAGACTCTATGACCAGTCGCTGAAATGTTATGCCCATTTTTATTTTTTGTTTATCTCAGACTCTCTAGGTCAAATGGGACATTCTGTCAGTTTAGCACAGATTCCTTTAGAAACAAAAAAACACAAAAAACACAACCCCACAAACCTGTAGGACTGTTATGTCTACAGACTACCAGTAGAGAGCAGCAGAGTCTCATATGAGTCCTCACATTTAATATCATCTGTTTAAAGTAAAGATTATATTAACATGAATGTGTGTCTATGGTAGTCAGTAGAACCAACTTGGTGGATGTTGAATGCAATAATAGAAGTCATTAAAAATGACTGATTTGCGGTCAGTCCATCCATATCTGTAGCTTCACCAAGAGGTCAAGGTGTTTGTCACGGTGCACCAGCTGTCCTTCTTTGGACCACTGATGTTTAGGGACTGACCACTTTATAGTGGAACACACTCCACAAGACCTGCTGTTTTGGAGATGTTCTACACCAATTTTGGTCACCAAGTCGTTTCTTACACTTGCCCATTTTTCCTGCTTCCAGCACATCAACTTTGAGAGCTGACTGGTCTCTTGCTGCCTAAAATATCCCAATAATAGTCAATAATAATCAGTATTATTCATTTCACTGTCGGTGGCTGTGGTTATGGCTGTGATTATGGCTGATCGGCCTAATCTAGGATAATTAACACATTCCACCAAATGAATGAACAAAGCCTCCTCTCTTTGTCGTCACACAATATCTAAGCTCTTCTGTCTGGTTTCCTGTTTGTAAAATTCTTCTCGTTGTCAAGGGACACCATGTAAAGCTGACAATAACTTTGACGCCGATCCCACGTCCACGTCCAATTACTGCCCCTGAACAAACATATAGGATCTTTACATTCTGGTCCTGTCGTTGCCCTTAGAGCAAATATGGGAACCACGTCTGGGTTTTACGTCACATGTGACGCCACAGAGAGGAAAGAGGAGGACATTGTTTACTCATGGTGTCCCAGGTGATGGGTACAATTCTTAACAGGTGTATAGACTTCTCATTCAACATCTCTGACCAAACAACCAAAACCGTCTTAACTCTAAAACTTTACTCACAAATTGTTGTTATATGCATTTTCCATGTTTAAGCAGTGAAGTCTCCCACAACGCTGAAGTTTCATAGGGAATAAAACATTCCATAGGTGAAAGTAAAAGCGAAAGTGAACTATTTGCCTACTGTGCTTGCACACAAAGGAATGTGACCTCCACATTTAACCCCTCCGTGCAGTGAAACACACACACACACACACACACACACACACACACACACCAGTGAACACTAGGGGGCAGTGAACATACTTGCCCAGACCAGGGGGAGTGGGGGGCTGGACGGCCCTAATCCATGGTGCCCGGGAACATTTGGGGTAGTTAGATGCCTTGCTCAGAGGCACCTCAGTCATGTCTTGCCCTGTGTGGGGATTTAAGGTGGCAGGATGAAGATTTATGATGTGTTTTGTTTTCCTCAAAAACCTTAGCAATTTTCCCTCTATTACATTTATTACATTAATTAATTAACACTGTGCCGCGTTTTTTTTTTAATCCATTTAATACTGTGAAACTGCCTCAAGATAACTGTAAGGAGTTAATTACTGATTGCCAACATATATATGTTTGTTTGTTTATTTATTTATTTATTAATACATAAATAATCCAATTAATAAATAAATCTATTTAACTGAAGCTGCAAAAGTTCAATTCAAAGCTGAATAATAAATAATGGCGGAAAATGGGTAGTCGACTGTCTACAACCATAAAAATATATAAAATAAAAATATTATGAAATTATCATGATTATAAACAACTTTAAGTAACGTTAAAAGAAACAGTACATTTTATCTGATTTTTACATTGCTATTAACATTACTTGCGTCATGTGGTGCTGGTAAAATGGCAGCACTGGATCCCCTCTAGTACATACTGGTTAAGTATGCCATTTCCGACACAACCATGATGTCATATCAACACCGACTTGGCGCTCACACCGTCAACATTCCGTTTTCTACTCATAACTGACATTACAGAGTTTGCCTATAAACCTTAAACCTTACAAACACATTAGATTGAACATCGAGTGAACAGTTTTAAGATAGCAAACACACCATGACTGGTGAAGATAGCTAAAGTTAGCTAGCTATGTTTGTTGCTAGCAAGCAGCAAGATTTCATCGATGCAGCCATGTTGTTTTCCCGCTTTGCAGTTTCATTTACAATAAGATTGATTGTAATCATGGCGTCAGAAATTTACATTTGTAAGTTCATTTGAATGCACAAGCTGTGTGCTAAGAACTGATAGTACGGAGCAGGGAGCTGGTGTAGCGTGTGTTTGTTTGGGCGGGGTGACATTCAGGTCGGATGGTATGTCAGGGAAGGAAAGGAATGGAGACGGTAAAGCTCGGTATGGAATTTAAGAGGAGGGTGTGATGTTTGCACTGTTGAGTCGTATTGTGTGCGGAGAGAAAAAGAAAACGAAATGGTCTGCAAATACCATCATTCCCCCCCACCCCCTTCCCCCCCACTCCGTCTCTAGCTGTCATTTGTAGCATACATATACATCTCCTAACCAAATTCTTAATTGTTCATTTAGCAATAACCTAGGTTGTGGTCACTACAGTGGTGATTCGTAAGGGTGCCAAAACTATTGCTATTACTGTGTCTAACTTGAAAAATGAAACAAACACTTTGTCTTTTAAACACTTTATTTACTGTATTCGACTTGAACACTGAAGGTCAACATCAGCCAGCATGGTACCCACACACACACACACACACACACACACACACACGTTATACACTCTTACAAAAGAGAGCAGCTCAGAAAATCGAAAGTAAGTACGCCCCGAAAAATGGAGCTCAAATCGTGGTCACTCCACCAACCGTGAAGCCTGTATACTATACAAAAACAAGCTTGGTTTTTACGGATATAGATACAGAGATATAATAATACAGCGACATCATCTCATCCACGCTGATCTACCTGTATTACAGTCTCACTGTAGACGTCTCCACAAACAACCATGTGAAAAAGAAACGCACACGGAAGCGTCAAAGCTTCTGTAGTCTATTAGTACAAGCACAACGCAACAAACAATACATGGAATTAAACAGTAACAAAATAAAACAATATTTATTACAACCGGACGGATAAATCCACTGAAGTGCCAGACAAACTGGTACAGACGAGCCTATAGGAAATACACAGGCTGCTGGTGGTTTGTTTATCTGCCATTCCATGTTCCCCATGGTACATCTCCAAACGTCTCTGACAGGTGAACCCTGTGCGTGACGAGTTACACCGGTTCGTGTCCCGCATTCATTCTGACGGGTTTGTCCTCTTCTAACAGGACAATGCGCCACCACAGACGCCGTCTGGAGACAGCTTGTGGAGTTCATGCCGCATGGAGGACCTACCAAGTATTAGACTGGTGTACCAGTTTTTCTGGGACTTTAGCGTCCATCCGATGTCCATCTCGGTGAATCCACCTTGTCTCGTCAGAAAGGCTACATTACGTTCACGTGCACGACGTCTTAATGTCTCCTGCACTAGTGCATGTCGTTCTTCTCTACCGACTGGGATAGAAAGTCAGGAAGAAATTATAGGCGTGTATCTGAAAGCTGGAGGTCAGAAAGGAGGAATAAATAAAGTAAAGCTAACTGAGCTACCTAGCTAAGTACATCGCTAATTCGCAAATTTCTGCTCTAAATGTTAATATGATTCACTAGAAGCACTTTATGAGAGAATCATGAACACAGAATACTGGCGTTTTTTTCGGATCTACAGATTTTTACTTAGCTAATGTGGCACATTTGCGGAAAACTGGATTAGCTAGCTAGCTACTTTTCTAGCTATTTTCTGCGAAATTGTTTATTCGTGTATATGAAAACAATTTAGCATGAGATAGACCTAAGCTAAATTAGCTAATTAGCAAATTAACGAATTAGCTGAATTAGCTTATTAGCGCCAGTGCAAAAAAAAAAGAAGCAAACTTCAGACACCAAATACGTCTTAGCTAAAAGTCAAAGTCTTGACTCTGTGTCACGTGTGATCAGTGTGAGAAGGTGTGGATGTCGTTGTGCAGGCTAACTGAAGGAGGAGAATTGTCTGCATTGGTGCTGCAGTAACTCTTGCTGCAGCGACAGCGTTGGATCCACATAACGTTGCGCGTGATGGTTTCTCCATCGGGACAGTGGAAGCGCTGGCGTATGGTGCGGGTCTCAGACGGACGACAGCATCTGCCGTCGCCGCACGAGCCGCAGGTTTTGGGCCGGTACCGCCTCGCTGTGGTGCAGCCACCGAACGAGATGTGTTCCGGCTCTCGGGACCTCAGCGTCCGTCTGCATTTCTTCCCTTTCTGGTAAAGATGAACAACAACAAACAGCTGTCACTTTGAACTGGGGTTTTATTCCACTCAGTAGAGCAAGTCATGAATGAAAACTCATAGATGTATGTCATATAAAAGTACAATAAAACACATGCATGGATTAGCCATAACATTAAAACCACCCGAGCAGTCATGGGCTTGTGGTTAAGGAAACAGGCATGAGAATAGAAGGTCAACAGTTCGAGCCCCACAGATCGACGTTACACAGTTAAGTGCCCTTGATCAAGACACCTAACCCCCAACTGCTCCCCGGGGCATTGTAAATAAGGGCTGCCCACTGCTCTGGGCAGCTGTGTTAACGGCTGTCTAGTGTGTGCTTGCACTAGTGTCAATCATTTCACTTTCACTTTGTGGACTGCACGTAAGAGTTAAAGCTCTGCTTCTCACCCTGACTGCCGAAAGAGCACTGCACTCATGGATCTGACAGAGACGCGTCTCCCGGACGAGTTTACACTGCGGGTTTGTGTTGGTCACACGGCTGGAGATGCCAAAGCCACAGGAGGCGGAGCATTCGGACCAGTCTGTGGTCTGAACAACACAGTCTGAAGACGGAAAAGGAACCCGAGACGTGGGCAGCGATGTCCATTCTGTGTAAACAGAAAAGCAAGGATGAGTTAACATTAGCTGACATTACTCCTATTGTATCATAAGAGCATCGTAAGAGCCAATCAGGATCTAGTATGCAAATGTGGATTAAGGGATTAGTGTGTGAGTGTCAAATAAAAACCCACAAAAGCCCACACAGCATAGTTCACCTTTAAAGGCGTCTCCTGCTTTGGCCCTGTAGCTAAAAGTGTGCAGCAGTGTGTTGATGTGGTTCGTGTGTGGTGGCACAGGAGGCAGGGCACGGGGCTCTTCCTTGATATGATTGTCGTCATCACACACCCACTCCTCGCAGCAGCGGCCCGGCGGCGTCTCCAGCCGAGGGTTGGCGCAGTGCCAGGATGGCAGGGGTACCCGGTGTGGGCAGAGCGGCATGCAGCCTACCACACCATCCATGCAGCTGCACTGGTGCTCGCAGCTGGGCTGGAAATCCTCCCCGTGCTGGTACACGCGACCAGCGAACTCGCACGGACGTCCCTGAGTGTCGGCTGGGGAACCCACGCGTTAGTTAATAAGCTAATCAATTATAGTGGACTCTGAATAATAGACTTGGAAAAAAAATGGAATATGGTAGGTAATATGTTTGTGTGCTGCGTCTCACCCCTGCACAGGCCACGTTGCAGGTCTCCTCCAGCCCCTAGGTGGCAGCGCAGGCCTTTAATGTGGTCGCAGGGCTTGTCTGGGCTGCAGTCCTGGTTAAACTGCTGCGCACACACCTTACAGCAGCCGCACACATCCAGCACCAGGCTGACTCCCACCGGGCACGTAGGGGGCGTCGGGGGGCACGAGCACGGCCTCGAACAGCCTCGCGTCACCTGGTAAAGCACAGCATGCGGGGGGGGGGGGGGTGAGGAAACAGTGTGGAACAACATCATCTGCTGAATACCTGCGAAGGGCTTTAATCAAACAGCAAAGCGGTTCTGAGTGATATTCTGACTTTCTCTTCCTGCCCGCCGCGACCTACACATGCTTTCGCTTGTAGTAAAAATGTCTGACAGAGGTGCAAGTCAACATATCGAAAAGGTGGGGTGTTTATGATGAAGGTCAAGACGGACTTGTACTGTCATACAGGTGATGGATTGCCAAGGAAAGAAGGAAGGAAGTGTAAAGGCATTTCCTGATACACACACACACACACACACACACACACACACACACACATTAATGCAGGGAATCCCACAGTCAGTGAACTAGTGTTAGAGTTGCAACACAATGACTCTGAGTCTGTATCTGTTTAGCGCTCAGAATATCTGCTTTCGGGTTTGAACCCAAAGTAGGAGGGGCTTATTAATCATAAACATTATGGCTCATTATGGTCAGACGTAGAAATGCCAGGACTGCCTCATCACTCCAATAAATGCCAAATAAAGACTTCATGCCATAAGCACACGACTATTTATTAGATCTTCTACCAACATCATTTGGTTCCATTTCCCAGAATATAAACAAAGCAGTCGCCTAATTTAAAGCACACACTCCTCCCCCCCCCCCACCCCTCTTACCCCCTTCCCCGACCAGGCAGCCATACGGTGTGCATGGTTTTGCTTTGTCCCGTGAACTTCATACATGACACCGCTGCACCTTCCTGCACCTCATGCTTGGTATCCTTGGTGAAAAGCCTTATCGTCAATCTAACCTGTCCCTAAACCTCAAGCACCGGTGACCTGCATGAATCAGGAGGCGTAGTGAAATAAAGAACATGGTGATTTAATACACCAGATTAACATCTGAATGGATCCTGTGTACTCACGTCTCCAGCAGCACTGAGAATAAACAGCAGCACGCCGCACACAACCGCTTGCATCTTCGCGCCCCTTGGAGAAAACATTTCCTTGCCGTCCTGGAAATGGAAAGATCAAATTTCTGATACTCCAGGCGATTAAAGAAGAATTAATCCTGCAACAGCTTCAAAGAAAGAGCCGGTCGACAACCAGGCAGATATCCACACACTCCTGGGGTATTTTTTTTTTTACAGTGTTCCACCTCTCGCTCGGGGAATTGAGTCAGCGGTTAGAAATCTGGAGTTAAATCCACAGAGAGCCGGTGCGAGTGTGTGGCTCGTGGAGCTTTATGGAGGATCACAGCTGGAGCAGGTCACCTTATAGTGAGAGTGAGTGAGTGAGTGAGAGAGAGAGAGAGAGAGAGAGAGAGAGAGAGACAGGCCCCCTCTGACATAAGAACACAAATAGTGAACAAAGTGAGTAAGGAAGTCTCTCACACACAGGTTTGTCCTGCTGTTCTTCTGAGGACCCACCATTGACATACTTACTGTTTCAGCTACATAAGAACAATTCTGTAATATGTATTGTTAACATATTTAAAACAACAACAATAAACCTCAGACTTCCCTCCTGGGGACCAGTCAAACGTCCCCACAAGGTTTAAAGGATCAGGTATTTCTAGCCTTGTGGGGATTTTTTGTTCCTACCGAGGTATAAAAACATGCCCTCCACACACACACACACACACACACACACACACACACACACACACTGATCCTGCAGTTAGGGAATAATGGGAAGAAGAGGCAAACATCCATCTAATACCATCCACTGATTTACCCTTCAGACAAATATATTAATATATACTTGTAGTATAATTCACCACCGGTCTGTCACGGTGTCCTTGAGGTTACACGTGGTATCGTATAATAGTGATTTAATGGACCTAATGGAGGATAGATGTCTGTAATATTAGCATCTGTGATGGTCCTGGACAGATGGCCGGACTCTGGAACATGGTTCATCATTCCATTAAACATCCCTTCCTGATGCCTATTGTTTATTTCAGCTACTTTAATCAGTACTTTATTTAATACATTACATTAATCATTACTCATTATTTCCTTATTTGTTACTACTGTATTTTTAATTATTTACATTACTCGTTACTTTATTCAGTTCTTTACTCATTATTTTATTTAACACGTATTACTTACTCATTACTTCATTTAATAACTCACTTTTCTCTTTACTTTATTTAATACTTTATTCATTACTTTGCTCTACTTTATTTCTTCTTCTTATCCACCACAACGTGTCAATCAGGCACACGGGGGCTGGAGCCAATCACAGCACCCCTGCAAAGGCAAGGTACACCATGGACAGGTCACCAATCCATCGCATGGTCAACCTTTAGAGAAGTTTAGAGTAATCGACCTAATGTGCATGTGTTTGGACTGTGGGAGGAAACCGGAGTACCTAGAGGGAAACTCCACACGGACAGGGGATCGAACCCGGGTCGTCTCATTACATTATTTATTATATTACTTTATTCATTATTGTACTTTATCCAGTACTTGTTAAACTGAAAATGAAGTATTTGCCTACTGTGCTTGCACACAGAGGAATGTGACCTCCGCATTTAACCCATCCATTCAGTGAAACGCATACGCACACAACAGTGAACACTAGGGGGCAGTAAACACACTTGCCTGGAGCAGGGGGGCAGCTCCAAATCATAGTGCCCAGGCAGCAGTTGGGGGAGTTAGGTGCCTTGCTCAAGAGCACCTCAGTCATGTCTTGCCCAGGGCAGGGATCGAACCTGCAACCCTCCGGTCACGAGACCAGTTCCCTAACCACTAGGCCACGGCTGCCCTTGTTACTGTACACATCACTGTACTTTACTTTACTCATCTAACACTAACTGCCCCCAGACATCATGTATACTGCCCTCCGCTTTGGGCAGGTGTGTTCACTACCCCCTAGTGCGTTTGTAATCTTTACCAGTTGTGTGTGTATGTGTGTGCTTCAACGCATAGATTACATTTACATTACATTTGTCAAGAGGTCAAATTCCTTTGTGTGTCCAAGCACAGTGGTCAATGAGTGGTTCGCTTCCTAAAGAAAGAGGTGAGAAAAAACAATAATCTGATATATCTTTTAACAAACCAGCGGAGATTCTGATGTATTGAATAGATGTGAGGAATTCCGTGCCCAGCGCTGGGAACCCCGTGTTATAGCGGAGGCAGGCGAGGAGGGAACTCCCGTTCTGCTGTATGGCTTTCCTCTGTAATAGGAAACGGTGATGCAGATAAAGAAGGAAATCCCCATAAACAACTCGACAGGCTCTCGACAAATTCTCACAACACACACTGCGCTATCCTCACACACCTTCTGCCTGGAGGTCTTCCTGTCCGGCTGCAGAACTCCCTCTAAACCAGTCCTAGAGGCGGGAGGCGTTCCGGGAAACCTGCTTCCCATGTTTTGCAAGGGAAAAAGCCAAACGTCCCATTGTCGTTTCTTGAGGAGTTCAAAGGTGTTTTCTGCTGCGGTACACACATGGGGTCAGGATGGACTTCGGCGTGGTGTTTCCACAGTCCAGATGAAAAACAAAGCACCTTTCTGAGCAGGAGAACGATGAGGATCTGATGTGTCCAATTCCAGAGCAGAATGATTCCAAATATAGGATTTAGGGTCTGATGTCACGAAGGAAGACGAGCGTGTCTGATCACAAACACATATGAAAGTCTGATCTGTCTAATCTGAGAGAATGAAAAGAAATTAAAAGGAAAATCACAATGTCACAAATTCTATGCATCTGATGACAAAAGTCTGATGTGTCTTATCAGGAAAGTATGATGTATAATCTGACCAAAAGTGATATGAGACCACAGTCTGATTGGTCTAAGAAATTAAGAAAGATCTGCAATTAACCTTTAATTAAGAAAGAGTCTGATGCGTCTAATCACAGAATCAGAATTTGGAGAAGGAAATGAGTCTGATTTATCTGATCACAAACAGAAAACAGTCTGGAATGAGAAAGAAGTGAGTCTGATCACAAAGCAGGAATCTGTATCTAATCATGTGCCTATGTTATGTCTAATATCAGGGAAGGAATTGAGTCTGATAAATCCGATCTCAGGATGAGAGGTGAAAGTCCTGGGTAGTAACGAATAAAATTAGAGTATAATGTAATGCAGGCTGATGTATCTGATCACAAATGAAACAGGGTCTATCTGATCACCAAATCTGATCTATCTGATCACAGAGTCTGATCTAACTGATCACAGAGTCTGATCTATGTAAGTCTAATGTCTCTGATCACAGTCTGGTGTATCTGATCACAAATTAAACACAGAGTCTGATGTATCTGATCACAAATGAAAGTGTCTGATGCATCTTATCACAGAGTCTGATCATATCTGATCATAAAGAGGGGAGAGTCTTGTGCACTACAAAGAAACATGAGAGTCTGATGTATTTGATCACAAATGAAACAAGAGTCTGATGTACCTAATCACAGAGTCTGATGCATCTAATCACACTCTGATGTATCTAATCACAGAGTGTAATACATCAAATCACTCTCTGACGTATTTAATCACAGAGTCTGATGCATCTAATCACAGAGTCTGATGCGTCTAATCACAGAGTCTGATGCGTCTAATCACAGAGTCTGATGCATCTAATCACAGAGTCTGATGCATCTAATCACACTCTGATGTATCTAATCACAGAGTCTGAGGTATCTCATCACAGAGACTGATGTATCTAATCACAGAGTCTAATGTATCTGATCATAAATAAAGAAAGTCTAGTGCACCACACAGACACATGAGTCTGATGTTTCCAATCTAAAATTAAACGAGTCTCATGTATCTAATTACAGTCTCAGTATCTGATCACATCAAAACAAATTTCATCTATCTTTTCACAATCTGATGTATCGGATCACGAATGAAACATGAGTCTGAAGTATCTAATCACAGAGTCTGATGCATCTAATCACAGAGTCGGATGCATCTAATCAGAGTCTGATGCGTCTAATCACAGAGTCTGATGCATCTTATCAGAGTCTGATGCGTCTAATCACAGAATCTGATGCATCTAATCAGAGTCTGATGCGTCTAATCACAGAGTCTGATGCATCTAATCACAGAGTCTGATGTATCTAATCAGAGTCTGATGCGTCTAATCACATAGTCTGGTGCATCTAATCTGAGTCTGATGCATCTAATCACAGAGTCTAATGCATCTAATCAGAGTCTGATGTGTCTAATCACAGAGTCTGATGCATCAAATCACAGAGTCTGATGCATCTAATCACAGAGTCTGATG
Organism: Duopalatinus emarginatus; assembly: GCA_028565595.1. Classification (NCBI taxonomy): domain Eukaryota; kingdom Metazoa; phylum Chordata; class Actinopteri; order Siluriformes; family Pimelodidae; genus Duopalatinus; species Duopalatinus emarginatus. The sequence continues at coordinate 1,315,596 of JAOVVF010000035.1, read as the reverse complement.
CATCTAATCAGAGTCTGATGCATCTAATCAGAGTCTGATGTGTCTAATCACAGAGTCTGATGCATCTAATCAGAGTCTGATGTGTCTAATCACAGAGTCTGATGCATCAAATCACAGAGTCTGATGCGTCTAATCACAGAGTCTGATACGTCTAATCACAGAGTCTGATGCGTCTAATCACAGAGTCTGATGTGTCTAATCACAGAGTCTGATGCATCTGATCAAAGAGGCTGATGCATCACAAAGTCTGATGTATGCAATCACAAACAAAACAAAAGTACTCTGTATCCAATCAGAGTCTGATGTATCTGATCACAAATCAAATCAAAGTCTGACACGTCCAACCACAATCAGTTGAGCGATCTTACGGAAAGACACGAGTCTGATGGCATCCGTTCCCAAAGACAGCGTCTGACATCTGATACTAAAGATGCTGTTTTGCTTTAGCATTTTCACAGCAGGATCTAATTTGTAAATCAGACACATCCAAGCGTTTGCGATTAGACATATCAGACGTTCATTTAATTTTGTAAGCTTGCTGTTTTGCATCAGTCTTTCATGCAGCCATAATTGGATACACTTGACTTCTCGTGATTAGATTATTAATAGATTGAGATTAGATTAGGATGAATATTGTCCTGATTATACAGTCTTCATGCCAGGAATAATTGAAGGCAGCCTTGTTAGTCAGGACACGGAGTAGTGCAGTCTGAAAATCTAAAAATGCGTGTGCTCAAGACGCTTAAGTATAATCTAATCATGTCTAATCATTCAGGTCAGAATCGTATTTGGATGAGGAACGTATTCGTGCACGCGAACCATCAAACCCTGGAATGTTAAATGTTAATGTTAATGCCTGTATATACGTAATGTAGGCGAGGGTTAGACGCAGGGCCTGTGCTTCATAAAGAGCCCAGAGCTGGAATGCCGATGAAAGATCGGATTTCGCTGCTTGTTTATGTCGATTGTAGCCAGAAAAAAATCTGATAGTTATTTGTGTTGTGGGCGAACGCCCCAGCCTCGAGGCCAGTGGAGTGACACAAGACAATTAAGTGAGTCTGAGAGGAAGGTGAAGAGTGAAGGGCAGAGAAAAGTGAACAGGTGTGTGTAGGTGTGCATAGAGGTGTGTGTAGGTGTGTGTGTAGGTGTGTGTAGAGGTGTATGTAGAGGTGAATTTAGGTGTGTGTAGAGGTGTGTGTAGGTGTGTGTAGTTGTGTGTAGAGGTGTGTGAAGGTGCATGAGGGTGTGTGTAGAGGTGTGTGTAGAGGTGCGTGAGGGTGTGTGTAGAGGTGTGTGTAGGTGTATATAGGTGTGTGTAGAGGTGTGTGTAGGTTTGTGTAGTGGTTTGTGTAGGTGTGTGTAGAGGTGTGTGTAAAGGTGTGTGTGGAGGTTGTGTCTAGTTGTGTGGTGTAGGTGTGTGTGTTGTAGAGGTGTGTGTAGGTGTATGTAGGTGTGTGTAGTTGTGTGTAAAGGTGTGTGTAGGTGTGTGTGTTGTAGAGGTGTGTGTAGGTGTATGTAGGTGTGTGTAGTTGTGTGTAAAGGTGTGTGTAGGTGTGTGT
>JAOVVF010000035.1:1302680-1313937 GCA_028565595.1 Duopalatinus emarginatus | reverse complement strand
TAAAGGTGTGTGTGTAGGTGTGTGTATGTGTGTGTCGAGGTGTTTATAGGTGTGTTTAATTGTGTGTAGAGGTGTGTGTAGGTGTGTGTAATTGTGTGTAGAGGTGTGTGTAGGTGTGTGTTGTAGGTGTGTGTAGGTGTGTGTAAGCGTGTGTAGAGGTGTGTGTAGATGTGTGTAGAGGTGTGTGTAGGTGTGTGTAGATGTGTGTAGAGGTGTGTGTAGGTGTGTGTGTAGAGGTGTGTGTAGAGGTGTGTGTAGGTGTGTGTAGATGTGTGTAGAGGTGTGTGTAGGTGTGTGTAGAGGTGTGTGTAGGTGTGTGTGTGTAGAGGTGTGTAGAGGTGTGTGTAGGTGTGTGTGTGTAGAGGTGTGTAGAGGTGTGTGTAGGTGTGTGTAGATGTGTGTAGGTGTGTGTAGATGTGTGTAGAGGTGTGTGTAGGTGTGTGTGGAGGTGTGTGTTGTAGGTGTGTGTAGGTGTGTGTAGACGTGTGTGTGGGTGTGTGTAATTGTGTGTAGAGGTGTGTGTAGGTGTGTGTGTAGGTGTGTGTAGATGTGTGTAGAGGTGTGTGTAGATGTGTGTAGAGGTGTGTGTAGGTGTGTGTGTAGAGGTGTGTAGAGGTGTGTGTAGGTGTGTGTAGATGTGTGTAGAGGTGTGTTTAGGTGTGTGTAGTTGTGTGTAGTTGTGTATTGTAGGTAGGCAGCAGGTGTTCGATGCTTATCCAGTTTGACCCAGTAATCTGAGAATGTGTTTTATGCTGCCATATATATACATATATATACGAGACTCAGATCTAAAGAGGTGATGAGCGAAGAGTGACATACCAGCAAACAGGTGTGTGTGTGTGTGTGCGTGTGTGTGTGTGTGTGTGTGTGTGTGTGTGTGTGTGTGTGTGTGTGGTAATCTTTCATGCGACTCTTCATTTCATACAAGATCACCAGTTTCTTCAGGTGCACCGTGTATCAGGATTCGCGATGGGCGGTGACCACAGCCGAAATTCCACAGATTCCGGACCCACAAAAGCAGGATGTGTGTGTACGGCCGACAGGAGGGGCATAAGTGTGTGTGTGCGTGTGTGTGTGTGCGTGTGTGTGTGTGTAAGGGAGTAGGGTTTTAGAGTAAGAGAGCGAAACAGAGAGACTAAGAGTGAGAAAGAGGAATGGGGCAGTTTGGCATTTTGGACGGTCTGGATCAATCCCAGCCATTGTTAACGCTCCAGACAAACATTTCCACTAATGGGGAAAGTTGAAACGAGCAAGAGATACACACTCCTGTACACACACACACACACACACACACACACACACACACACACACTCCTGCTAGGTCTACTAGAACTTGGTTTGCACACCACATTAATATTTTCTGCTAGAATTCTGATTATTCAGAAGGTGTTGATTAATTAACCATGACAACATGTTATCGTTTCCATAGTGACAGGTCATTTACAGGGATTTGTATGGTGAATCGTCTATATAACCAGAGGTGGGTAGAGTAGACAAAAATTGTGCTCAAGTAAAGTATTGTTACTGAAGAACAATGTGACTCAAGTAAAAATAAAAAGTCGTCACCCAATTAATTACTTGAGTAAGAGTAAAAATTACTGAGTGAAAAAACTACTGAGTAACTGCTGAGTGACGTCTTTGTTTAATAACCAGGACGTCAAATAATACACCTTAATGCTATTCTCTTAGACAGCTTAAACTATAATAAATTAAATCTTTACACAGTAACACAAATTAAATTCTCTTTGTGTTGTTGTGAAACACGCCGTCGCCTCTGCCATTGTACTGTGCTTTCGTGCTCTTTTCCGCCGGTGTTTGCCGCGGTGATTTTGTGTGCAGCCATGTGACGGCTCGGCTCTGTTTGATTGGTGAAACAAAGTCAAATGCCGCTAGTGGCTACGTTTGATTGGTAAGATGCAGTCATGTGACAGAGACTCAGTCGAAAGTCCAATAAAAAAAAACAACAAAGAGATTTTGCACTGTGCATTGGACGGATTGATAAAAATAATTAGCGAGTAACGAGCAGGTTGTAGCTTGCTGCTTTACTAATATACTCAAGTAAAAGTAAAATGTCTGCTGCATTAAAACTACTCTTATAAATACAATTTTAAAAAGTTACTCCAGTAAATATAATGGAGTAAATGTAGTGTGTTACTACCCACATCTATATATTAACCAAGCCTAATAACAAACTGTTTTCCTAAAAATGAACCATTGCAATGATTTCTGTAAATACTCTTGGAAGGAGTCTCCAGTTTAAGTCAAAGCCTTTCGACATAGAAACCTATAGGATTCGCTTCGCTCTGTACATATTTGGGTTTGCTCTATGCCTTAATTTTTTCCCGTCTGCAGATTTTTACACTCCAGCTCATTCATTTGTGATTGAAGAAAACAATAAGCATCTGTTTTCATCCTAGGAGAGAATGTTTTCTGCAGTCGGTGTCTAAAAAACCCAAGCTCTCCTAGGTAAGCGTCTATTCATTTTCACTCCATGTCATAATCACACAACAATCAACAATTCCACAGCCGTCGCTTCTCGAGCCTGCGTGTGACTGGGACTGGTTTCACTTACAGCATATTTTGAAATTAAAGTAGCATTTGGAGCGGAGCTAATCCAACGCTACCCACCCGTTCAGTGGTGTGTTTAAGTGCTGGGAATGTGCCGGGTCATTTCAGTACCTCAGTCCTGGCTACACGAGTGCGCTGAGGTTGGAAAACATCATACATCATAGACAGAGCTGAGAAAAAGAAGATTTATGGTGCAGAAAAAAGTGCATATTACAGATGTCACAGAATATGAAGAGATAATGAAAATGTCAGCCATAACATTAACACCACTTATGAAAAAAAACATCTCTCACATGTCGAGGTGTGGACTACACAAAACCTCTGAATGTGTTCTGTGGTATCTGTGACCAAAACATTAGCAAGATGGACCAGATGGTATAGCCTTGGGTACCCATGACACTGGTTGTCCACTGGTTGGACCACTTTTGGTAGGTATTAACCAGTGTATACTGGGACACACCCCACAAGATCTGCTGCTTTGGAGATGATCCAGTTGTCTAGACATTACAGTTTACTCAGACAGACGTCACTGTTTTCCACTTGTGAATAATCTTTCTTACTGTAGAAGCATTGACTTCAGATTGTTTGGAAATGGCCTTATAACCACTCCAGACCAACGGGGAGCAATAATTGCTTCTTTAAGGTCAATGCTGAAATATTTTCTCCTTGTTCTGGGTTTTAACACTTGATTTTCAGAACAGATTATTATTTTCAATTATGTCCTGATATGCAAAACCATAGAAATATGATGGGTTTATTACACAAACCCCTCTGTGTTCTGTCTAATGCTGCTCCTGTGTTCTTGTGTTCATTCACTGCAGAGGTCCAGAAGATGACTTATGGAACCTTCTGGAAGTCCTCTGGGAGTAAAGAGGAATAAATCAGTGCCTACAGGTGGGATAAAAAAAAAAAGGTTGTGTTATTGTGCCAAAAAGCAAAAAGCAAAAAAGCTGTGGTTCATGGTGAGTGTTTTTAGCGAGACCTGCTGATGCACATCAGCCCAGATCACACCTGGGTGATAAATCCAGTCAAACACACCTGTGATGATGGACATATGGACCGAGCGAGCAAACAGGAACTCTGGGTGTGCATGTGTGTGTGAGAGAGAGAGGTGGTTTGTTTTTTCCCTCTGAGCTGTAACGGAATCGGTGTTCCACTGACTCACCAGGATTTTCATCAGCGTGGAGAGTAAACAACAGCAGACGAGTGTGATGGACAGATTCTTTAAATAGGAAAAATACAGCCAAAAATTGAACGTCCACACTCACTCACTCATTCATATACTCATTCACACATTTACTTACGCCCTTGCTTATTCACTCACTCACTCAATCAGTCGTTTATAAATATGTGCACTCACGCTCTCCTTTACTCATTCATATACTCAATCACTTACTCACGCCCTTGCTTATTAACTCACTCACTCAGTCGTTTACTCACTTACTTTTTCATTCGCTTACTCTTTTATTTACTCATTCACTCACTCACTTACTCAGTCACTCACCTGGTCACTCACTCACTCACTCACTCATTTTGTCATCCACTCTCTAATTCATCTCCCACTCATTCACTCACTCACTCGGTCAATCACTCACTCTTTTTTTATTCACTCACTAATTCATCCCCCACTCGCTCACTCACTCATTCACTCACTCACTCACTTGGTCACTCACTCACTCTTTTTCATCCACTTACTAATTCATCCCTCACTCACTCACTCACTCACTTGGTCACTCACTCATTAATTTTTTCATCCACTCACTAATTCATCCCCACTCATTTACACACATACTCTTCTTTACTCATTCACTCACTCACTCACTCACTCGGTCACTCACTCACTCGGTCACTCACTCACTCTTTTTCATCCACTCACTAATTCATCCCTCCCTCCCTCCCTCACTCACTCACTCATTTTGCCATCCATACACTAATTCACCCCCCACTTGCTCACTCACTCACTCGCTCACTCACTCACTCACTTGGTCACTCACGCATTCATTTTTTCATCCACTCACTAATTCATCCCCAGTTGCTCACTCACTCACTCACTCACTCACTCACTCACTCACTCACTCGCTCACTTGTTCACTCACTCATTAACTCACTCACTCACTCAGTCACTCACTCACTCATTTTTTCATTCACTTACTAATTCATCCCCCAGTTGCTCACTCACTCACTCACTCACTCATTCACTCGCTCACTTGTTCACTCACTCATTAACTCACTCACTCACTTGGTCACTCACGCATTCATTTTTTCATCCACTCACTAATTCATCCCCCAGTTGCTCACTCACTCACTCACTCACTCACTCACTCGCTCACTTGTTCACTCACTTATTAACTCACTCACTCACTTGGTCACTCACGCACTCATTTTTTCATTCACTTACTAATTCATCCCTGCTCATTTACACACATACTCTTCTTTACTCATTCACTCACTCATGCACTCTGTCAGTCACTCATTTACTTACATTCACTCTCTTATTCACTCCCTTATTCATACACTTACTTAGTCACACACTCAATCCCTCACACACTCACATCGGGCCAGCAATAACACCGGTGTATCAGGACGGTGTGTGTGTGTGTGTGTGTGTGGAATCAGCTGCGTCCGGCTGAACTCTGACCCTCCTCACTGCTAACACCCACTCAAGAGGTCAAAGGTCCTCCAAAAAAAATTCCTCATCATGAGTCGAGCCGTGAGTGTTCAGCTGTTATTCCGAAGCGTTAAGGGGTGTTAGATGTTTATCTGCTTTAACACACACCTGTGATGAACAGATGGAGGACCGTATTAACCTCGCAGTGTTTACACCACGTGTGCTGGGTTGAAATGAGGACCGTTTAACAGATGTCAGCTTCTCCGAGGCATCACGTGACGAGCAGCCTGCAGGACGCGTGATGGGGTGCAGCATGAGACCAAATCTCTGACCTCTGACCTCGTAATAATCTAGAGGTGTTCCCATTAACATTTTATAGTCCATCACTTCTAAAAAAAATGATCTGACCACACATACCTCATACTTATCCTCTGTCGAATGTATAAGCCCCACCCTCAAGGGGTGTGTCTTGTTCTACAGTAGCACCTCATCAGCAGTAATCACGGTTCGTTTGGTGTGGGTATGGTTCGCCTGGAGTCTCAGTGCTTGGACTTGGTTTGTTTATTTATTTCTAGGCGGGTGGAGTTTGAACTGTCTCTCTGAACTGCGTCTACCTCAGACTGACGGATACCATGATTCCGTCTTCATACGGCTTCGATCCAAAAACACACCGAATCTCATCGCCAAGAGAATCGTCCTGGTTCTGGTTAAACTCTTCCTCGCTCTTTGTATTGAGCTGTAACAGGATCCACGCCGTGCCAAACGTACCGCAATGTGGAAAAAAAGAGAAAAGGGAAAAATTCTCTACGATCAAGCTGCCAAAACAGATCTGGCCCTGGACTCCTCAAGACATCTGAAGGTGTATGTGGTTCCTGTGAGACCAAGACATCAGCAACAGATCCTATGCACATGAGCGAGCCTTGGTCTCCCATTACTCGGTCCCTGGTTTTCCAGTTGTCCTTCACTGGACCACTTCTGGTAGGCACTAACCACTGTATTCTGGGACACACCCCACAAGACCTGGTGTTTTGGAGATGCCACGACCCAGTCGTCTAGACGTCACAGTTTGGTCCTTGTCAAAAGCACTCAGATCAGATTACCTTGTTGCAGTGGCACATGTTAAGGGGTGGGATATATTAGGCAGAAAGTCAGTCAGTTGATGTTGATGTGCTGGAAGCAGGAGAAATGGGCAAGTGTAAGAATCTGAGTGACTTTGACAAGGACCAAATTATGATATCTCCAAAACAGCAGGGATGTTTTTCGGGTGTGTCCCAGTACACAGTGGTCTTACTTACTTAGACCTCTTCGTCCCTTTTGGGACATAAGGACACTATCAGCTGCCTTCATTTGTTCCTGTCATTGGCCACATATTGCACTTCACCCCCAGGTAAGGTTCATCTCCTGCAGCTCTGATATCACCGTCCGTCTCCATGTTGTTCTTGGCCCTCCTAGTTTCCTTTTACCAGGTGCTGTCCATCGCAAAGCTACTTTATGGACAAGCTGATTGTCCATCCTCAGTACATGACCCAGCCATTTGAGACGACAGCATTTTAGCTCCACCCTCAACCTTTCGCACTTGGTCTTCAGATACAGATCGTCATTTGTTATTCTTATGGGCCAGAATATGCCACAGTGGTCAGTACCTACCAAAAGTGGTCCAAGGAAGGACAACTAGAGAACCAGCAATGAGGTCATGGAAGACTAAGGATCGCAGACGTACTTAGGGGGGAAAAGGGTAATGCATCTGGTCTTCACAGAAGGATTTGTCTTGGTGTCACAGATACCACAGGACACCTTTAGAGGTCTTGTGAATACCATGCCTCAGTGGGTCAGGGCTGTTATGGTACTGGCCATTAAATCTGGTTGATTCTGGTTGTGGGATAAGTAGTAATATGCAACACTAAATATCGGGTGTCACTTTAGTCAGCTAGCTGAGACAAGATCAACACTGACATGATGGGATTTCAGCAGAGGAACTTGATGTACCCTGTATTTTAGAGCCTGGTGTCTGGAGTGTGGTGTGAATGTGAGTTCCTTCACACTGGCTTTGCTGTGCTCGACTGAGGCTGGGTGTGTTGACCTCACTCCCTGAGCATCTCCTGTTGGGTAAACGTTAAATCAGAAAGTTCCAGAGCGAATGGCGTAAATAAAAAAATGGCTCAACAAACATCAGTGGTGCTAATGAACACGGCGTTAAGCAGAATTCACCATGCCAAGTGAGGATGGCAACCCGCTCTGGAATCAGGGATAATTCCGTCTCACGCAAACACGGGAACAGTGATCTAGCCATCAGGTCATTTGTTTACTCAAATCACACGTTCATCACAACGATCTGCTTGTTAGCCTCGACCCGAATGAAGCCAGTCTGTCCACGCTCACTTTTTCCCTGAGTCAACGGCCATCAAAAGACAGCTTTATCCCAGACCTCGGGCCTCCTCAGTGCTCAGCTCGAGTCTAATTGTGTCAAATGCTTCCAGATCGGACATAACACACTCACACACACACACACACACACACACACACACACACACACAGACACACTCACACACACGCACGCCTGTGTGTATGACATACAGCAGCTGTCGCCTGGGAGCACCAAGACGCCGGAGCGCAGTCCTGCCCGGCAACCGCACACACGACCCTAACAACGGCATCTCGTTTTACTGTGTGTGAAAGCACAGCCCGAGCAGCCGGCCTTAAAACCCTGACCAAACACACGCTGACGCCATCAGACCAAATTAAACATTCCAAAGCATGGCGTTTTCACAGTGTTTACCTGTCTATTATTCACTTTATTACATCATTATATTTATTACTCGTTTCTGATTGGCTCTCAGACACACACTCAAACAAAAAAAACACACACACACACAAACTGTTCACATTTCATCAGATGTTCCTCGTGAGCACTCAAAAAGATGCGCCTGATGCCTATATGCCTATATACCAACCAGCCATAACATTAAGACTACTTGCCTAAACAGCCCCTGTATTAGCCAGAGACCAGGCGGTCAAGCCTTCACCTCCTATACACAACAGTGAGTCTTGGTCTTCCATGACCCTGTCACTGGAGATCCTGGAGATGATCTGATCCAATCATGTAGACATCACAACTTGGTCCTTGTCAGTATTACACTTGCCCATTTTTCCTGATTCCAACACAACTCAACTTTTTGAACTGACTGTTTATACCCACTAACTACTAAACTACGCCCCTCAACAGGTACCACTTTACTGAGACAATCTGATCTGAGTGACTTTGACAACAACAACATTGTGACGTCTAGACGACTGGGTCAGAGCATCTCCAGAACAGCAGGTCTGGTGGGGTGTGTCCCAGTGTACTGTGGTTAATACCTACCAAAAGTTCACAGAAGAGAGTCTGGTTCGATTACACAGAAGAATCTGTTGGTCATGTTGTTTGGTACCAGATACCACAGAACACCTTCAGAGGTCTTGTGAAGTCCATGCCTTGATGGGTCAGAGCTGTTTTAGCAGGTGGTGTTAATGTCATGGCTGACCAATGTATATTAACGTTTAATTGTATAGAAGCAACAAGTAGGCATCAATTAGATTAAAATACAAAAATACAATTATTATTATTATTATTATTATTATTATTATTACTAATAATAATAATAATAATAATAATAATAATACAATTTAGGATGATTATTATAATATATTTTTATTATAGATATTATAGATATTATTATTTTGTTGTTATTATTATTATTATTATTATTATTATTAATAATAATAATAATGAGAACAATAATAATAATAATTTTAGGATGATTATATGATATTTTTTATTATAGATATTATTGTTATTATTATTTAGCTATGTAATATTAGCTATAGCTATATTATGTAATATTATAGGTATTATTTTGTTATTAATAATAATAATAATAATAATAATAATAATAATAACGAAAACAATAATAAAAACAATAATTTTAGGATGATTATATTATAATTATAATTATAATATAAACAATTTTATTGTAGATATTACTGTTATTATTATGTAGTTATGTTATTACTATACAACAATAATAATAAGAAGAAGAATAACAAAAATACTTATAATAAAAAAATAATAATCAGCCTATAATAATAATAATAATAATAATAATAATAATAATAATAATTCTTATTATAATAAGAATTAAATAAGAATTAAATATAAATTCTTATTATTATTATTGTTTTAGGATGATTATTATTTTTTTATTATAAATATTTTTGTTATTCTTCTTCTTATTATTATTGTTGTTGTTGCTGTTATTGTTTCTAATTTTGAATCTATATTTAATAAATTCCAGTGATAGAAGAGGATCAACTTCCGGCTAGTAACAGCGACTCCACTTTATCACACCAACCTGTTGTTGATTAGTTTCCCCTAACAACACAACACAGCATGTTTTATTCCTGTACTGACGCTGGTAGCCTGCGTGAATAAAATTCATTCTTAGACACGCTCTCTGGTTGACATCCGTTGTCGTAGCAACCCGTCTGCTTGGTTGTACTTGTTTTTTATCATCAGCAATTAAAGGGGGCGTGGCCTGTATTAGCTCAGAACCATAACTGGTGCAGAGAGAGGATCTGTCCAAAAGAACCCTACATACCAGAACACTGATCCAATCCGTACGCCTGGAGCTGGAAACCTCTCCCCTGTTTGCAGTTTGTGTAGATCGAGGGTGCGAGAAAACGTTCTGCAGACGCTCTCGTGTAGTGTTCGTGCACTGCTGAGAATGTGGCGTGTGTAATTACACCTCAGGGTGGTGGTGGACACTGCCTCGTGGTCTTTCCTGCAGCCTGACGTCAGACCTGGGAGTTGTTGTTGCCAGAGAGGGGTTCTGCAGGTGGAGGTGAAAATCCCCGAGCAGGCTTGAGTGGCGTGTGTAGATTTGGGCATGGGCTTTGGAAATGTCTCCTCATAGAGGAAGCACCGCTCGGTCACACACACACACACACATATACACACACACGCGCACACACACACACACATATTTCTCTCAAGCTAAGCACTCATGGAAACAAGGCTGGAATATGTGTGTGTGTGGTGGGACTGTAGGTTCTCTGGCATGGGGACAGAAACTGGGTGTGAGAGCAGATCACAGCTGTGCCTTGGTGTGTATAAGTGTGTGTGTGTGTGTTACCATGCTGACTGAAACATAGATATACTGGCTGGTCATGTTCAGGGGCATCAGTGTTGCTATGGCGAGTCAGGTATTAAAGGCGTAATCCAATCCAAATTGTTTTAAATGTCCCTCCCACTTTTTTTTTGGTGGGGGTCGTGGTGGTGGCAGGCTGAGAAGGTCAGCGCAGACTTCTCCATCCCTGCCCGGATACTCCTGGGGGATCCCCAGACATTCCCAGACCAAGTGCGATATAAATATATGTATAAAGTCTGTCCGGCGGCTCTTGGGTCTGCCCCAGGGTCTCCGTTCAGTGGGACATTCCTGATCCTGCTCTACTGAGACACGAGCAGTGGGAGAACTTGTAATGTGTAATTACCTTGTAATAAACCGTGGCTCTTGCGGGTTGTTGTGATCTTCAGGAAGAATAATTCCTGCAACACTGCAGAGGAACCCAATCTTCTTATTCACCAGTGATCCCAATTCCTGATTTCTTTCAGATCCACCATGATGTTCTCCTTCTGTTAGGAGAATTTTTACCTGAACATCACTTGCTGCTGCTGAGGTTGAACCCAAATGCATTGTCTAAAGATCACCATGATGGACAGACTGCATGCTGGACAGACTAAAGATCACTAACACTAAGACACACAAACACACACACCAAGACATACACACTAAGACACACACAAACACACACACACTAACACACATACAAACACACACACAAACACACACGTAAACACTCAATAACACACCCACTAACACACACACACACACACACACACACACACACACACACACACACACACTAACACCACATTCAAACACACAAACAAACACACAGACAGACTAAAGATCACCATGATGGACAGACTGCATGTTGGACAGACTGAAGATCACCATGATGGACAGACTGCATGTTGGACAGACT
>JAOVVF010000035.1:1221175-1240085 GCA_028565595.1 Duopalatinus emarginatus | reverse complement strand
GTGCGTGTGTGTGTGTGCATCCCCATAGGCTTATATAGGACACGCATGCCTGGGCAGTTGGTGTCCATAGCACATATATATTAAGAACGCGGACACGTTTCGCGTTCGTTATTTTGGATGATGCAGGCAGCTGCAAGATTGTGAGTTTTTCCCATGACGTTTCATGAGCTACTACGTGAGCATGCATGTTATGTACCTGGGCATTTTGATGCACAACAACCCTCACATGTACCACGTGTAATTTACACAATTTAGCGAAAAATTAGCCTGGAAAGACCCTCAGGTTTTGACTGTTGATCTAAAACTGATTCCAAGCGAACACTGGAATTGCTCTGCACTGTTATAAATGGTGTTCTGGGCAGGAGCATTATGTATACACACCCTTAAACAGCAATCAGGGTAAATATAAATGGGTGGAAACTGGAGATAGAATTTGCTTACAGCAGCAAGTTTACATATTACTACATTTTGGTAATATCAGGCCTTGAGTCGTTGAACTGATTCATCCTGTCGTTAGAGACTCTTATCCTCCCAGAAGGAGAGTCCCAAAAGTGAGCAGGGTTTCCATCGGCATCCAAAACACCCGACTTGGATTAATAAATTGATGAGTAAATAAATGTATATGCACACTCTTCCCTGAACACTTCAAAGGACGTGATGAAACGATGGGTGAGAGAGTGTGTGTGTGTCTAAGAGAGAGAGGGCGAATCCCTCCTAAAGGACCCTGTATAAACGGAATATCTAATGGCAGAGAGGCAGAACAGAAAGATAAAGCTGTGGTGTTTTTTTGGGGCAAAACTAAACAAGAACATAGAAAAATACCTCCACTTTTCCTTCCACGTACTACTAAAGTACTGAAGGCGTGTCGCCTCTTTGATGAGACGTTTGGAGAAAACACCGGAATCAGATAGTTCTATATTTAAATGTGGTACTAGGCATCACAGGAACACTGAAGGAACAGGGGAACGACTTCGCCCATCCTCCCAGTGTGATGACTTGAACGGCGCTGCAGACTAAACACGCCGCCTGACCGAGTCCGCATTTGTTTGAGCGTGGGCGCCGGAGCACTAAAGTGGCGGTTATGCACGTTTATGCGATTGCTAAAACGGACACTCGTTGATGGGACTGACATGAACCGGTGTTTTTTTTTGATAAGACAGGTTGCATTCCTGTGCTACAGTAACCATTCACAATGCTGCAGAGTCTGATTGGTCAAAAGGTGTTTGCATTTCTATTTGAACAGCTTTTACACACATAGGAGCTACAATAACGGCCTGATTAGAGAAATGGTGACATTTTTTTAAATAAAGGACAAATAGTAGGAGTCCTCAGTGTCAGTACTGAATAACAGTAAGAGAGGTTACTTTAAAAAATATTGCACGTAGCAACAAACAGGTAAAAAGGCTAATGTGCTCATTTTTAAATCGCTGTGGTGTAATGGGGAAAAATAACATTTCAAGACCTGGTGTTGTGGGAAAATAATCAGCAATGGATTATAGGCACATATCCAGAAGTCTTTGATTCCTCACTATTCACCAAACATAAATACAGTTCTGACTAACCGACTACAGGATTTTTTCCTTACGTTCTTCTCAAAGCTCCATCCCTCACTCTGCATGCCAAACCTTTTATTTTTAACAAGTCCGTGTCTCTTTCTGCCTTCGCACAATCCCATCATTAGGGTAAAGTTTACTACATAAACAAAGTTAAGCCTGTATGAATAAAAGACTCGGTGGACGAGTGAGTCACTTTGGGCGGGTCTTGGAATGTCGCATCGCTTCCACTTTTTAAGTCTCAACGTTGCAGGAAAAAAAAAGATGACATTATGATAAGCTTAAAAGAAAAACCCGGACTTAATTTACTTGACTCCAAACATTATTGAAAAGTGATTCAGTGGTGAAATGAATCGGTCCAGTTTGTCCAGTGCTGAAGCTTTAGACAAGGACAAACCCGTGCACTGAGTATGAACAAGATGGCCATTCTCAACCTGCATTATATTCGTGTTTTACAGAAAACTATATTGTGGTCGTATTTGCACACCTGTGTGGTGTGAACACACAGACGCCACCGTACTCTTTTTTTTTTTTTTTTTAAGAGTCTTAAATCGTGCTCATGGCTAAGGGTTGTGAAGCTTCGGAACTGCAGAGGAGAGGTTACAGGAGAATAATGGCCTTTTTCTTCTAACGCCTAAATGTTTACATTCCTGCTCAAACTCCCACAGGTATTCCAAACTCAGATACACCACAGCCTTTTCGGGTTTTCCCCCCTCCATCTAGCTTTTATTTCATATGCAGTTCAAGTCTGAAAAAAAGAAATGAAGGACTGATTTGCAAGGATGGAAAAATTAAGATCTTTTCTTTTCTGGGAAACGTGTCATGTCAACTTAGGGAACATTTTTTAAAAATACGTCTTTCACTTCTAAACCTTTTCGCGCGCTAAACCTCTGCGACAGCATTTTTTAATCAGGCATGATCGGGCGTATTATTGGAGATCGGGCACATTACTGGCAGCCATATTGTTTTAATCCATTACCTTCTCCGAGCTCCTCCTCTTCCCTTCCTTCATGTAATGTGAAATACTTCTAACTCTCTTACTCTCACTCATACACACGCTCATGTTTGATTCAGGTTGGCTTGCTGAGATTTGTGCTGCCCCCAGACTCAGGATTTAACAGCAAATAAATAATAAATAGAAATCTCTGCCTGTCAACCATCACAAATCTGGGCCTGACGTCTCCGAATGATCTGCAAGAACAGCATGAGTGCTTACTTGCATTCCAGACGTGGGGGAGAAAGAAAAAAAAACGAACTAAACACTTATCCTCCTGGCAAACAGGATGCGTATTTGTGCGTTTGTTTCAAAACGGCAGTTCGAGGAGTTTGAGGGCGGATAATTGAGATGCGGACAGATGCAGGGCCTCCTCCGGTTTGTTTGGAAAGGTCCTGGTGGGATTTTGACAGCTGCATGTGTGTGTCAGTGTGTGAAGGCCCCGGCTTAAGACCGGTGTGTAAATATGTGAAGAATGCTGGGCCACTCGGGTGGCTGAGTCACGGCTCAGACGGAAAAGATGTTGATTGACAGGCTAAGCTCGTCCGCCATACACACAGGTAAGCGTCCCACTCCCTGACTTGCACCTTGGGCTAAATCTGATAAGTTCGCACACACAAAAGGTCTAACGCGATTTGATTATCTGGCTACTAACTGTTGCTGTGAACGCTTCGACTCCAGCGAGACGGAATGAAGCAATGTGATCCAGAACGGCATCGACGCCTGATCTTCACAACTTCACAAACGTGTCTGACAGCTATGCAAAACAACGCTGGGATACATAAACCTATAAAACCCTTTCGGGAAAAAAAAGAAGGAAAAAAAGGGATTAACCCTGAAGTTCATTTTGAGTACGCAAATGCACAAGGTATGAGTGGAGTATGGAAATGAAGGACAGAGAGAATAAGCAGGGAGGAGGGAGACGGAGATTACAAAAAAGCCTTGTGTATGCTATGAAACAAAAGAGGATCTCTGCAAAGGTATGCACCTAGTGCGTAAGGAGAGCCATTACGCTAATGAGGGCCTACGGAGCGGCGCAATGAAGCCATCAAGCGCCTCCTCTGAATAACAATGCTGGCCTAACGCCTCTGTAATTGAATGGAGAAGGACTGGGGGGGGGGTGAGAGGAGCTAAAAAAACAAAAAAAAAAAAAAAACACAACAGGAGAAAGAGTTTGGGCTAAGAAGAAGTAGAGAGAAAGGGGGGGGGGGGGTTTGTGCTACTTTTCAGTCAAATGCTTGGCTGCTTCCAATCAAAACGCATTTGGGATTCAGGGCGAAGAGAGGGATTTGTGGGTTTGCAATAAATAGTGGCGCAACCCAGAGGTTTCGAAGCAATGGTTTGCAGTTTACTTTAAAAAAAGAGAGCGATAGAGAGAGAGAGGAGAGAGAGAGAGAGAAAGAGAGTTGAGGCCTAAACTTTTCTTTCTCCTGACATGAATGCCCACTGGGTTTTTTTAGTGAGCGACACTGAAAGAAGCCAGTGCACAAGCTAAAAAAGGGCTGGACGACTTTCCCAGAACACGACGCTAAACTCGAACAAATGAGGCATCTGAGGTTTCACAAACATCCAGAACCTGACGCCTTGCACAAGACAAAAAAAAGCCAAACACACACATTCTGGCTGGCACCAGAAAAAAATCTGAAGCTTGGCTTTTTCCCCAGAGTTGGCCACCATCCATTTTAAAACAAAACATACCTACAGGATTTAATATAGTAGAAGTTGTAGGTGGAGATAGTCAATATTTGTCACTGACGTACACAGCTATACGTGACCGCCATGCACACGTTTTTAAACGTGTGTTTCTGGCGTGTGTGGGTGTACGGTGGAAATTCACCTTTCTGTCTAGCGTGACCCTCTTATTATATTATCGCTCTGGGAAAAAAAAAACAAGCAAACTTGGGACGCTTAATTGCTGGCAAATGTCGGGCTGCTCTGAATGGTAGTGCGCCCAGTATGGTGTTAGCTCCATCCCCCAAGCATTTCACACACAAACACAAGGATGACAGCCAAGCAAAAGACACACAGAGACAAAGACTGGCACCAGCACAGCGAGGACCATGACAGGGTCCTGTCACTAAATCACTCCGGATATAAAACATGAAGTCATAACTGTCTGTCTTTCTCTCTCTCTCTCATACACACACAGGCCTGTGAATACCACAGGCAACAAGTAAATAGTTGGTTCTGGTTTGCTCACTCTTGAAATGTTCACTTTTTCGGTCTGGATTAGTTTTAACATGGAGCTGCGTATCACTGGGGCTGCAGTCACGACTGTGCAAGAAGGTGTCTGGAGAGATTACTCCATATTTTACCTTCTATAAATAAACACCCTTCTGAACTGACGTGCTGGTAAACATCACGGTGCTTCAGTAGAAAGACAAAGACGCTCTCGCTGTATCCGAACGTCTCCAAAAGGCAACTTTAAAAAAAAAAAAACACAGACGATGTTTAGAAGGACGTGCCACTCCCGGGAGTTTTACCTTGCAGCACACGCGGCCTACTGTTTGCATATGATAACATCATGTGACCTACTAATGATCGATTCCTTCAGCCACACCCCCTGTACCAAACAAACGCTTGTTACAAAACTCAAAGCACCAGGGACGGACGTCTGAAGGGCACCCCGAGAATTCCCGGCTGCACTCCGTATGAAGTTCATCCCAGAGTCCTGAACCTCCGAGAAGCGAAGACAGGCAAAATAAAACTCGACCCCCTGCTGTAAGTCAGTAACACGGGCCATTAGAAATATGTGCTGTGGGCTCATTAAAAGTGTGCGGTGATGACAGGGCTGGTGTGGAACCGTACGATTGTGGGTGTGTGTGTGTGTGTGTGTGTGTGTAAGGGGGTACTTACAGTCCGGGCAGTGGGAGACAGAGCCCCGTTGGGTAAATACGGGCTGGCCAGTTCTGGAAGCATAAGGAATGGGTACCCCGGGTAGTGCGGACTCTTGAACAGTCCTCCTCCATCTTGATGTCTCCTCAGTGCTTTTATAGGAGGGAAATGAAGACAGGGGGAAGAATTAGAGCCAAATGGTGGCATGGGGGACAAAATGTTAAGAGACATCTGAAATCTGAAACCTGCAAAACAATGGCAGTCTTACCTTCGTTGAAACACTCTCGGGCTTTTTCGTAACTTTCTACGTCGGGACGAGGTTGAGGGCGTCTCTCGGTCGGCTGGAAAAGACAACAGAGACTTCCATTACACTTACTGGTTGGACTATGCAATGTAATCTAATCTAATGTCTAATCGTGCTAAAGAAATCCGGATCAACCGCGGTTGTGGGTCACCATGGCAACCCGGGACCTCGCGCACTAGCCAGTGTGTCAGATCAGTAGGCACGTTTTTCTACTGCCACTGCGTTTAACTCTACCCAAGACTTCCCCAGGACTGACCTCGGAATCCGACGAGCTGCTGTTGTTCTCCGACTCGTTCACCAGCGACGATTTGACGTCGTCCAGGTCCCTGTCTGCGGACACGCTCTCGGCTGTTTTCTCCTCCTGCTCGCCCTCGTCCTTAAACGAGATCATTTCGTCGTTCGCCCCGAGCTCGTCTCCTCCGCCTCCGTTCAGCTGCGGCATGTTGGCTCAGGATGTGTACGTGTTTGTGTGTTTATGCGCTAATATCCAAAAAAAAACACGCTGTTTCGGGAGCTGTATTCAAGACAACAGTGTTAACCTAGCTCAGTTCTCGGGGAGCATTAAGGGGAGGAAAAGGATTAAAAAACATATAAAAAACACTATTTCAGTAGTAATCCTCAGACGAGAAATCCAGCTTGTCCATGACTCAAGGTTGTGAAATCCAGCTCCTTGGAAAAGCACTAAAATAAACACAATAATAACAACGTGAAAAGTGTCGCAAGAGTCGAGTAAAACTTCTTGGCTGTGATGGAGGAGTCGAGTGAGGGAGTCGAGTGAGACGGAGTGAAGCCTCGGAGAACAAAAGCGCCACAAAAAAAAAAGAAAACACGCCAGCGAGTCCACACAACTTCTAAATTCTCCCCGTACAAATCCAAATGCAACAAGTCGACACTTCCGAAGCCGTTTCCCCTCCTCACGACTCGGTAATGTAGCGTCTCACTCGGCTTCCACACGGAACCTGGAGATTAGCTTAGCTGCAAAGAAAAGTTTCAACGGTCACGTCGCGAGACTTTTTTTTTTTTCTTTACCCAAAAATGTGCGCGAGCGCCCGAAAAATGGCTTCTTTTTCCTTGAAAAATATGGCCAGTTCGTTTTTAATCCCTTCCTTAGACACGACGCGGTGTCTCGGTTGTGTTTATAAAAATCAAAAAGAAACAAAAGAAAAGAAAAGAAGCCTGTTTTTTTCCCTCTTTCTAAGACAGAAGACTGATCTGTCCGCTCGCGTGCACGCTGAGCTGCTGCTGGTCGGGGCAGTGCGCGCGAGGAGCGCAGTGCGTTTAGAAACGCGGAGCAGAGGAGGAGTCGGCGTTGAAAAACGACACGCGCGTTCGATTCGCTTGCAGGGAATCGTGTAAGGAGTCGTTTGAGTCGATTCGCGCTCAACTCATTTCCATAACAATTTTTTGGTCCTGAGTGGATTTTTACAACACTACAAGACAATTCATCTTAGTTAAAGTGGTTACAAAACTTGCATAAAATCTTACTTTTCTCATTTTTAAAAATTATTATTATTATTATTACAGTTTTCTAATATACATGTATACTGTGTGGTAGAACCATTATTAATAAAATGCTGTAAAATAAAATAATAATGATATTAATAAAAAGTAATGCTTTGTTTTTAGTCATAGAAATTCTTATATGAATCTAAAACAAACAAAACAATATCGCTAGCTAATTTGCTAATTTACCTCAGTCAGGTCTGTAGTTCTCCCTGGTTTACTCCCCACTGAGTCGTTATGAATCACGAATCACTGAATCGACTACGTGTGATTCCTTTAGTTTGTCACCGTCTAAAATTATTCAGACAAAAATATTTAGTCTGGATTTGCTGTTTTATTGGCTAATATGTCAAGAAAATAGCTAACAACCGTTTCGTGTGACTGAGTTGAAGCTAGCGTTAGTGTTTTAGCTTAACGCTAGCCTACAGCTGAGGGAACGGTGTAGAGTGGATTTTTACAACACTCTGAGGCGATTTATTGTAGTTAAAGTACAAAACTGACACAAAAACACTCCAGTTTCTCATTTTAAGTGGTGTATAAAATATTAAATAAAATGATAATCATAATTACAATAGTAAATGTAATGGTTTGTCCTTTCTTCTGAGTCGTTACGAGTCGCAATTCACTGAATCGACTACGGTTTGTCAGCGTCTAAAAATACTAAATAATACCCCGGACATTACCGTTTTATTGGCTAATATGCGTAAATTATGTTTTTATTGGCTGTTTTTAAAAATATCAACCGTTTTGTTTGTTTAGCTAACGCTACAGCTGAAGTAGCTAACTACAAAACTCAATTACTACTACTACTTTATTAATAATAAATGTAATGGTTTATTATTATATAAATCTTAAACAAAATAAATAGATATTAACTAGATTTAACTAATTTAGCTCAGGCACGTGCATACTTCTCCTCAGTTGCCTAGTAACACCGTTCCCTCAGCAGTAGACTAGCTAAATGCTAGCTTAAACTCAGTCACACAAAAAGGTTGTTATTTCATAAAAAGCGACTTTTAGGCAATAAAAGCAGTAAAACAGTTAACGTCCAGAGTCTGAAGTATATCTAGACAAAATACACAATTTGGTCTAAGTAACTAATTTTAACAAATCAAAGGAATCACACGTATTCGATTCAGTGAATCATGACTCGTGATTCATAACGACTCATCAGGGAGAGAGGAGCTGTTTAAAGGAACAGCTTGTTCAAGAGGGCGTCTTTAAATAAGTTCCTTGGCATCAGCTTACATCTGTGTTTTTCCTATTTTTTATTTATTTATTTATTTTTGCCCCTTTAGCCCCACTGTGCATTGCATATCTTCGAGGCTTCAAAACCCCCTTATTTTGAACGTCATGGAGGGTTTGCTAATTAGGTGCTGAGTTAGAAGTGTGTTGGAGCTGAAGATGTGCAGTGAAGTGGGGGAGAAGGATCATGACTGGGAAATGCTGACCTACATGATGGATATTTATGGATCATCATCATCCTCACTTGTTTATTAGCGGACTTGTAATGTTTTTGTTAACCACTCGTTTTAAACAGACTGTCTGAGATCATACATGTTAATAGTATATTATACAGTTTTCATGCTTATAATGATGCAGTACACAGTTTATATCTAGATAATGTACTAAAAAGTCCATAACAAATTAGTCGAAGGTTGTGGTTTGGCTAAATTGTCCACTAAAACGAGGAGCTAAAAGCGTAAGCTCACATTTTAGGTTTTGAAATGACCCCCTGTTCCTGTGGAGGCGTTTATGACCTCGGTTATGCCATCTACACCTTTCCTTGTTGTTCAGGTGAAAACATCAAGCTTTTGTATCGTCAAAATGTGCAATATCTTTAAGAATCCTATATCTTTAATGTATCTCGAACCTTTTGCTAAAGGTTCAAAGGCTAAGACGTGTTGTAAGAGTACTATATAAATACTCGAGTGCATATTTGAGACACAAGAGCTTTAAAAACTTTTTTTTCCCTCCTTCATGGTCCACTGGTCCTGGCGGAGATTGATGATGTCATCGCTTTCCCAGACGGTTTACTTCACGTGTCGTGTAGGCCCCCCTCCATCACCGCTACTCATCACAAAAGAACAACTAGGGCATGACCATCAATGGAGGAGCCACACACCCCCACCCTGTTTCTTCTTCTTCTTTTTCTTTACGACGTTGACTAATTGAATAGGAGTAGGGGCCCATTTCATGGTGATCGTTTTTTTTTCCCTCCGAGTATTATGTCCTCTTCTAATAAGTCCCAGGTCCGAAAGTCCTGCTTGGCATCATCTTGGCTGGTTTATAGTTTACAGCGAGGGTTCGAGGCTTCCTCCTCCTTCTCCTGTCTAAAAGGGTGTGATAATAGCATGCTGTATAAGTCTGTAATGACACGCTGCTGCTGTAATTGCAGGTCCCTGCTGAGTGTGTGTGTGTGTGTGTGTGTGCGGGTGTACGTGTGTGTGCGTGCGTGTTGTCCAGTAGTGTGATGGTGCTATAGTGAGGATAAGACCAGTCTGTTAGTGAGGGCTTTACTCATACCGGTGTGACGGAATCCTCTAAGAGCAGCGTGATCCTTAAACCTCCCACCAAGTTGCATCCGAGGGGCCACACACACACACACACACACACACACACACACACTCACAGTCATACACACGGGTCAACGACATGTAAAAGAAATTGCAGTGTCATACGGCAGGATTTATTAATATGATTTGTTTGTGAATGATTCTTTAAAGGTTAACAATAAAAAAAGGTCAAATAAATAATACAAAAAAATGATAAATACAAAAGGCGGTTAAAATATATATTTAAAATTTACTGCATATTACATTTACACAGACTGATTTTGAAGTAGTACAAATAAAAATATGCTGTATGTACAATTCTGTGCTTATTATTTTTCTGTTATTTCTATTGTTTAAAAAGTAAATACATCATTAGTTATTATTATTAATATTTAATATCGTAAATATACTTATTATATCTTATATATTGTTAGACATATTAAAAACAATTCAATTAATGTATTTAACACCCCAAAGTCCCTTTTTTTATTTCTCTCACACTACAGTACTATAGCAACAAGTACACTGGATCAACTTTTTATATGTTTATAGTGAAAGTGTGACTTCTCCATTCAACACTAGGGGGGCAGTGAACACACTTGCCTGGAGCTGTGGGCAGCCCTATCTATGGTGCCTGGGGAGCAGGTGTTAGTTGCCTTGCTCAAGGGCACTTTAGTTGTGTCTTGTCTTGTCTGGGAATCGAACCTTCTGGTCACAAACCTAGTTCCCTAACCATGAGTCACGTCTGCTGATGACGTCGAAGTAGCTATAAAAAGTCACCAGCCTTTCCTTTCTCTTTCTGTCTGTCTCTCTGACACTGGAGACCCCTGGAGACATTACTCCTGAATGTAATGTCTTTACAAACAAAACAAGATTCTATGAATAGAAATGATAACAAATGACCAGAAACCTGTCAGTAGCTGTGACTTGTATCTGAACTTCAGTGCTAGCTTTCTGACCCCTGAACTGATCGTAGTAACCAGATTGAGCAACTCGGTTGACGAAATATAACTTATCCAATGCGGCTGTAATTGTAAATGCTAATTCTAATGCTAATAATGCTAATTCTAATACAGAAATGTAAACAAGCTCAGAATAACAAGGAACTAGGCATGTTAGCTAGGTATATTAATAGAGGGTAATTTATGTACTAATTATCGTCTAAGTTTAAAAGTAACATGTTAGCGGACCTGTTAGGTGACTTTGTGTAAATGTGTGCCTACAAGACCATAAATAACCCTGTACCATAGAACAGCTCATAAATCTGTTCTGATTAACGTTTAAGAGTCACCTATTGTGCTGTTTAGTGTCCATGGGTGCGCGTATTTATTAGCCTTGTTTGCATCTGCTTTGGCCCGGGCTACGCGTGGTGAGACGAGCCGGTCTGTGGAACGTTAGCGGTAATCTTTTTGAGCTAAAGTGGCGGATCGGAGTCCGAACCCGGCCCGCCCTGAAGAAACATGCAACAACACGGCTCGGGTTTAGAGTTACCATCTTACAAATTAGCTTCTGAGTGTGTGTGTGTGTGTGTGTGTGTGTGTGTGCATTCATTCTCTCGCACTGCTGTGTTCTGCCAGGCGGACATGTCTGAGCACCTCTGATGAAGTGTTTGTTTGAGGTGATTACTCTGTATGGGTCATTAGCTCTTGGAGGAGCTCTCAGCTCTCAGATCAGATCCGGGGGATTCGCTGCGGCTACGGCGAGTTTCTGCGAGTCAGGTTTGTGTGTCAAGGGTCCACATTGCATTTCCTAAACAAGATGGAAGAGGCGCAGCTTTATCTCTGATATCGTTTGCTCTAGTTTGCTTTTTGGCTCGTCTTTATTTCCTTAATGCCTCCATTCTCTGTCTCAGTGTCTTTTATCTTTTATCTCACACGTCACACATATCAGTTAAAACCTTGTTTTTTTTGCAGTGTCACCACAATAGTCATGTCACTAACAATCTGAGTGAAACCTACAGCTACCAGATTACCATAAAAGTTTTATTTTTATATATATACACTTGTGTTGCTCAGATTTGGTTGTCTATAAAAATCTATAAATCTATGTTAAAAAGCCCCAGAGCTTCCTCCGTGGAGGCATGGCCTACGTTCACATTCGATTTAATATACACATTGTATAAGCAACAAATCATTGTACTGTTTCCTGTTTCCTGTACTGTTACAGGAAATTAATCAACGACAAGGTGCTGTGATGAAGCCCAGCATCCCACCAAAACATTCAGGAGTCCATGCCCCATGGGGGACCTACTAGTTACCGGTGTACCAGTTTCTCTAGTCCTTTAGTGTATATGTTTTTTTTCCCATTTATTAAACTACTAAATCTGTTTGTAATTACATTTATCACAGTTATGTTATAGCATCTATAAACAGTCATCCTCTCATAAGCCTCTCTTTCTCTCACTCTTGCTCTCTCTCTCTCTCTCTCTTTCTCTTTCTCTCTCTCTCTTTCTCTCTCTCTCTTTCTCTCTCTCTCTTTCTCTTTCTCTCTCGGCCAAAAAACAAACAAGCAAACAAACCAAAAAAATGCATTGTGTCATTTTACGAAAAAAAAAAAAACCAAACACCTCAAGATACTGTAAAACTTTACCCCCTGACACTGGAGACTCCTTCCAAATAACACAAAACAAACATTTCTAGTCTTAAAGCATCCGCCATACAAATCAGCTGTTGCTATAGAAACAACTGCTGTAATAGAAACGTGTAATTTGCTACAGTATGACTACAGTCTGAGTAGTAATGGATAAAAAAATATCAGAATCCAGAATGAAAAGTAACATGTTTTTTTTACATTGTAAAATGTATCTGTAGACGTATTAGTGTTATATTTAAAGAACAAAAATAGGCGTATGATTTATAATACCAATATGATTTGATCTCTTTTTCTCAGAATCCATACATCTGTTATTTAAATAATATTTAGTACATCATATGCCTGATTAGCCATAACATTAAAACCATAGGATTAAATATTTGATTATGACGGCACTTGTCAGGAGGTGGGATGTATTAGAAACCAAGTAAACAGTCAGATCTCAGAGTTGACATGTTGGAAGCAGGAAAAATGGGCAAGTGACTTTTTTTTGCCAGGGCCAAATTGTGATGTCCAGATGACTGGGTCTGAGCATGCTCAAAACAGCAGGTCTTATGTGGTGTTAGCACCCAAAAATTGTCCAACAAAGGACAACTGGTGAACCATTGACAGGGACATGGACACATGATCCTGTGTGTGTGAAGGCTAGAACATTTGGTCCGATCTCACAGAAGATCCACCGATGGAACTGTTACATCTTGGCACTAGACACTATAGAACACGTTCTTGTGGAGTCCATGTCTCGACGGCTTTAGGCAGGTGGTGTTAATGTTACGGCTGTGGCTAAATTACCATGTGTTTACGTCGGATCGTGTTGATTTTCACCCACCGAACCTTCACCACCTTCATGCTACATTTATTTTGAAAATAAAAAATGATAAAAACATGACATTCTTCATAACCAACTGATCTGAATCTGTTATTTATAATAACAGTAAAAGGACCCGGAGTGAATCGGGGGCACCTACCAGCATATTAACGAAACACATCACCCTCATTGTGTGTGTGTGTGTGTGTGTGTGTGTGTGTGTGTGCAGTGGTAAATAGCTCATTGGTGTTGTCAGCCACATGTCAGTGTGGTGCAGTGGATGACTGACAGGTTAGCAGGGTCTCTCAGGGCCTCATTAGGGCCCTGCAACCTTGTGTGTGTGTGTGTGTGTGTGTGTGAGAAAGAAGACAGAATGCATGCATACACATCGAGCACTCCTTACTATCTGTAGGTGTGTTTTGTCTCTGTGTAGCTGTGTGTGCACGTGGGACGCTCGACCAGGTGTGTGTGTGTGTGTGTGTTTGTGTGTGTGTGTGTGTGTGTGTGTACACCTCCTGGACTGATGTGTATCAGCTTATTTCTCAAACAGTAGAAATGTTTTGCTTGTGTGTGCGTATTTGTGGCAGATCGTTATCTAATATTTCTACAGCATTGTTCAGATCTGACTGGTCAGATGTGTGGAGTTGATTCATTTTCTCTAACAGAAGCTCTGACTGTGGTGCAGGTTTATATTAATGCGCTTCTTCTATTACGTCCACATCTGAGCTGTAACAGCTTGTTCACACGGCGAAGGCTATCTTCAAGTGTTGTAAGAAGATATTTATTGCTGTGCTTATTTAACATTTAGGGAAGGAGTCTCCACTGTCAACAAAGACAAGACAACAACTAACCTCACAATCATTAAATGTAACTAAAAACGGATGAAGAATGGGAACAAGTATGATGTTGAAGGTTGTATGGTATTAATGGTAACACACACAGGTCTAGATGTGAGTCATCTCAGGTGCAGTCTGTGAGCATCTTACACAATGAATGTGTGTTTGTTATAAAACTTGTATAAAGGGTGGAACAAGGTGGAAATTATTCAGAGTATGAAAACTGTCTCTGCCCAAAACCACTTCATGAACATTCTGTAACAGTGTTCAACATTTGTAAACTCTCAGTGTCACACTCTATAAGCATGCTATAACAGTCCTACCCTCTATAAACGCGCTATAACATTGTTACACTCTGTAAACACTCTATAAACACTCTATAAACACTCTATAACAGTGTAACACTCGATAAACGTTTTAAAACAGCGTCAAGCATTCTTACATTGTTACACTCTATAAACACTTTATTACACTGTTACACCCTGTAAATGTTCTGGAACAGCGTCAGCTCTTTAACAGTGTTACACTCTATGAACACATTATTACATTGTTACACTCTATAAACTCTCTATAACAATGTTACAGGCTGTGAATGTTCTAGAACAGCATTACGGTTTGTAACAGTGTTACACTCTATAAATGCTCTATAACATTGTTACACCCTATTACATTGTAACACTCTATAAACTCTTATAACAGTGTTACAGTCTGTAAATGTTCTAGAACAGCATTACAGATTGTAACAGTGTTACACTCTATAAATGCTCTATAACATTGTTACACCCTATTACATTGTTACACTCCATAAACACTTATAACAGTGTTACAGTCTGTAAATGTTCTAGAACAGTGTTACGGTTTGTAACAGTGTTACACTGTATAAATGCTCTATTACACCGTTACACCCTATTCTATAAACGCTCTATAAATAATCTATAACACGTGTTGGAATATCAATGGTAAATAGAAAGGATGCGCTGAGGTTTCAGGCTTTTAGTAGAGTACTAAAAGAATACAGTAAAGCATTTAGTCTCTGCAGTTTACAACCTCGAGGGAACAGTAAAACAGATTTTGTTCAATTTCACTGTCTGAACACACTTACAGGACTAAAATGTACACTGGAAAACACAAACGCCAGACTGCATGGTTCAGGAGCTGTGCTGCTGTGTAAATAACACATATAACACTTGGCAATGACGCAAGACTGTATACACACACACACACACACACACACACGTGTGCATATTTGCATGCGTACCGTTTGGTATCCACTCACTGCTGGTATTACCCCCCCCCTTCCCCCCAACACACACACAAACTCTCCCACAGTGAAAATGGTGTGTGTGTGTGTGTGTGTGTGTGTGTATACAGTCTTGCGTCATTGCCAGACACACGCAGGTGGAATTTAAATATTGGCTGTGTGTGAAATGACACCCCAGTGTGAGAGTTCGTATTGGAACCTTGTCGCAGCTCCACAAATGGCAGGATTTCACCTCCAACAAGAAGGCTGTTCTGTTCGGTCAGCGGGTCAGCGTGGGACTTTTAGGTAATGTCAGCATTCAGGAGATTTACAGGCGCTCGATGAATGCATTAATAAATCACTCAGTTTCTGCCCCAGGCTTTATTTCGGCCGTGCTTCATTTCCATTTACTGTCATTTATCTGACACGTGGTTTAGGAATCCAGTGCAAGTTAAACGCTAAACTCTGAGCAGACAAAGGTTTACAGTACTTTCCTTAGGTGGACACAACAGTTCACCCAGCCGTGGGCTTATGGTTAGGGAACCGGTCTCGAGACCAGAAGGTCGCCGGTTCGATCCCCGCTCTGTGCAAGACACGACTGAGGTGCCCTTGAGCAAGGCACCTAACTCCCCCAACTGATCCCCGGCACTGTGGTTTGGGGCTGCCCCCTGCTCCGGGCATGTGTGTTCACTGCCCCCTAGTGTTCACTGGTGTGTATATGTGCACAAATGGGTTAAATGCACATTCCTCTGTGTGCAAACACAGTAGGCAAATAGTTCACTTTCACTTTAGCATCTCCAGTGTGTCTGTATCTGATCTGAAAATTCACTCCACGTGTTTCCGCTGTTCTTCTGACACCAGAAAAATGCTCCAGACCAAAATCAATAACATCGGTGTGGGTGAAAAAATACTGAAAAATGATATGAAAACAAAGCAGAGATCATGTGACTAAATGATACCAGAATCAAAAAATAAATCTCCACTTAAAAAAGCCTGGATACTAATTTAAAATAATGAGAAAAAGTCTAAATAAACATAATTCTGAGATAGTTGGAGGTAACAAGACATACTATCTCATAATCTCATAATTATGATTTGGTCTTTTAAATAACAAAAGTATGTTGAATTTATGACTGATATCTCAAAATGTCTTTGTGTCTTACAATCATGTCTTAGTGACTTGGCATCTCTAGACTTACTGTCTCAAAATCCTGTCTTAATGTTTCAGAACGAATACTCATTATCTCATAATCATGCTGGAACCTGGCTTTCATAATAAAGAAGGACTACATGATTGTTGATTTTTTTTTACACGTCAGTAAACTTTAGATACAAAACTGCAGCTTGACAAGTTACCAGGAGACTGTAAAAAGCGTAAAGTCTGCCGGGTAAAGTTCCAGCTTTGTCCTTGACTGTTACAAAGTGCTGACACTGGAGACTCCTTCCATATTTCAGTCCTGAGATTTAAACTGACCGCATTCTGTTTACAGATACGGATATCGATATGGATACTAATAACAATACACATGATCAGTACTGTGTGTGCGCGCGCGCGTGTGTGTGTGTGTGTGTGTGTGTGATGGTCAGTTAGTAAATAAATTCACTGATGTCTGTCCCTGCAGCTGTCTTCCTTTGAAGTGTCTGGAGAAGCACCTCTGTGTTCCTCAGCACTCAGGAGTGTGTGTGTGTGTGTGTGTGTGTGTCTCTCTGTGTGTGTGTGTGTGTGTGTGTGTGTGTGTGTGTGTGCATTCTCATCCTTGTGTATGCCGAGCATTAGACTTTCCTGTGCATCTTTGAGTTGGAGAATCCGAGGTGGTTCTTTCATGTGCTGCCAGGCTGAGCTGATATGCGTCTCGTCATCAAAGGAGTTTTTTGATTCAGCCTTAATGAGAGTCTCTCATCTCTGTACACACCACTCCGCTTACCACATAGTAACCAATGACTCTGTGTGTGTGTGTGTGTGTGTGTGTGTGTGCTGGGGGGCTTAACTATGAATCAGACACAGCCCCATATCATATCAGACACTGTTATATTCACAAATTGTTCATTACACTCAAAATGACTATTAGCTAATATTAGTCAGCTACTGCTAACATGAGACCATGTGCTCTGAGTGAGAGGGGCATAACCCTTTTCCTGTTAATCATACTGACACTAGCCAATCAGTGGCCATATGCAAGTTCACTTTCCAAACAGTGTGTTATGCTGCTCAGTGACACACACGACAGCCTTCACCCTCACAGTAAATGAGGTTTTGTACCCTTAAAATAAAAGTAAAATTTAAATTTTACGGGTACAAAATAAAAGTCAATAAATAAATAAAGATCTTATTTACTGGAAAAAAAATCTGAGATTAACCTATGAAATTTAACAGTAAGTAAAACATTAATATTTAAAATAAAATACAAACAAATTTTAAAGGTAAAATAAAATAAAAATGTTATTTGTTGAAAGAATTCAACTGTAAATAAAATATTTTTAAAAATGTAAAATCTTTTGTTATTAAATAAAAAAATAAAAAAATAAAAACAGAATAGAAATTATTAAAATAAATAAATAATATGTAATTTTAGCATCCTGATTGCATTTTTTGTTCCAGTTTCATAGAAAATTGTTGTTTTTGTCAGTTTATTCAATTATTTTTTTTAGTGTTTATGCTTTTTAATGATGGAGGTTTTGATGCATTAATTACATCAATAATAAAATATATTAACATTAACATTTAAACTGATAAAGTATAGTCAAAAGTGTATTTGATTTGATAAAACCTTTTTTATTTAATTGTATCCATTTTTATTTGTTTGTTTGTTTCTTTATTTATTTATTCATTAATTTATTTATTTAATTAATTAATTATTTAGGTATAAATCTCATGTAAAACTTGTTAATTAGATTTTGATACGATTCCTAAAGTTACTACTGAAATGACATCCAAATTTGTTTGCTTCTAACAGTCACCCCAACGCCCCCACACCCCCAAACATACACCCTCTCCCTCTCTCTCTCTCTCTCTCTCTCTCTCTCTTTCACACACACACACACACACACACACACACACGCACACACATACACACACACACACCTTGTCATGTTTCTTGTGACTCACGCATGTCAAAGCCGTTGTTTATTAATAAAGCCCGAATGCCACTCCACTCACTCAGTACAGGGTGGAGGACAGAGCCGGGTGTTATTATTTTATTCTTATATTTTTTTCACATCCTACGCCACACCCTTTCGTCTTGAAGGAAAGCTTTCTGCACTTATTGACTCATGGGTGTGCGCAGAGTTTTAAAGCCTGACGACTGTGCCATATTAGGTGACGGCTTTTACGGCCCAGAGGGTGTAACAGGAACAGCAATGTGAGCGAGAGAGAGAGAGAGAGAGAGAGAGAGAGCGAGAGAGAGCGAAACAAAAGGGACTGTGTTTCAATTCTCACATTTCGGCCTCGCCCACAGCCTGGCTCTCACTGATGTACTTTTCCTTGCCTTAAATTATATCAAAGCAGATGCAACTTCTTGCATAGTTTATATTTTGTTAAACATCTCACATGTATTCAGTTTGGAGTGTAACACAAAACCCGCCACACTCTCTGTATCTGTACCTGTGTTCAGATTTAAATCAGAAGTGGGTGTGGCATAAACCTGGAAGTGTTTTTTTAAATAATTAAGCGGTATACACTAGCAGCCTAGC
>JAOVVF010000035.1:1156032-1167619 GCA_028565595.1 Duopalatinus emarginatus | reverse complement strand
ATCATGTGTATGGAGATCATGGGTAGAGAGACCATGTAGATGGAGATCATGTAGATGGAGGTCTTGTAGATGGAGATTATGTAGATGGAGATCATGTAGATGGAGATCATGTGTATGGAGATCATGGGTAGAGAGACCATGTAGATGGAGGTCTTGTAGATGGAGATCATGTGTATGGAGATCATGGGTAGAGAGACCATGTAGATGGAGATCATGTAGATGGAGGTCTTGTAGATGGAGATCATGTGTATGGAGATCATGTAGATGGAGATCATGTGTATGGAGATCATGTAGATGGAGATCATGTGTATAGAGATCATGTGTATGGAGATCATGTGTATGGAGATCATGGGTAGAGAGACCATGTAGATGGAGACCATGTAGATGGAGATCATGTAGATGGAGGTCTTGTAGATGGAGATCATGTGTATGGAGATCGTGTAGATGGAGGTCGTGTAGATGGAGATCGTGTAGATGGAGGTCGTGTAGATGGAGGTCGTGTAGATGGAGATCGTGTGTGTGGAGATCATGTGTATAGAGATCATGTGTATGGAGATCATGTAGATGGAGATCATGTAGCTAGATAGAGGTCATGTAGATGGAGATCAGGTGCATGAAGACAGAAGATATCTGCAGCAGAAGGTGGATGGACACCAGCCTTGTGTGTATTGGAATTGCTGGTGATTGATTAAAACCTTGCACCATCACATGTACTGAGAGCCTGTTAGACACAAATCAGCCTTTAGATCTTCTCAAGGACAACATGTCCACCTCCTGACAGGTGATTATAATATTGTACTCAGCACTCAGTGGACTGGTGACTTTTTTAACCGAAATATAAGTGTAGCAGAAGAAGGCATGAACATTTCCTCAAACTGTGCACCATCACCCTATTCAGTTCAGGTGCTGTGGATGGGGTTGCCCACTCCTCTGGGCAAGTGTGTTCACTACCCCCAGGTGTGTGTGTTCACTACCCCCTAGTGTGTGTGTTCACTACCCTCTAGTGTGTGTGTTCACTACCCCCTAGTGTGTGTTCACTACCCCCTAGTGTGTGTGTTCACTACCCCCTAGTGTGTGTGTTCACTACCCCCTAGTGTATGTGTTCACTACCCTCTAGTGTGTGTGTTCACTACCCTCTAGTGTGTGTGTTCACTACCCTCTAGTGTGTGTGTTCACTACCCCCTAGTGTGTGTGTTCACTACCCTCTAGTGTGTGTGTTCACTACCCCCAGGTGTGTGTGTGTTCACTACCCCCTAGTGTGTGTGTTCACTACCCCCTAGTGTGTGTCTTTTTACTGCACGGTTGGTTAAATGCGGAGCTCAGATTCCTCTGTGTACAAGCACAGTGGTCAATGAGTCACTTCACTTCAATTCATTCACTTGTGTCAGCCGCTGCCTAGGGGTTAGGAACCGGTCTTGTAACCGGTAGGTTCCGGGTTCGAGCCCCACACAGGGCAAGAAATGACTGAGGTGCCCTTGAGCAAGGCACCTAACTCCCCCAACTGCTCCCTGGGCACCGTGGTTTGGGGCTGCCCCCTCTCCACTGCACCGGGCAAGTGTGTTCCTGCCCCCTAGTGTTCACAGGTGTTTCACTGCACAGACGGAGGTCACATTGCGGAGGTCACATTGCGGAGGTCACATTCCTCACAGTAGACAAGAAGTTTATAGTATGACTTTGTTGTCACATACGTAAATAAAACATGGTGAAAGTGTTTTTAGGTAGTGAGATGAAGCCGGTGGTCTCAACACGTAATGTGATGTTCACACCAGCAGCTGGTTTCAGGCCACGTCCGAGAAGGCATCTGAAGACAAAACCACTTTCACATGCTCGTCTCACTCCAGGTTAGTTTCTCTCTAGTCCACAGCGGGTCTGTGACGTCTTTTACTTTTACTACCCACATTGTCACAGTTATAATACAACAACACATGAAGCCATGTGAAGCTCCACAGAAGGAACTGTTACTACTGTCTTGGTCACAGAGACTACAGAAGAACACCTTCAGAGGTCATTCATCCAGAAGAGCTTTCGTGAGGTCAGACACCGATTGTGGACCAGACGACCTGCCTCTCCATCTCCATTCAAGTTCATCTCAAAGGTCTTTGAGCTCTGTGTGGACCAGTCAGGTTCTTCCACACCAGACTCACCCAAACATGGACCTTGTTTTGCAGTCCTTCCCCAAACCGATCCCAGGAAGGTTAAAAGGGCTTCAACTGTCCAAAATGGTCCTTGGTATGATGAAGTATGATGATGAAGAGGATGAGACCACGCCCTGAAAAACAAACCCATATCATTATCACTCCTCCACCACCAAACTTCACAGCTGATGCAATACACTCGTTCTCCTGGTATTTACTAGGTGTTGATTTTATACACCTGTACCAACGGGACCGAAGGAACCCCCTGAATTTAGGTGATTAAGAGGTGTGTCCCAATACTTTTGTCCACATAGTGTATCAACAGTAACTGTCTGTGTTAAATCGCCATAGCCCAGTATGTCACAGTTAGCGATTTGTGACACGTTATGATCATGCTAATCGGCGGAAAATTGATTAGCACAGATTGAGTTTGTAGGAAGTTTTGCACTGATGTGATTTTACACCTTGACTGTTTATTGTTTTCGCTCCTGCTCATTGGTCACACTCGCAGACTGCAATCACGATCTTGGTCACGTAATCCGACGTGGAGGACGCACGTGAACGTACAGACTCCGGTCGAGGTTTAATTGGGATCAGACAGCGTGATGAGTCTCAGCTAGTCTTAGTTTTAGTATTAGTATTAGTTTGGGTTTGTTTCTATGGCAACAAACTAACCGTTAGCATTTGTTACCGAGCCAGTGCGCGACCTGACACGTCTGCATTCTGGACTGCAGCGGAGTCGTCTGTAGTCTCGGCCTGATCCTCTTAATGAAGTGTGGATATAAAGTGGATGCCATTTTGGGTAATCTTTCAGAGCGTAACTTCCTCTTTGGCCTACGCTTGAGTGTGTGTGTGTGTGTGTGTGTGTGTGTGTGTGTGTGTGTGTGTGTGTGTATCCTGTAGTGCAACTCTTGATATGACCTACTGTGCTGACTCTGTAATGAGGAAGTTATGTGTTTCGCAGTAACGACCGCAGGTTCCTGTGAGGACTTGAAAAGAAGAGTAATTAGAACCGAGCCGGTTAATTACAGTCAGGTTTCCTCACAGGGACGTGACACAACGCTGTCGCTGTCCAGACCGGTACAACTCAGTCATGTTGGGTCACGTTCTTCTCTGGGGGGTGGAGAGGAGGGGGGCGGAAGAAATAAATAATTAAGTAAACATAAAATCAGCCAGCTGGCGTTTTCCATCAAGACAGAGACGGTGAGATAACGAGAGGAAGGAGAAGGAAAGTGAGGAGAGAATTTATCTGTGTTGAAAAGCGAAAGAGAGAGACTGGAAAGAATGAGGAGATAAAGGAGAGGAAGATTTGCTAGAGAGAAACAGAAAAAGAGAACAAGAAACTGAAATAAATAAAGAGAGTCAGAAAGCAGGGTGATGATGTGGCCCTCGCTAACGTGCAGGAAAAACTGGTACAGACGAGTCTGTGCAAAACGCATCGGCTGGTGGTGGCTCTGTAACGGTACGGGGTTCGTTTAACTTCCAGAACGCTCCACATTTTTAAGATCTGGTGTCTCGGGTGTGAATGACTAATCCGTAAACTCACCCGAGTGTTCCTCTAACCATAATCTGGTGTCTCTAGATGTGTGTGGTGGTGCATTGTCCTGTTAGAAGAGGACAAACCTGTCGGAATGAATACAGGACATGAACTGTTGTCACACATAGTGTTCACCTCTCAGGGACGTCTGGAGGTGTCCCAGGGGTCACATGGTATGGTCGCTAAACGTAGCTAAATCGGATCATTGTCTGAGTTTGTCGATTAAAAGCTGTTTATTAATAGGTTTAGCTTTTGTTGGTAGCTCAGTGGTTAAGACGTTGGACTTGTGATCACAAGGTCATGAGTTCAAATCCCGCAACAACCAAGCTGCCTATATTGGGCCCTTGAGCAAGGCCCTTAACCGTCAACTGCTCAGTTGGATAAATGAGATTAACGTTAGTCGGTCTGGATAAGAGCGTCTGCCAAATACAAAATGTATTAGAACATGCATGTTAACGTAAACATGTCATTTCTATCACAGACCGAACGACTGTTTGACGAATCAGATTCAGCAGCGGTGTTTGCTTTGTGTTGATACATTTCGGGGACAGTTTTTCAGCATACACAGGCGTTAATTATTTAGTTCTATGTTTGTTTTTTTTTGTATTTTTAGTTTTTGTTACACCACGTATACAGTATGTCGTCTCTACGCCTGAACTTTTCCATCCCCGGTGCTGAATAAGCATTATAAACGCCAACTGCCTCGCTTCAGCACGAAAAAGGGAACAGTTTTCCTGGTGGTTGTGGTTGGGGATCTTTTTTTTTTTTCATTTTCTGTTTGTTTCATACACATCCACGTCACCATGAATGAGATGTTATTATATTCTGAAGATTTCCCCAGACCTTAAAGCCAGTCATCGTCTCAGCGCCAGCACTAGTCAGCGCTAGCGTTTATCCGCCGTCTCGTTTTACCTCCCTCAGCTGAACCAGTTCTGCATTTCACCATGCGTCCGTATTGTTCTCCCTCAAACAGCCCAGTCAGGATTTTGCAGCAGAGTTTAGTTTTTTGTTTTTTTATTGGCTAGCACAGAAAAGTCAAATATGTGACCCCCAGACGTCTGGTGTTTTTATTTCTCCGCTCCCGTTCATGATTTGTCTCCTACCGTCTGGCTTCTGATGTAAGAGAACCCTGGCTTTTGCATACCACACGCTGCATGCTGGGACATTTTTTTTGTTTTGACTGCTGGGGAAATCTGCCGAATCAGCAAAACAAGTCCAGCCTGACTCTGGCACTTTAGAGCTGCTCTGCTGCCTCTGTTATTAGAGATATAAACTTAGTTTACTGGGTTTTGGTAGAACATACAATTAAGTCCTGCATGCGTCCATAACACATAAATGTGTTATGGGCTGTGGGGGTCCAGTAGGAGTACTGTGGGGGTCCAGTAGGAGTACTGTGGGAGTCCTGTGGGGCTCCAGTGGGGGTCCTGTGGGGGTCCTGTGGGGGTCCAGTAGGAGTCCTATGGGGGTCCTATGGGGGTCCTATGGGGGTCCTGTGGGGGTCCAGTGGGGGTCCTGTGGGGGTCCTGTGGGGGTCCTGTGGGGGTCCAGTAGGGGTCCAGTAGGGGTCCAGTAGGAGTCCTGTGGGGGTCCTGTGGGGGTCCAGTAGGAGTCCTGTGGGGGTCCTGTAGGGGTCCAGTAGGAGTCCTGTGGGGGTCCTGTAGGGGTCCTGTAGGGGTCCTGTAGGGGTCCAGTGGGGGTCCAGTAGGGGTCCTGTGGGGGTCCAGTAGGAGTCCTGTGGGGGTCCTGTGGGGGTCCAGTAGGGGTCCATTAGGGGTCCTGTGGGGGTCCAGTAGGAGTCCTG
This sequence comes from Duopalatinus emarginatus, assembly GCA_028565595.1. Lineage (NCBI taxonomy): Eukaryota > Metazoa > Chordata > Actinopteri > Siluriformes > Pimelodidae > Duopalatinus > Duopalatinus emarginatus. Next base: position 1,162,146 of record JAOVVF010000035.1, on the reverse strand, counting down.
TGGGGCTCCAATCTCGCACAAATGGAAGACTTGACGTGTTACAAGCTCTGGATCCTCCTCCTGAGAGGGCTTAATAAGGTTTAACAATCAAACTTTACACAGAATCACGTCTTTACAGTGTGTAGATGTGGTCATTGTGGGCTCGACAGCCCCCACGTTTCAGGGAGGAAGTTGATACTTCCTGCGTACACAAGAGCCTTTGTTTGTCTGAACAGGAGAACAGGAGCTGTCTGTGAGAGACGTGAGCATACTGAGGTCTTCTGAAAGCTCCGTCCAGTTTCTGTTGTCTCAACCATGTGTCTCCTGATCTACATTCAAGTCTCCTGATCCAATAATTCAAGTCTGTTGTAGAGATGGACGTTTCACTGATCACCTTTTTTAGCCTGTAGCTAATCAAGGGCAGGGCTGGATACCACTTTATACCACAGTGAACGCTAGCTAGCTAGTTAGTTAGCAGCTTAGCTACTTTTTTTTTCTCCTTTTATTCATGATCATTTATATATAATTTACAGTAGGTTTAGCTTTTAGCTTTCGCTATATTAGAAACCGCCAGCCACCTCAGACCTGCCTCAGACTTTCATTATGAGAAGGAGTCTGTTCTTTTTCTGACTGCAGGCATGAGTGTGTAAAACGATCGTATTGTGGTTCTCCTTATCTTCAGTGTCGCGTTCGATCAGATCGGCACTGTGCAGAGTTTCAACTTTTCTTTGGTCTTCTTCTAGGGCCTTGTTCACGTATGAAGGAAACACCAATGATATCCGGCTGGCCGATAAAGGGAGTGAGTGCGAATTAACACATACACTCTACACACACTACCATGTTCTACACACACCGTATTAGAAATGCCATAAAATAACGTCTGCACGGATTCTAGGCTTCAAAATCTTCAAGATCACTTAGTCGTCTGAGTTAGAGCTAACAAGTTGAGCAGGAGGCTGATCAGGACATCGATCTGTTGTTACAATGAGGGCTGGTTCTGATCTGCTCGAAATTAGTAGCCCAAAATCTGCAACTCAGCACAAAGTCTGCTCCTAAAAAGCGTGTAGAATTACGTGACGTGTCCCCGCAATATCCAAATCGATTACTGAATTGTCCCCACCAACAATTTGATCCCCTCTAAAAAAAAACCCTCTGTTAATGTTTCATTAACCCAAAGGTACAGAAAGGGTTAAGTCCAGTTCTCTACTCGAGTCCCATCTCCACGTTACACATATGTCCGGTGTCTTTCCTTGCTGTCACATGAGACTCTGTAGCTACGTTTGGTTGTTAGCAGCCAAAACCGAAAGGAAAACTTTCCACCCAGTTATCACGGAGCAAAGAGAGAAAAGAATAAGAAAAAGGCATTGGTGGGTGGGGGTGGGGGCTTGAGGCTTGATTCATATGTCCCCAGCAATGTCAAGACCGAAGTGAAATGAGCAAATCAAGTTAAAATCAGTCAAATCAGCAACTCAATTTGGCAACGCAACTAAAAATCGGCCAGCTTAAAACGAATTAGCTAATTAGCAACATAAATCAGCAACTCAAACTCAAATCAGCAAATCAATTCAAAATCAGGTACTCAACTCAAATCATCGACTCAAAACCAGCAACTCAACTCAGTTCCAGCTATTTAAAAATCAACAACTCAATTCAAAATTAGCAACTCAAATTAAAATCGGCGACACAACATGCAATCAGCAACTCAACTCAATTTCAGCAACTTAAAATTAACAACTCAATTCAAAATTAGCAACTCAAATTAAAACCAGCAACTCAATTCAAAATTAGCAATTAAAATTAAAATCGCGACACAACTAGAAATTATCGACTATCAAATTATCAACGTAACTGAAACTCTGCAGCTAAAAATCAGCAACTTAAAGGTGTGTGTGTGTGTGTGTGTGTGTGTGTGTGTGTGTGTGTGTGTGTGTGTGTACTCCAGCTGGAGGCTTGGAGGAGCTGGTGGAGGAGTTGAACAGCGGGAAGGTGATGTACGCATTCTGCCGGGTGAAAGATCCCAACTCCGGCCTCCCTAAATATGTCCTGATCAACTGGGTGAGTGTTTCTTCATTCACAGAAGCCTAGTTCACTTCCTGTCTGCCTGTAACTGTGTCTTTAACTCTGTTTGTGTTTGTTTGTTTGCAGACTGGTGAGGGTGTGAAAGACGCCAGGAAAGGACAGTGTGCCAACCACGTTAGCTCCATTGCTAATTTTCTAAAGGTGACTCCTCTCTTCTGTTGACGGGTGTGTGGGCGGATCCATGTGCTAATGTGTAGTCGCCTGATTTGGGTCCATAGCAGCCGACTTATCGCTTATTCCTCTGATTTATTCCTTGTGATATTATTCAGAACAATACGTTTCGTACATCACAACACAACCTCAGCATCTTGTTAGTTTGTAAACCACCACAGCTACGCTAGCCGGTAGGAGGACCCCAGGGGGCGGGGTTTTAGTAACCCTTCTTGAGTAGAAGCTTACGGTAGTTGTTGTCTTGTGTCTGGAACTCAGTGGTCTGACATTAAAAATAATTACTAAGCCTGTGGTGAGTCTCTGCTTCACAGAAACAGTTTTACTTTAAGGAGGCGGACACTAGCATGCTGTAGCTTCAGTTAATAGTAGAAGTTTCTAATGTTCTTGCTAAAATAACAGCATTGTTAGTGTAGTATCATTGATAGACAATGCTTCAGACTCAAAATCAGCAACTCAAGTTAAAATCAGCGACTCAAAATCAACAACTCGAGTTAAAATCAGCGACTCAAAATCAGCGACTCGTGTTAAAATCAGCAACTCAAAATCAGCAACTCAAGTTAAAAATCAGCGACACAAAATCAACAACTCAAGTTAAAAATCAGCGACTCGTGTTAAAATCAGCAACTCAAAATGAGCAACTCGAGTTAAAATCAGCGACTCGTGTTAAAATCAGCAACTCAAAATGAACAACTCAAGTTAAAATCTGAACTCTAAATCAGCAACTCGAGTTAAAATCAGCGACTTAAAATCAGAAACTCAAGTTGAAATTAGCAAGTGAGCACTAAACTCAACCCTAACTCAAACTCAGCTGCTCGACACAAAATCAGCAATACAAGGTTTTATATTTGCTTTGAATGTTATTGCTCTTTGGCTGCATTTGTTTGTTTGTTTGTTTTTTTACCTAGAAGCTAAATCAGTCATTTGACTTTGGCTGCTTCTGAGGTTGTTTCAGAGCTTTGAATAGCAAGTTCCTGTTTTAGTCTTCATTCTGCGTGTACAGGAAGTCTCACTGATCTCTGACCACGAACAAAATTACTACAAAATCTCAGTGACTCACATGTACTGCTCTTCTTAATGGATGCAGAACAAAAACTTGAAGCAGAACTACAATCTTACCAATTAGTAACATTACAGTAGATGGTTCTAGACGGAATGTTCCATTTCTGGGGTTGTAGGGGAATGGGCAATACGTCATTTTCAAGGCATTACAGTGGACAGCGCAGTGGCCGAGTGTGGGATATGCGATACGAAAGCAATCCAGAGTGCCTCTGATAACACCAGGACACAACGTCTCACCAGGGCTTGTAAGGTTGCTAGCTGGACCCTATAGGACTGGCAACATGTGGTGTGGTCAGGTGACTCATAGTACCAGTTGTTTCAGGCTGGTGGTAGGGTTTGTGTATGACACAGACCCTGAATGAAGCCGTGGACCCCAGTTGTCAAGGAAGACCTATTCCCAGCACACGGGACATGGACATATTCCCAATACACGTGTTTGAATTCCGATAGTTCAGTTTGCATTGCCATGAGCACCTTGGCCAGTGTGCCACCTCTCTCACAAGATAACACCTCACAATGTATACAAGTGTGAGGGCTCCCGAGCCGTCTCCTAGAGTAACGCTGCTTTATTAATCGTTTTACACACTGTTATCCCAATGACGTCTGGCATGTCAGTGTATATTCATTGGTAAAGATTAAACACGTGACCTAGGGGATACCTTCACAGTGGACCGAGGCCAAAATAATCCAAAAATAATAAACACGGTCTTACTGTTTAGGATCTTAGCAGCCGATCCAACCTGAGGACATGTATAGGAAGTGCCTGAGAAAGCGCCTGAATAGTCACAAGTTGAGCGAGATCCAACCGGACGACCAGAACATCTGTGTGAGCGAGTCAGTATCTTCAGGACACACTGTACCACTGATCAATCCCAGTCGGAAACGTGTATCCAAAACAGTGATGAGGTAGACTCTTGAGGACAGTGAGTCATACTGAGATCTGGATCCGTATAAACGTACGTCCCTGCACCTGAAGGACAAAGGCTGTCTTCTCCGTATAGAGGAGACGCTGAGGGAAGAGGAACTGGAGCAAAGCATGTTGCACCTCCAGATCCTGGGGTCATGTTAATCTTATGATCAGTATGAAAAGCCTCAGTGAGATCAGTGAGGGGTTTATATGAAGACCACACCAGCTTTCCAGGCTTATAACTGTGTGTGTGTGTGTGTGTGTGTGTGTGTGTGTGTGTGTGTGTGTGTGTGTTTAGGGAGCACATGTGACCATAAACGCTCGTGCAGAGGAGGACGTGGAACCCGAATCCATCATCCAGAAAGTGGCCAAGGCTTCAGGAGCCAATTACAGTTTCCACAAAGAGTCGAACCGCTTCAGAGACTCGGGACCTCAGGGACCTGTGGTGAGTCTCTCAGTCCTCTTCTTTCTCTCTCTATCCCTCTCTCTCTATCTATCCCTCTCTCTCTCTCTATCCCTCTCTCTTTCTCGCTATCTCTCTTTCTACCCCCCTCTCTGTCTCCTTCCTGTAGTCTGTATGCTGTCTCTCTTTTTTCCCCCTTAATCTCTGTCTCTCTCTCTCTTCCCTTTTCTCGCTCCTTCTCCCTCTCAATCTCTCCCCCTCTTTCTTTATCTTCCTCTCTCTTCCTTTCCCTATCCAGTCCATCTTTCTCTTCCTCTCCCTCTCCGAATCTCCACCCTATTCTCTCTCTTTTACTCTTCTTTCTTTCTCTGTCTCATTATTCCCTTCGAATGCTTCTCTTCTTCGCTTGCTTTCTCACACTCTCACTTACTTTATCTCTCTCTCTATCCCTATCGCTCTCTTTCCTTCAATCCTTCTCTTTCACACACTCACTCACTCTCTTTTATTCCTTCTCTGTCACTAGTTCTGCCTCTCTCTCTTCCACACCATCTTTCTCTTGATGTCTCTGTCTTGTACTTTGTCCTCAGTGTAAGTCTGCTTTACTCTCTCTCTCTCTCTTTCTCTCTCTTTTGGTAATTCTTTGTTTGTGTCCATGCCTGTCTCTCTCTCTCACACACTCCCTGTCTGTCTGTCTGTCTCTCACTCTCTCTCTCTCTCTCTCTCTCTCTCTCTCTCTCTCTCTCTCCTGTATTTTGACCTCTAGTAACCCTCAGACTCTTACCATCACAGGATATTACATGATCTGGCACCTGTGTGAATATAAAAGCTTTGGATTCTTCTTGTCCATCCCCCATGCTGTGATTATTAAAGTCGTCTGAATCATGAACGAACATGTTCCAGGAGAGCTGCATGTTTTAGTACTGATTATATGGACAGATGTTTACTTTGCCTCACCACAGCTGGATTTCAGTTTATCCAGCTTTCACGCCAATACATAAAAAAAAACAAGAGTGAAATGTATAAAATCTTCTCCTGAGAAGTAAACAAGTCCTGGACATGTGTGGACACGTGTGTTTTGGGGACCTCAGTACGAGTCAGCATGCAGCACGTCCATCTGAAAGTTTGTCCTTAGCCTAAACTGTCACGTTGTCCTTCACGTCCTGTCGTGTTGCTGAAACCATTTTCAACAGCATCCGGGTTTTTGAACCAAATTCCTCTCGGATGCCTCGAGAGACCTGGTTCTGTCCAAACCACCAGTAATCTGTGGAGGAGCAGAAGATAGAGAGATAACTATAAAACAGACAGAGAGACGACTTTATACTTAGGACAGCTAAATATGGACAAACAATGTCCTCTTACTTTTAGTTTAGTGCTTGCAGGTATACACTGAAGTGCCAAAAAACGTTACAGACTGGCATAACAATCTGAGGTTTATTTATCTACCGTTCCACATGTGACCCCTGGGACACCTCCAGACGTCTCTGACAGGTGAACACTATGTGTGATGAGTTCCACC
>JAOVVF010000035.1:1046016-1057569 GCA_028565595.1 Duopalatinus emarginatus | reverse complement strand
AGAGGCGTGGCCTCTGTACTTGTCAGTCTCAGTAAAAGAGGCGTGGCCTCTGTACTAGTCAGTCTCAGTAAAAGAGGTGTGGCTTGTGCATCTTTTGGAAAGACACATTCCTACTAATCAAAGGTTTCTTGATGAGTCAGATGATTGGGCGACATCATCTTGTGTCCAGCCCTGAAAACATCTAAACGTAAAAACAGACTGGTCCTGTGTTACTTCACACATCGTAAACCTTTACGACTGTTTATTTTAAACCTCAGCGGTTGTCAGTAGGTTTGTGGTAAAGATGAAGCTTGTGGCTTTGAAGCGCATATGGATCTCATCATACAGACTTCACAATACCACATATCCTCTCTGAGCTCCTGTTTATCTGCCCCCATACCTGTCCAATTAAGGCTTCAGTGCATAGATAGAAGTCCATGGTTGCCTGGTAGACACTCAGGATAAGATGGAAAAGTCGATTAGATCCGTACAGGTGAAAATGCACATTCCATAAACTCTTATCGTGATGGTGGATTTATAGACATCTCAAGTTCCTGTGTGTGAAGTTCAAAGCCAATGCCACGGTAAAGCTCAGGTCATGAAGACTATATAACGTCTAGCAGATGGAGAGAAAGCGAGAGGGAGCAAATATTTACCGGGTCTCCATCAGCTGCTCCTGATGGCCCTCACCTTCTCCTGGGAAGTGAATGGATTCACGATTCATTAAGAATGGATTTGCAGACAGGAATCTTGGCCGTGTGTATGAGGCAGCGCTTCTTCAGAAGCGGTGAACGTGAGGTTCACGTTTTTCAGCGAAATGTTACAAGGCCCTGGTCCAAGATTCGGATCTCTGATGGCTTCCAGAAATCATCAGCTCGAGGTTGTGTTCTGGGAGAACGACACGCCGGATCGGACCTCGTGTTTGTTCTGATCTGTTTGCTGAAACAGTGTGAGAGTGACGCTTGGATGGAGTCGGCAGGAAAAGTCAGAACATAGGGCTGGGAATCAGGTGGAGCTTCACAAGGCCGGGGTGTAACGTTCCAAAAACAACTCTCTTTTTTTAAAAACGTTGCATTAAAAACACGTCTTCTTCACAACATTATTAGAACTAATGCAACACAGCCACATTTACTGTTGATCATCTTAATAATGTTCTTATGGCATTCTGAAGCAATCTGCTGTTAGATTAGATTTTTTTAAATACCAAAAAGTTTTTTTTACTATTATTATTATTGCTAAATGTTCAGTGAGATCTGTGCAGGTCAGCTTGTAATGTTTCAGCAGTCTTTTAAAGAACATCTGCTGTAATAACGGTTTCACAACATTTCTGCAGCTGACCGATGTTTCCACATGGTTCATTTTGTTGGTTTTAAGTGAGCAATGTTCTAACAACATACAAAACAATCAGTGGTTACAGGAGATGTTTTTAAAATCTAAAGTGATTTGTATTTGAAGCAGATCGCCCTGTTCATGTTGTAATAACATTATGAAGCAGTCTGTCAGTAGATCAGGTGCTTTTTAATGTCTGTAAGTGTTTTTGGATCTTTCACTAAATTGGAAAAATCTTCTAAAAAATAATGTAAAATAATAAAAAATAATGAAAGATGTCAGTCTTTTAAACCATCCGCAGTGACAAATAGCAGTTTGCTGACAGAAATGAACATGGAAACGTTAACAAATATAAAATTGCTGTATCACAGTTTCTGCCTTCACATCATGCGCAAAAGTTTATTTTTGGAAATGTGCCATGTGCGAGTGTTGATTCTTTAAAAGTTCATTTTGAAAAAGACCCATGTGCGAGTGTTTGTTTTGAAAAAGTGCCATGTGCGAGTGTTTGGTTTTAAAAAGTCCCATGTGCGAGTGTTCGTTTTGAAATGCACCATGTGTGAGTGCAAGCGTTTGTTTTGAAAAAGTCCCATGCGCGAGTGTTTGTTTTATAAAGGTGCCATGTGTGAGCGTTTGGGTTTTTTTTAAGTCCACTCTGCTGTTTTTTTGTTTAGTCTTGTGGGATTTGTGTCTCCTTTCGTGTCTGAGGTACCTCCTTGTTTTCATGTTTGTATATGGATTAGAATAGAACTGGGTTTCCTGAGTTCTTCAGAAAATTCATTTAAAATGCTACTAAAATAATTGGCTAATTGTTTAATTTTAATGATATATTTCTATAACGTTAAAATGTTTCGGTGAGACTGTCACCAGATCATGTAGTAATTCAGTGATAAGTCTTTCAGATTCTGGTCACCCACTGACCCTCAAACATGTAACAAACAACACACATTCTGAATGTAGACACCTGCGAGTTGCGCGTCTCCTAACCGTCTGTCTGTGTGCAGCTTTTTGGAGACGTGGAGCCGGTGAGGATGACCTCTGAGGGCTCAGACTGCCGCTGCAAGTGTGTGATGCGGCCGCTGAGCATCGAGGCCTGTTCGAGGCTTCGGGACGGGACTCTGAAAGTGGATGATTTTTACGCAGTGGAGACGGTGAGCTCAGGATCGGACTGTAAATGCTCGTGCACGGCTCCGCCCTCGTCCCTGAACCCCTGTGAAAACGAGTGGAGGACAGAGAAACTAAGAAAGCAAGCACCTGAACTGCTCAAGGTACACACACACACACACACACACACACACACACACACACACACACATATACACACACACACACACACACACACACACACACACACACACATATACACACACACACGTCACTAGTATAACATGAATTACTTAACTATCATTCGGGGACCTGAATTGTTTTGTAGCTTATATATAAATAAATTATTTGGAAAAAAATTAAAAATTAATAAAAGAAAAAAAAAAGAATTATATAAACACTCCATATTGTATTATAACGAAATTAACAATAAACAATTAGCATTGTGTTTATTGTCTAAAACTGCGAGTGTTTTTACGGTAAACCTGCTTTTCTAGGAGTTACGGTAATTTCACCAGATTTTCTGCTTGTTTTGTTTCCCCTTTTTCCTTTCACAGTCTCACCGCTGTGTAAATTCACGATGAGGTCACGCTTTACACGTTTCATTAATGAAATCGCTGGTCACGTTAAGGTCGGAGGCAACCGTGTTATGTTTCGACAGCTCATGCATGCGAGAGCGGGGTTTAGTTGATGGATGTTGTGTCGGGTGTCGAGACAGTTGACGCTCAGTTGAAGCAGCGGGGCGGTGCTGTAATAAGTTGCTCTAATAATGATGTCATCGATGGCGCTTCGAGAATTTAGGCCCAGTCTGTCTGTATCCGTGCCTCCGTGTCGGGCAGATAGCTGGAAAAAGGGATGCTGAGATCCTCCATTAATCTGATCCTGTAACAAGAAGGAAAAGTTCGGAATTGATTTTTGATTGTCTTTTATTATTGTAAATGTTTATACACCAATTATCCATAACATTAACACCACCTACAAAACAGCTCTGAGCCATCAAGGCATGGACTCGTCAAGACCACTGAAACTGTTCTGTGGTTAACAGCGGATCCTACTCTGGGAATCGGACCAGACAGTCTAGCCTTCAATCCCCCCTCCTTTCCACAGACACATTAGTGAGTCTATGGCGCTCATAATCCTGCTTATAGTCACTGGTTCATTAGTTATCCTTCTGAGTACACTGGGACTCATCCCACAACACCTGCTGTTTTGGAGACGATCTGATCCAGTCGTCTAGACATCACAATTTGGCCCTTTATTTATTATTTAATTCAATTTAATTCAGTTTTATTCGTATAGCGCTTTTAACAATGGACATTGTCCCGAAGCAGCTTTACAGAAAATAATATACATTTATAATACACAAGGGTCAAATATACATTTATAGAATTTGTAGAAATTTTCTCCCTGATGAGAAGTCGGTGGTGACAGTGGCAAGGAAAAACTCTCTGAGATGACAAAAGGAAGAAACCTTAAGAGGAACCAGACTCATAAGGTCATAAGGGAACCCATCCTCATCTCGATGACACAGACAGTGTGATTATAAATAAAAGTGCAGGGGGGGGGGGAGGCAGGAGATATATTAGGCAGCAAGTCAACAGTCAGTCCTTGTTCTTGGAAGTTCTTAATGCAGAATAAAGGGCAAGTGTGAAGATCTGAGTGACTTTAATAAGAACTAATTTGTGATGTCTAGACGACTGACTGGGTCAGATCATCTCCAAAACTGCAGGTCATAAGGGGCGTGTCCCAGTATACAGTGGTTAGTACATATCAAAATTGGGCAGACAAGGAAGGATACGCAGTAAAACAGCAACATGGGACTCTCAGACTCACTGAAGTAATTAGGGTGTGGAGGCACAACCATCTGGTCCGATCCCACGGAAGATCCCCAGAAGGATCTGTTGCTAATGTCTTAAATTTGATCATAATCAGAATCAGAGTCAGAATCAGAAAATAAAATAAAGATAAAGATATCGTGTCGTCTCTATTTATAACTCAATAAGCCATGTTTAGATTGGAGAAAGTTCAAACTGAGGAAGCAACCGAGAAGCTCTGACACGCGGCCACGATAACGAGACAAAAATGAAACGCGAGACGCGAGGCTCTGAAATGTTTTCACCGTTATTCATGCGTCTCAGTCAGCGCATTCTATTAATAATCATAAAGAGGAAACATGTCCAAGTTCTTGACAAAAGTCCAGTTCATAGAGAGACGCATGAGGTTCCAGTTAAAGACGTTCCTGCTCACGTTTCTTTCGCGGCGTCCTGCCGAGTTCCTCGATCAAATCGGGACCTTTTAGGAAGGATTTCAAAACGAAGCTGGATTTGTAAAAGGAAGCGTGATCATTGATAACAGCCTGTACATCCAGACACATCTTATACGTGTGTGTGTGTGTGTGTGTGTGTGTATATGTGTGTGTGTGTAGCTGCATTCCATGGTGGACTTGCTGGAGGGGACGTTGTACAGTATGGATCTGATGAAGGTTCATGCGTACATGAATAAAGTGGTGACTCGGATGAACACACTGGAGGAGGTGAGATTACTGATGAAGCGGATGAATGAATGAACCACATCAGGAGCTTTAATGAATACAGGAGTAAATCAATTAACCAATGAATGAATCTGTATAAATGTATCATTGAGTACGTTTGAAGCAGGTAAAGTGAATTAACACATGAATAGACCGACAACTGAAGGGGTGCATAAAAAAAAGAAAATAAATATTAATGGGTGATTGAACAAACAGATTAATAATAAATCTGAGAGTTTTATGTCAATTGATAAACTGAATGAATGAACCTAACTATAATAATAATATAATACTGGAATGGAAAGAATGGAAACATGTAAATGAATGAATGACCGAATAAATGAATAAATATAATAATAATTAATAAATAAATTAGTGGATGAATGAAAATGAAGGACAGAAGTGAATGAATGAGCAAACAAATGGAGAGACCCAGTGATGAACGATTGATCTCAGAGATCGGATGGATTTACAAGTGAACGAGTGAACAAACTGATGGATGCTGGACTGATCGAGTGCTTGGTGGAGGAACTTGAACAGAATATTGCACAGACATCTGACAGTGTTTTTTTTTTTCATCACAGACGATAAAAAACAACCTGAGTCGCGAGAACGACTTTGTCCGAGACAGCGTCATGGGTCTGTCCAATCAGCTGAAGCAGTACGAGAACTACTCAGACATCATGGTGAGCATTAAGAAGGAAATCTCCAGCTTGGGGGTTCAGCTGCTGAAGAAAGACACAACAGACAACAAGGCGCAGGTAACACGAACAAACACACAAATACACGAATACAGAATACATACAGATCACGTGACCCTGATTGTTTTAACAACACGCATCAACATGTAATAGACTTATAATTAGTTATAAATATTAATATGATCATATTAACAACTGAAAAAGAACATGCACTTGTGAGCAGGACGGATGCTAATGCTAATACAGCTAGCTTGTTTTGCTAATCTATAAGTCAAGCATGTAATGTGTAAATTAGTCCACTAGTTAGAGAGTTATTCAGCTTTAAAAAGCTATTCGTTTTTCTCATTGGATCTAAAAAAAATATATACAAACTAACCAAAACCCACAGGAGTCGTACAAATTCCTGTATTAATTTTACACACTCCTATAAAAATGTTTACAGTATTTTCATCTTAAATGAACCTCGGGTCGACTGTCGATCACCGCGACTCACAGTCTCCTGCTAGTTTGTCTCTCACTTACATTTCCTGGATATAATAAGTACTGTGATATAATGATTACTGCCTGATGTGTGACTGCAGGCCACAGACAACAAAAAGGGTAAAGAAGCAATGAAACCCTCCAACAAAAAGCCCCCTGTGGTTAAACCTCCTCCAAAGCCTCCCAAGGAGAAACCCGTCAAACCCAAAAAGGAGCCTCCGCCGCCCAAGATGCCCAAACCAGCAAAACCAGAGCCGACCCCAAAGAGCAAAGTGCCGGGTCACCAGCCGGGGGTCATCAGGGGCATCACCTACTACAAAGCCACCAGGACAGACGAGTCAGAGACGGACAGCGCGGCCAAAGTAGACAGAGGTGTGCGTGTGTTTGTGTTATCTGTGTGATAGAGCTTTATAGAGTACACACACACACACACACACACACACACTTATCCACATGAATCAGTCACTCTGCGATGAGTTCATGACTTCACATGCTGTTTAAAGAACCCACGCCAAGTCTTTCATTGTTACAGAACATTACCTAAATGAATCCCATCACTCAGCTTGTTTCTCCAAAAGGATGTTAGCTTTGGGGCTGTTTTACTGTTTTGGCTGAAGTGCTTCACAACACCTCCTGGTGCCACTTGTTATTCAGAACTGCCAGGAAGTCACAGCCCCCCCTGCTGGGCCACGCCCCACTGCGAGCTTTTACAACACGCTGAAATCTGCTGTAGGCAGCTGGGGGGTGTAAAATACAGTCTATAAAGAGTCCGCGATCCCTCGGCTCTCGTATTAGCTCAGTATTAGAGTCGTTAAAGGTAATCGTGAACAGCAGAAAGGCTCCGAGGCAGAGGACAGGATTTAACAGTATCTGGCTTTAATGTAGACGAAGCGAACGAACAAAAGCACAATGATAATGGTAATAAGTTTTATTCAGTTTTAGGCTATCAGCCAGAACCGTTAGCTATTAGAGATATGTATATTTCTGTAATAATCCCAAAGCTAAGCTCCACACCTTAGCTCCTGCAGAATTGAATTGGGAATATCATTTTGAGATAGACACACACACACCTCTGTTATAGACAGAAAACATGTAGAGAATGAAACCCCACCCCTACATTCCACCTGCATTTAAACATTATAGTTTCCACCATTGTCACGTTTGTTTAACTGTTTAGTTACTGATACTGATGCATCAATTCTATAGCAGTAAATAATTTTTGTTCTGGCATTTTTCATAACAAAAATAATGTGTTTGTGATTTTTTTTATCCCACAGTTGTTTGATATTAACTGAAGATTGTGAGCTAAAAAGTCGTAGTTTTCTGATTTTTCATTTCAATTCTTTATTTAATGAATTTGCTTTATTTATTTATTTATTTATTTATTTATTTATCTTAATTTTTTTTATAGTATCACAAAATTGTGTCTTTCAACCCTTAATATTTTAAATAGTATTTAAAAATTTCTATACGCTTTTAACTTGTAAAATGCAAAATATAGAAATTTTTGCACAATTGTGTTTTATTTCATAATCAAGGTCCAGTTCATACAATCTCACATTTTTATTTTGTAAGTACAAGTTAATCTAAAATCGCGACAGTAACTTTTTATCTTGTAGCTGCAGTGTAGTATTGCACAATCGTGACATTTTTATGTCAACAGTGAGATAGTATCCCACAAACTGTGACTTTTATCTTGTAATAATAACACAATGTTGCACAATTGCAAAATGTAAGACGGTCCTCACTTCATAACAGTCTCACAATTTAAATTTTTGATCTCGTTATTGCACAAATATTTTCAATTGTGACTCTTTATCTTGGTGTTGTGAGTTTTTATTACACAACTGCATCTTAGTGATTCTGTTCCCTATAATTAAAGCTGTAACTGTGAGATATAAACTTGCAGTAGGAGGATAAAGAGTCACAGTTCCCGGTTTTAATCACACAGTTGTCAAACAAAAGTTTTTTTATTGAATGTGAATATTGAGGATGTTGAAATTTTAATGTTAAAGTTCAGGTAAGAGTGTGTATCTGGTCATGTGACCTTAATTCATAAACACGGACCAATATGCAAAAGATATTAATTATTAGTTATTAATTAGGATAGAATTGGTTATTAATAATTAAGTAATTATAAAACAACAAGCTGTAAACATTGTGACATTAACTGGAAAATAAATCTGTGAAATATTTCTGTCATATATGGAAGAAACGAGCTTCCAAACAAAACTTTTGACCAGGACAAATGTAGGTGTCCAGTCTAAAGACGGTCGCTTTATTCAAGGAATTGGGGAGGAATTTTGTTTTACATGTTTTGTATAAATCTGATCTGTATCTCTTTCATCTAAGACATCAAGCCCCGCCCACTTTTTAGGTCAAGGCTGTGGAAATCGAACTCAAAAATTTTGCAAAGCAAATTGTTATTTATATATATTTATTCTCATACCATTAATATTCCAAATTTCCTGAGGAACTTCAAACATCTCGTGATATTCCCGAAGCTTTAAGGCATGTCGTGGTCTTCACGATGAGATGTTCTGATCTGTTTCTCCTTTTCTCTGGAGGGGTTTCTTCATTTGTCCTGCGCTGTTGGAGTCCTGTTGTAATTGGATTCTTTGACTGAATGCGCAATAACGTTTGCTGTATTTATGTCTGGTGGTTAATGTTCCAGACGAAGCCCCCCCTCAGTGCAGGAAGAGTAGGCTCAGATTAGGCTCTCTCCCCCCGACATTGTCTTCGCGGAGGTGTGTTTTTCATGGCGTGACATGAGAGAGACCCGGTTTGAAAACACAAACAGTGCGGGGATAGACTGGGTTACAGCACAGGAAGTTACTACGAGTGCAACATTCTCATAAATAATAAATATCTCGTTTGAAGTCAAATCTCAGATACTTCGGGGTGAAACACTAAACTCTGGGTCGTCATCTTATTTTCCTCTTCTCCCTCCTTCCTTTGTCTCTATAAAGAAAACGCAGCCAAAACCCACACCGTCCACCAAGTAGAAGACAAGGGAGGTTCCCAATTCGTCCCGGAGGCCATCGAGGGCACCACTCCTGTCTCGCCAAGAACAACACAGACGACAACGACGACTAAAACAACAACTACGACCGTTGCTACGACAACAGCTGCCTCACAAACAACCACCAGCGCTGAGACGTTTTTTGCATCCACCGAGTCGGACCCAGAGATGGAGAAACCTGCCGTCACCATTACATCGTCCCTGAAGAGCACAAAACCCAGTTCTAACAAGACAGGTACATGCAGGGTGTGGTAGAATTCCTGCTGAATAAGAAGTTCAGACGCCAGTGATCCAATATAAGCAATCAGTTCTTTATTAAATCAATAAGAGTACAATAAGAGTAAGAGAAAATATGAAAATGAGAGATGATATTACGGTTCATAACGATACAGACAAATGGATAGAAATGATTTGATTTAACACACACATATATATTTCTGAATGATCACATGAAATGAATTTCCCTCACATTTCCCCCCTTTGATTATTCAGAATCAAAAACACTAGTACCCCCTATCTTAGTTTCAGTCTCCCAATCCCCATCCGGGGATTGCTGAAGGAGCTGATACTGGGTGGTAAATGCTCTGCTTATCATGTTATTAAGACATTGACAAAATACAGGAATACAGCAAAGTAACAGTAGCATAACTGAAATGACCGGCATAAAAGACAAAAACATGCTTTTCCAGCCTGCCAAGGATGACATGAACCCCCAGTTCCAATTCTTGGTGTCCACTTCATCCCTGCGTAACTGTCTGGCAACTTTATTCTTGTTCTCTAGTGCCTTGGTGATATTTCCCTCGGTAGAATCGTTAGGTGGTATGTAGGTGCAACATTGCTCTCCTATCATGACACAGACACCTCCCTCCTTCGCCAGGAGCATATCTAGTGCCATTCTGTTCTGTGTGGTCATTAACCTTAAGGCCGTCAATTCTGATTTTATCCCTTCTAGGACTAGTATGGTCTCATTTACAAATAGTGCCAACCTGTAATGTACCTTATTGAGTTGTTGTCTTACCATACCCACCCCGAAGTTAGGGAACAATATCTCTGCAAACCTAGTTCCCTCACTCACCAGTGCATGCTCATCTGGGACTTCTAAGTAATTAATGGCTGCCACGTCCCTCTTAACATGGCGTGGTATTGTTTGGATACCTGTATGTATAGTTAAATATGCATCAAGTTGAACCATTGCACACAAACCTCTTTGATCAAACGGAAACACCCAGAATAGGCCTCTCTTTACCCCACAATACCAATACCAATCTGGGATCCATCCGTCCTCCGTCCGCCCCGCAGTGGTACGTTTACCTTCAAAAGCAGTGGCGTTTGGACCCGTCCATCCCTGAATTCCTACAGGCCTGTCTGAATATGTCAGAATGTTAATACACTGGCTTCTCTCTAAACCTAGGAAAAGATCCGTTTTATTTTTGTTACCCCACATACAAACTCTGCCTGATCTGTCTGATTTTTTGGTGCAGACGTATGAAAACCCCGTGTCATTTGCCCAAATGCAAAAAGGATATATAGCTCCTATTTTGGCTCGTATTGACATTTTTACTCTAGGTTCAGCATCAGCATGGGAATTCGGCTTTAGTGTTCCTAATGGTAAAGGTAAAGTAGCCCACCCCTTTAGCACTTCCCCAGTACTTGAATTGGCTATTTGGAGCACAAATGGAGTTTCACTGGTATGTGGGAGCAACGCGCATACAATACAATGGGAACTACCGTTCACGTTTTGCTTCGTGGTGTGGTTAACGAATTTCCAGTATGTGTTGTCCTCTGGGTGTCTATATACCAGTGTCATGGTAGATTTCGTGTTGGAGATCACCTTGTACGCTGCCCATAGCGCTCCTCCTCCCAGCGTGAGCAGGAATACCATGACTACAGCGTAGACGCTCGCTGTTCTGAGCATCCCTCGCTGTCGCGGGTTTATCCTGAGGTCTCTCCTGGACCAGGGAATGAGCTCACCCGGGAATGAGGTCCTACAGACAGCACCCACCTGGTCTTTTTGGTGACCTTAGCCCTTTCTTGACGCCTGGGTGCTCAGAGTGCGGACACGCCCTATCAGCACTCGTCCTACCGCTGCAGAGCTTAGGGACACCTACTCAGACTTGGAGAGAAGTGTGATTAGGTTTGGCTGTGTTTTTCGTTGTGGCGTCGGCGAGTGCGTTACCTCGGTTTACCTGTGTGTCTTCTCGCTGGTGTGCTGCACACTTGATGATTGCTACCTGTTTGGGCATTGTTACAGCGTTTAGTAACCGTGCCACTAGGTTATGGTGTTTTATCTTACTTCCTGAACTTGTCAGGAAGTTTCTGTGTCTCCAGATCATGACCTCGTACATCCGCTGTCTGCACAAACGGCTTACTGGGGTCAGGTATGCCCAGCGCTGGCAACGTCTGGAGGAGCA
>JAOVVF010000035.1:837574-848298 GCA_028565595.1 Duopalatinus emarginatus | reverse complement strand
TTAATGTTTATACTTTAAGTAACTGAAAAATAAGTCAAGAGTAGCTTATAATTATCAAACCTGGCAACCTGCTGGTGATGGGCAGCAGTAACAGAGAACAGCTCAGGAAATCTCTCTCTCTCTCTCTGTGTGTGTGTGTGTGTGTGTGTGTGTGTGTGTGTGTGTGTGTGTGTGACACAGTAAGGTGTATCTATGACGTTAGTGACTGTAATGAGACACAATATTGAACTGTGATCATTTACATCACCCACAGAACTACTGCATGCTGAAGATTCAGAAGATCTGGAAGTTTCTGGGCTTCTATAGCACTGGTGGCACTGAGCATGCATCAACGGTGCCAGTGAGGTTAACTAGCTGGACATACCAGCCTAGCGAGTCAAAGCTAACTTAGCGACGATGCTAACCTTCTAGACCAATGCTAACCTAACCCACGCTCAGCTGCCGGTCTCTACTCTGTCTCACTGAAGCGTCTCTTCCTGATGTCCTCTCTGTCGTGTTAATCATTAATGTCCTCCTGATCCTCAGGTCTAGGACTCAGTTTTATTCTGTCGCATTTTAACCCTCAGACTTGTCGTTTATAAACTCTGTGTCCTCTCGTCCCTCAACATTTAGACTCGGCTCTGAGTAGGCGAGTGGATCGCATTACACTTCTCAAGCTGGTGTGACTCACGCTCTCACACACACACACACACACTTACACACACAAGCACACACACACAAGCACACACACACTTACACACACACACTTACTTACATACACACACACACTTACTTACTTACTTACACACACACACACTTACTTACACACACACACACACACACTTACTTACTTAATTACGTACACACACACACACACACACTTACTTACACACACACACACACACACACACACACACTTACTTACTTACTTACACACACACACTCCACTGTGAGAGCTCTGATGTACGACACCCTAGTGCGTGTGTGTGTGTGTGTGTGTGTGTGTGTGTGTGCGTGTGTGAGTGTGTGTGTGTAAGTCTGTAAGTATGTAAGGTTAATGCTGAAATGTAGGGTGTAATAATTAAGTGGTGCTCTGTTGGTGTGTGTGTGTGTGTGTGTGTGTGTGTGTGTGTGTGTGTGTGTGTGTGTTAGTCCTGTACTCAGTATCGATGACGTCCTCTACATTTACTCACCACTCCTCTGCCTTCCAGCTCTTAAATATCCACACCACAGGGGTTTATGTTAATCGCCGCCTGTTCACACTTTTATCTTCCTCTACTTCACCTCTTTTTTATTCCACTTCGGAGGATAAAATACTCGCCGGCCGTTCCAAGGGCATTTCATATAAAGGGCAAAAAAAAAAAAAACCCACCACCACGACCTCCCCCCACCACCCCCACCCCCAGTCCTATAGAGAGTTGGAGATCAGTGAACTTCTCTACAGAGGAATCAGGCAGCTCACGTCTACCTTAAACACGTCCCTGATAAACCGACAACAGCCGAACACCACATGATCAAACACACACGCCGGCGGTCTGTCTGTACTCCGCCGGAGTCGTCCCTCAGGGAAACGGAGCGGTTTTGTTTTCTTTCCTCCAGGACAAACCATGAAAAGGTCACTTCACTCGCTAGCGCTAATTACCTCACACCCTGTTTTCTGCTCGGAAATCAGCTCCGGAAGAAAACCGGGATAATGTTGATTACTCCGCGTAATGTCGTTCGGAGGAACGGATAATGAAGGAGGGATGGAGGGATGGACGGATGGACGGAGAGACGGCAGCGGTTCGCGATGATTCACGTAGCGGACGGGTGCTAACACAATGCAGGCTTTTCTAACACGTGTTCAGAATGAACATGCCGTATCATGATGTCACTGTCTTCTTCAAGGTCACCTTCACATCCTGAACATACAGTGTACCAGCCATAACATTAACACCACCTGCTGGGGCAGCCCTAGGCTTGTGGTTAAGGAACCAGCCTCGGGTTCGAGCCCTGCAACCGATAAAACACGACCGAAGTGCCCTTGAGCAAGTCACCTGACTCCTGACTGGGTGCTGTGGGTAGGTGTGCTATGCAAGTGTGTGTGTGTGTGTGTGTGTATTTCACTGCACTCCGCGAGTGTATTTTACAGGTGAGTCTTCTTCATGTGCAGCTCCGAACCCCCGTCAGAGTCTCAGTGTGTGTGCAGGAGCAGTAGCTGAATCAGAATGACATGCGGGATGACAGGAGCGTGTCACCTTTGTGTGCATTTTCTGTTGTTCCTGACAACTGTCTGTCGGAGGTACGGAGACGCCTCGGGTCGAAAGAGAGAGAGAGAGAGAGAGAGAGAGAGAGAGAGAGACAGAGACAGAGAGAGAGAGAGAGAGAGAGAGAGAGAGGAGGGGGGGACCTGAGTGAACCCTGGTGTCAGGTTTTAAGGTAAATCTCCTTCCTCCTCTGAAGTGTTTACAGATTTATCTGCTGTTCATCTGTTGATTTGTGTTCATGGCTGGTTTCCCTGCGCTGTTTGAAATGAGGCCGGCGAGAGGAAGGTGCTGACAGGATCGCTGGAGGGAACAAGAAAACAGCACACTGCTCTCTTTCTCTCTCTCTCTCTCTCTCCGTGTGTGTGTGTGTGTGTGTGTGTGTGTGTTACAGTATACAATCCTCCACTCACCCTGTTTGTGCTCATCTCTAATGCAGTACGAATGTCTCCAGGCGAATAAGCTTCAAAGATAGGCAGAATAAAATCCGGGGGTTTCCTCCAGCTCGGTATTTAAAGTTCACTTTATTAACACTGGGATAAACACAGAAATAAACACTGCACTGGTCACATGGTCACAATATGTATTAACAGCTACGGGAAAATATTAACCTGCTACGAAAAATATAGATTTACATGAAAAGCAGGATAGCTACTGACCCCCATAATCCTACTGACCACCATCGTACTACTGACCATCACCACCCTACTGACCCCTTACCTTACTGCCCCCACCCTACTGCCCCACCACACCACTGACCCTCACCACCCTACTGACCTCCCACTTTACTGACCCCCTACTCTACTGACTCCTATTACCCTACTGACCCCCCCCACCTTACTGACTCCCACCACCCTACTCACCCCCACCCTACTCTTTCCCCCCATTCTCCTGCCCCCCCACCTTACTGACCCCACCACACTACTGACCCCCACCATCATGACCCCCCCACTACAGTATTGACCACCCACCACTGTACTGACTCCACCACAATACTAACTCCTCATCCTACTAACCCTCCACCACTCTACTGACCCCCCACCAAACTACTGACCCCCACCACCCTAGTGACCCTCACCACACTACTGACTGACTTTAGTTATAATTATTAATATTGTTACTGTTTGTTTGAATTATAGCTACCTTTTATTGTTACTGTTATTTATATTACTATTACTATGTTATAACTGTAATTTATGCTGGTATTACTATGTTATTAGTGCTAGTAATAATAATTACTGCTGTAAACCACACTGTACTCCACATGGCCACAGTAGAAAAGCTCCTCTGAACCTGAACTTCAGCTATTAATCAACACCTGCTGACCTGCTGACCAATCAGAACGCAGAGCGCTGTAGTTCCGTGATGTAACACTCTTTTAACGATCTCGGCTCTCTATCTGCGGAGAGGAAGTGAAGGAGAGCATGTTTTAAAAACAGGATTGGAACTCAGGGCATGTCGCGTGTCTGCCGTCGGAGTTTTGGAGAGATGGATTTTTCTGAGCCGAGGAGGAATCAGTGGCGCGGATCAGAGGGCAGAGGCAGCGAGTCAAAGCCCCAGCGGAGGCGGAGCTGTGGGGGCGAGGACGCTCTCTCTCTCTCTCTCTCTCTCTCTCTCACACACACACACTCTCTCTATCTCTCTCTCTCTCTCCTTCTCCTTCTCTTTCTCTTTCTCTTCGATCCGCCAGAAAAAACTTTCTGAGTGTGACTCAGTGGGCGCAAATACAACACGTTCCGTCAGTCCAGTCTGTCGTTAATCTCGCCAACAATGCTTTAATTAAAATAAATAAATAAATAAACGCAGAAGACCAGGAGAAGAAAAGAAGAATCTCCCCCCCTTACTGCCCCCACACTGTCTCACTCACACCAAAACTACCCTTCAACCTATTAACTCCCCCCTCCCTACTGACCTCCACCCTACTGTCCCCCTACATTACTGATCCCTCATCCTACTGACCCTACACCCTACTTTCACCTCTTCTGACACCCTCCCTACAGACCTTACACACTACTCTCCCCCCTACTGAACCTACACCCTATTTTCCCCTCTTCTGACCCCCTCCCTACTGACCCTACACCCTACTTCCCCCGTTCTGACCCCTTCCCTACTGACCCTACACCCTACTTCCCCCCTTCTGACCCCTTCCCTACTGACCCTACACCCTACTTCCCCCGTTCTGACCCCTTCCCTACTGACTCTACACCCTACTGCCCCCCCTACTGACCCCCTCCCTACTGATCCTACACCCTACTGCCCTCCCCACTGACCTCCAACCTACTGACTGTCCCCTTACCCTACTGACCCCCCACCTTACTGTCCCTCACCATGCTGACTCCCCGCCCTACTGACTCTGTGCCCCATGCCCCCCCCCACTCTAATGATTCCCCATCATTCAAATCCCTCATCCTACTGACACCCCACCCTACTCACCCCTTTCCCCACCACCTCACTGAATAAATAAACACAGCAGACCAAGCAGAGAAAAGAAAGCAGTAAGAGGTTTTATAGAGCGATGAGAGGAGAGGAAGAGGTGAAAGACGGAGTGATGTACAGAGTGAGAGGTTAAGCCGTGCTGAGCGCCAGGTTTCAACACCAGAGATCGATCACTCACCTGCTCGATACGATGGAGCACATGGATAAAACGTTGTATTGGAAAAGACTGATTCTCTCTTTCTCTCTCTTTAACACACACACACACACACACACACACACATATATACACACACACACACAGAAACACACACACACACACACACACACAGAGAAACACAATATCGAGTTTCCTGTTTTCTGTTAACCCTCCTCTCAGCCATATTCCCAGTACAGAGCATCAGTCATAAGATTTATAAAATCCCTGCTACAGATCCCTCATCATCAGCACCAGGATCATCACTGGAAACTATACTGAGACTAATTGAACTCCATAAAGGAGGCGGCGTTTCGAGTCATTTCAAAATGAGGATTTTGATTATTTCGCTTATCAGACAGGACGGAATTGATCTCAGGGGCCTAGACGATGCGAAAGATACAAATAATAATAATAATAATAATAATAATAATAATAATAATAATAAATGCCGCATATGTAAGCAAGCTGCTCCTGAACAGAACACAGAGACGATACTTTTATTCTCTGCTGCTGTGTAATTAAAGTATAGTGAAAGTGAAAGTGAAGTGATGGGATTCAACCCTCGCATTTAACCCATCCATGCAGTGAAACACACACATACTAGCGAACACACACTTGCCCCTGTCAACGGTGCCCAAGGAGCAGTGCTTAAGGGCAGTTCGGTCACATTTTGACGGTATGGCGGAACAGACCTGCAACCTTCCGGTCACATGACTCCACGATTCCCTGATCTTTAGCCATGGCTGCACCGTTGTATAGGTAATAACATGGATTACATCATTACAGTGTCACCTGTCAAGGGGTAGGATACATTAGTCAGGTCTTAAAATTGATGTGTTGGAAGCAGGAAAAATGGGCAAATGTAAGAACCTGAGTGACCACATTGTCTTGTCTAGATGTCTGGCTCAGAGCATGTCCAGAACAGCAGGTCTTGTGGGGTGCGTCCCAGTATACAGTGGTTAATACCTAATAAAAGTGTTCCAAGGAAGGACAACCAGTGAACCAGAGACAGTGTCATGGCGGAACAAGACTCAGTGGTGTATGTGTGGGGCGGTGCCGTCACATAGAAGATGGTATCTGACATCTGGGTGTCAGATGCCAGAGAAAACCTTGGGATGTCTTCAGAGGCGTCCGTGTCTGGTGTGATTGTTCAGTTTGTCCACACTGTTGTGTTAAAGTAAAGGTTAAAATATGGACGGACTAGAGTGTGTACCTAATAATCTGGCCAGCTGCATTCACACCCTCGAGGTTAACAATAATAACGTTTATCCGAATTCAGTAGAAATCTCTCACAGGCTCATTTAATTTACTCTGTCCCCTTCTCCATGACAACGCGGACAGGCATTCAGCTGGGACGTGGTTCTGATGGGACATGGTTCAGATGGGACCTGTCATCATTTCAGCATGACATTTCCATTTCTTAAGAAATCACCCGAACCTATAGAGTGAGGAGGGGTGGGGTGGTGGTGGGGAGGGTTTGGGACAATTGTCCCTGAAGCGTCCCTCGCGCCGGCGCGGTCTCCCTCCGAGCCCGTCCTTGGCATTTCGGCTCCGAAAGCGGCGCCGCATAAAGGAAGCAGCTCGTTGAAATTCACCCGGGTTGCCAGATCCTCCCTCTGGGCTCATTGATACGGAGGAGGATTGCAGGTGTGGTATTCATGAGAGCGGCGAGGGATTTGTCCTATAAAGTTAAAATATGGCCCTGTCACCTCCATCCGGCCATGTTTTATTCACCACCGACCATCCCTCGCTTGTAGAGCTCTCGGCTATTCCGCAACCTTTTCACCGGCCCTCTTCCCTCTCTCCCGTCCTCTGTTCCGAGAGAGAGCGAGCGCGTCTCTGGGAACGCCGGAAGACAGGATGAGATGATGAGATGACGAAGGTCCGCTCTCGCACTGTCGGCATGGCTTTAGGAGACGCCGGAGCTCGCGCCGGGGTTAAGACACTCCGCGTCGTACAGGATAAAGTACACACGCACACACACACACACACACATACTCGCATTAGAAACAAATAAAAGGAAAGTCGTAAATCCACAGCCTACACACACGAGAACTCATCAAACACCCGAGCGTCTCGTCACAGCAGGAGAAACATCTCCTGGATGTTTACTCAGAAACGTACTCGGAGATTCATGTTCTAATCTGGCACACATTCATTTCTTATTTATAGAGCTTATGAGGTCAGTGTACACACACACACACACACACACACACACAGAGATGAAGGCTCGGCTTTGATACTGGTACAGAAACAAAAGTCCCTTTCGCACTGTAAAAGTTCCCAACGTGAGTCTGTGTGGATTTTACACGTGAGTGTGAACTCAGGGTGCAGCAACTTCCGCCCTCACACACGTGACACTGACGAGTAACGAGTTTCCGAATCCGGTGTGTGTGTATGGCATTTCCTATTCGTGTCGGACGTGTCGTACGTGTGGTTTGATGTGAAGACTGGAGCAGGCTGGATTACATGAGAAGATGAAAACAGGAGACTTTATGATCAGACACGAGCTCGAGGACGTGAGGATTCAGTCAGCATGACGGTGATAGAGGTGTATTACTGTAGCCTTTAAGTCTCTCTCTCTCTCTCTCTCTCTCTCACACACACACACACACACACACACACACACACACACACACACACACTGAAGTGAGATGTAAAAAGAAACTATTAAGTGAAGTAAGTTATGATGGTGACAAGGAGGACGGTGGTGATGATCTTGGTGGTGGTGGTAATTAAGACGATGGTGATGATGGTGATGGTATTGATGATAATGATAGTGGTGATGGTAATGATGGTGGTAGTGATGTTGATAGTGGATGGATTAAAGCGGTGATGATGATGGTGGTAGTGATGATTATGGTGATGATGATGATGATGATGACGATAAAGATAGCGGTGATGGTAATCATGGTGGTAGTGATGGTGATGATGATGCTGATGTTAATGGTGATTGTATCTATCTATCTATCTATCTATCTATCTATCTATCTATCTATCTATCTCTGCCCCTCTCTCTCCCTCTCTCCCTTTCTCTCTCTCCCTCTCTCTCTCCCCCTCTCTCTTCCCCCTCTCTCCCTCTCTTTCTCGCTCCCCCCTCTCTCTCTTCCTCTCTCTCTCTCTCTCTCTCTCTCACTCCCCTTTTCACTTCTCCTCTAAACCACAGAGGTTTAATTAAATACCGGTGGAAGGATAGAGATGGGGGAAGGAGGGGGGGGGACGTGACCTGAGTGTGCGTTCCTTTCCTCTGGGACGTGAGGTAAAAGGGACGTGTGTCTCTCCGTGAGTCTGCACCTGCTTGTTAGCGCTCCGTCTGTCCCTCAGAGACTTTTCTCCACTTCCTGTCACAGTTTCTCCTCCGAGGCCTTAATGACTCTCACTTCTGCTATTTCACACGTCTCTGCATTGGAGAGACGAGACACGGGGGGGCGGGGACGGGGGCGCTCTCTACAGGGAGACGCCCTCTACAGCATGCCGAGCATCATGGGAAAGTAGTAACACTGTCCGCATGAAGCTGAATTTGTTGTGTGGGGATTTTTACCTGCTCCAACCTGACTGGCTGTCAGGGCGTTTTAATGGGATTTAGGGGTGGAGCTAAGATGTAAGTGATGTTATTAAGAAACAGAACAGAAAAACATGTACAGGAAATACTGCTAGTGATAGATATGTCATAGATTAGATTATTCTGAGAGGCGAGACTAAAAGGCTAGTCTAATTCTCAACAAGATGCTCCCACCACCATGCTTCACAGTCTGGATGGTATTCTCAGAGTGATGGCTTTCCACCAATCGTAATGCTTCATTCCGTGATAAAGCCCAGCGTTCTCTGAGTAGCTTCTCCCTCCTCCAGAGCTTCATCTCCTGGATCTAGAGAGGGCAGACGTGGCCTAGTGTTTAGGGAACCGGTCTCATGACCGGAAGGTCGCAGATTCGATCCCCGCCCAGGGCAAGACATGACCGAGGTGCCCTTGAGCAAGGTGCCCCCAGTGCTCCCCGGGCGCCGTGGTATGGGGCTGAACCCCCCGCCCCCGCTCCGGGCAGGTGTGTTCACTGCCCCCTAGTGTTCACTGGTGTGTGTGTGTTTCACTGTACGTATGGGTTAAATGCGGAGGTCACATTTCTATGTGTTCAAGCACAGTAGGCAAAGTTCACTTTCACTTTTACTTTCACTTTCCCGTCAAGATGCAGAGCTTCAGAGAGAAGAAGTAGAAATGAGGACAGTAGGATGAAGCAGCACAGCAGGTGGTAACTCCGGGTTTTATCCACCCGGACTGGGGGGAGCATGACTGTTTGTGAGAAACGGTCTGTGTGATCTGGTGCTCAGCTTGGAGCTTCAGAAGGTCTGGATCATGAGAAGACTGAGGCAACAGTGGTAAGTCTGTGACACTGAGGAGATCAGATCATTAGATCAGCCCTGGCGACGTCTGAGTCTGAGTTATTATTTTCTATTTTTACAATATTCAGTAGAATTTACTGACCGTAAAGGGCAACAGAAATGTGTGAAGCTGTGTAAGGCTCAGAGAAAGAGGCGAGATAGAGGAGAATTTATTCTGGTGAGAAGATCATCAGTTCATGTCGGTTTGTACAGGAAGAAAAAAAAAACACACCCAGAGACACACGGAGATCAAAGGTAGAGAGCTGGAAATCAGTTTATAACTGTCTAACACTCTGTCTGGTGATCTGAGTCATGGACGTCTGGGAGTGTGTAATTCTGACCACACACACACACACACACACACACACACACACACACAGACCAGCATCAGACTTCACCATGTTGTAGCTCCAGGACTGACCCTGAGCCCAGACCATTCATTTCCTGTAAAGTTCAAATCCCTCCATCAAACCTTGTCTTAATTCTTATCATCATCTAAACATCATACATGTGTGTGTGTGTGTGTGTGTGTGTGTGTGAGAGAGAGAGAGAGAGATAGATAGAGAGAGACACAGTCCACAGGCTCCATCATTAACGGTGATGTCCAGCTGGGGTTTATTACCAACACTTCGCTCCACAAGCTGCTAATGTACCACTGATTCCTTTCAGCCCACTGAGAGGCTTTTAACCTCTCTGACACCCCCCCCCCCCACACACACACACACACGTAATGTTAAGATGATGATGATGGTATGGAGGAGGAGAAGGTCTGATGGAGTTTCTCACTCTAATGTCAGGACTCATTCTTCATGTTTATATTAATGCTCCCGTTTCTATAGTAACGACTCGTACACAGGTTAGACAGATTTTGAGAGCTCATGGAAGGAGTCTCCAGTGTCAGTGATGTGTTACTTTTAGGTTTCGGTTTGCAGTTTGTCAGTAAAGCTGTGATGGTTTTGTGTTGTTAGAGAGAAAACGAGGCTGGTGACATGACGAGGGTTTTGAGCTGCTATTAAATAAAAACAGATCAACATTAAGTGTAACTATAAACATTTAAAATAGTTTTATTTGTTCTTTTCAAAATCATTTACAATCTTTGACAGGTTTTTGTATTATAAGAGAAAAAACATTTAATATACTTAGAGAAAAATAATTAACAGTGTCGGAGTATGTGTTTTACTTCTAATAATAATAATAATAATAATAATAATAATAACAATAATAACAATAATAAATAAGTAAACAAATAAACAAACAAATAAATAATTAAATAAATGGATAGATAAATAAATAAACAAACTAACTGACAAACTAACTAATCAATCAATCAAATAATTAATAAAGGTCAAACTTGTGGACAAAAAGAATATTTTCACTAGGGCTGTAAAACGATAAAAAAAAATTAATCGCGATTAATCACATTTTTTAATCTATGTAAATGAATAAGGCTTTAAAGTGAAATGTTACAATTAAAATAGTGAACACATGTTATGCTA
>JAOVVF010000035.1:794745-804896 GCA_028565595.1 Duopalatinus emarginatus | reverse complement strand
TCTGTCTGTCTGTCTGTCTGTCTGTCTGTCTGTCTCTCTCTATCGATCTATCTGTCTGTCTGTCTGTCTGTCTGTCTGTTTGTCTGTCTGTCTGTCTGTCTCTCTATCTATCTGTCTGTCTGTCCATCTCTGTCTGTTTGTCTGTCTGTCTGTCTTTCTGTCTGTCGCTATCTATCTGTCTGTCTGTTCTTTTGTATATGAAGGTAGATGACTACCAGATTATATAAAGGTTATATAAAGGTTATATAAAGTTTATATGAAGGTTATATAAAGTTTATATGAAGGTTGTATGAAAGTGAAAGTGAAGTATGTGAAGGTCCTCTAAATAAGACTGCAGGTTGGTTACAGATATATGGTGTATGTATAGATGGATGTGGTGTAGAAATGAGCAGAACTGATCAGTATTACACAGCCAGTATTACATTACAGTGTATCAGACACTCAGTCACATGTGAAGGGCTGTGCGGATTGTGGGAAGTCCGTCAGAGGATTAAAACAACCCCAACGCCGTGATTGTGTTTTATAAGCAGAAGGATTTTTTCTCTCCGAGTCCAGAAGTGATGATGTTTTAATCTCTAAGCCTTAAATCCAACAAAGTCCTGATCTAAGCAGATCAGAGGAGTCACTTCAGCTGGCGTTGTCACGTCGAGTGTGTGTCCACAATCCCTGCACTGAGTCAGATACACGACACAAGAGGAAACAGACTCCGGATCGATTTCTCATTCTGTCCAAGTTCACTGAGATTAGATCGGATCAGATTTATCTTCTCATCAGCTGCCTGTGGTAAAGATGCAGCTCCAGAATAAACCTGAACCTTTTACGAGCTGAGTGTGTGTGTGTGTGTGTGTGTGTGTGTGTGTGTGTCCAGGTTCTCTCTCCTCTCTCGGACTCCATTCTGGCGGAAAAGTCGGTGTCTGTAGTAGACGAGCGAGTCAGTATCACTGAACTGGGCCTGCAGTTGGTCAGTGGCCTCGCACTCCGCCTTCAGCTCAGCGCAGGAAGTAACCAAGCCATCAGCGCCACGGCAACCACACAGGAAGTGCTCAACATGCCCAAACAGGTAACACACACACACACACACACACACACACACACACACACACACACAGCATTATTTAAATTACTCAATCAGCTAAAATTATATTTGTCATCTGAGGCTTGCTGCATCTTTACAGTCTTATTACAGTGTAATAACATGTTTATGTCATGGTTATAATCTGTTCATAAATACCACACTATTGTGTATATGACATCAAGATGACAGGGTTACGTATGCTGTCTCTGCACCTAATGTACATTAATTTTTATATCTGCACCTAATCTACTAATTACTACTTTATAAATGGTTTATAAACATTTCTGACAGTGTTATAAAACAGTAATGAAGGGATTTATACTTATATTACCTCTGCCTTAAGGTATAATTATTTGTTTCCTTATAAATGGTTTATAAACAGTTCAGGCAGTGTTATAACATCATAATTACAGGGCTGTGTACGTTCATGCTGCACCCAAAATAAAGCCTTTTTTATATTTCTGCTTATAAAACATTTATTAATACACTTCCAGCATCCTGACTGTCGTATCTCTGACCCTAAAATAAAGCATCTTTAATTTTCCTGTATATGAATTCTTAATGCACACTTATAACAGTGTTGTGACACCATGTGACATATAGTTTTCTCTGTCCTTAAATAAGCTTTTTATAAACACTTATAACAGCGTCATGGCACTTTAATGTTACGAATATTTTCTCTGACACTAAAGTAGTCAAAAGTTTTTGTGTGTGTTTTTGTTTATATATAATTCTGTTCATGAATATATTTATAACAGTGTCTCTACATTTCAGGTTTTTTGGTTATAAATAATTTATAAACACTTATTTCTCAGACCCTGTGATGTGATGTCAGTCTATGTCAGCTTCCTGTGAATATTATATATATATATATATATATGTCCCTCAGCCTCAGATGTGATTCCGCTTGATTGACTTCATTCTGCGTGAAGTCGGAGCGCTCTCTATTCACCGCCCGCTTCCTGTAAAAGCCGCTCGGCTGTCGGTGACGAGCTCAACGTTCAACATTCACACTTTAAATTAAGCCAATTACACGGCAGATCTTCAGCCTGAGGAACGTTACGCCGCACTCAGGCCTCCCATTGTGTCGTCTTCACCGTCGCTTCCACACGCTCGCTTCTCGATGTGAAAACATCCTGTTTATAAACACGCACACACACACACACACACACACACACACACACACACACTTCGTGAGTCCATTTAGACGATATTTTCCTCCTCTGTGTGTCTCCGTTTGTCGCGGCTGTGATGTGTACCTGTGGGATTACGCTTTGCTCTGGTTCCCCGTAGTAACTGCATTCAAGCGTAATTAAGGTCTATTTAAGGGCTTCAGAAGAGGAAAGTGGGTTAATTATCGTCACCTTGACGCGTATAATCAGCGCCGCACGCCGCCATTTCACACCACCTCAGCGCTTTTTAGACTTTTCCCCCCATTCACTCTGGATGAATGTGTGTCTCAGAAAGCTTATTGCACATTTCCGAAAGTGAGCGTAACGACTCCTGTGTAGCGGCTCCTCTATTAAAGGCCAGGCAGAGCCGAGAGTGTGTGTGTGAATGCTCAGAATCAGAATCAGAATCAGGATCTCTTTATTTCGCCAAATGTTACACATACAAAGAATCTGACTTGGTGACGGCAACATGTATGACATACATATATACATACATACATACATACATACATACGTGTTTAGGGATGCGCTCTCATGACTGGAAGGTCGCAGGTTCGAGCCCAGCCTAGGCCAAGATACTACTGAGGTGCCCTTGAGCAAGGAACCTAACACCGCCAACTGCTCCCCGGGTGCCGTGGTTTGGGGCTGCCCCCCCCCCCCCCTTCCCGCTCCGGGCAAGTGTGTACACTGCCCCCTAGTGTTCACTGGTGTGTGTGTGTTTCACTGCATGGACGGGTTAAATGCGGAGGTCACATTCCTCTCCGTGCAAGCACAGCAGGCAAATATATTACTTTCACTTTCACTTTTTTTATTTTCTAAGAAAACAATAATAATAATAATAATAATAATAATAATTATGACATACATGACATACATGACATGACCACGTGTCTAAATGTCACATTTATTATAGTGATGTAAAACAAATTCAGACCCGTGCAAAATGTTCACCATGTGTCATGACCCTGCATTAATAAGGCATTCATAGGGCATTCATAAGGGTTCCACTTCTTCAAGTGGAATAAAGAAACACACTTTAATATCCGTGAGTGTCTGACGATGAGCCGATGTAAAACAAACCCAAGGTCACACCAAATGTAAATGCCTTCATAAACGCCTTTATAAATTATTCATAAGCGTTTATAAGCATGAATAAGAAGTGTTTTTATTCCTGTGGTGCCTGGTGATGTAAAACAAAAACAAACGCACGCCAAATGTTAATAGTGTCTGTCATGACCCGGCATGATAAAAAAAAAAAAAAAAAAAAAAGTGGTGGTTATTCGATGTAAAACAAACCCAAACTCATGTAACATGTTCATAAATTATAGTGTTATTACTGTATTATGGCTCATAAGCTATTATAAGGCTTCATAAGGTATTCATTTATAAGCGTTTATAAACATAAATAGGAATCATTCGTTACAATTAGCGGTTGTTGATAATCTGATGTAAACGTCAAATTCACACAAAATGTTATTTACTCATGATTTATAGTGTTATTATTGTGTGACTAATACTTAATGAAGCATTTATAAGCATTAATAAGAAACACGTTTTCATTTCAGTTCACTTTGTGATGATTTGATATCTGATCAAACAAATCCAAACCCTGGGAAACTGTTCATGATTTGTAAATCATTACTGTGCCATGACGCTGCATTCGTAAAGCATTAAACCGTCCTACTGTTATTCAGCAGTGTATGTGTTATAACATTGTCATAACTGTGTAATAATTATTGGCTTATAACATAAAGCTGCTCTATAACACTGTGACAGTGACTTGGTTATAACACTGAGCATTATTACATTGTAATAACAACTTTACTATTTTTTATTTTATCTATTTTCTTTGGTCCTGTATGTTTTGTATTCCTTCAGATTATGACCAGTTCCAGTGGTTTCATTAAACTATTAAAACAAGTCAGCATTATTTATTATAAACTACTGTTTATATTTCTGTATTAAAACTTTTTATTAACAATAATGACTGTGTCATAACACGGTAATAACATGAAAAATTACATATTTTAAAATAACTATTTTATGGCAGTCTTAAGGTATCATAATGACAGTTATGTATGATTCATTTGGCTGTAATATAAATTGGTAATTACATCATCAACTGTTATGGCTGTGTCATGACGTTATAATGACAGGGTTATTTATTATAAACTGTTACGGCTGTGTTATAATATCATAATGACAGGGTTATATATTATAAAATGTTATGGCCATGTCATAACGTCATAATGACAGGATTATTAGTTATAAACTGTTATGGCTGTGTCATAACGTCATAATGACTGAGTTATGTATTATAAACTGTTATAGCTGTGTGATAGCGTCATAATGACAGGGTTATTAGTTATAAACTCTTATGACCATGTCATGACCTCATAATGACAGGGTTATATATGTTTTCTCTGGCTAAAGTGGGTCTCTGCTTATATCTTATAAATTATTTATGATCACCACGTCTCAGTGTCGTGACAACATAATGACAGTTATCTACATCCCACATTTTTTTTTTTATTATTGCCAAACATTTCTATGAATATTTATAACACCATGCTGCCACACACACACACACACACACACACACACACACACACACACGCTAGAAGATTACATTAGTGTGTGAATGTCAGGATGGATTAAGGCCAAAACACATTCAGGTCA
Source organism: Duopalatinus emarginatus (assembly GCA_028565595.1). NCBI lineage: Eukaryota > Metazoa > Chordata > Actinopteri > Siluriformes > Pimelodidae > Duopalatinus > Duopalatinus emarginatus. The sequence continues at coordinate 799,970 of JAOVVF010000035.1, read as the reverse complement.
TTTCCATGTGCGTTTACTCAGACAGATCATTATTATAATAATCAATCATTCACGTCTGTTCACAGTTCAGCACTTATCTCTGTACGTGTGTGTGTGTGTGTACGTGTGTGTGTGTGTGTGTGTGTGTGTACGTGTGTGTGTGTGTGTGTGTGGTGATGAGTAGAAATCTACCCCAGCATGTTGGAGGATTTGTAGTGTGAGGCACGAGGAGCTTAAGACACTCGCGTGTGGCCAAATCCCCGTTTGCATGGCCATGTCCGTAATGGAGCTCTCTGATTGGCCGGCTTCTGTTTAATCGAGCTTCTCTGTCTCAGTGTAGCCGAGCTCAGAGCTCAGAGCTTAACCTCACACTGCTCGACATGTCAGACCGATAAAGAGCCACACGGCTGTGGGACGGGTCAGTGGTTTAGGATGCAGATTTCCTCACTGCTGCTTTAAAAGAAGGCTGACGTTATTAAAGAGCATGAAAGGAAAGCGGCGGGTCAGGGTTTCAGTTCATATCACTGAAGTTTCTGATGTTAGATTTACATTAGGAGATTTTCAACGTGGAGGACAGGGTCTGATAGCCCGTGTGGTGGAACTTGTGGATGTAGATGTCTGACTCTGGCTGCGTCTCAAGCTGCTTACGGAGCAACAGTGCAGTTAATCCACATTCATGAGAATGTAAAGTACACGTCTTAAAATCCATAAAACCCACAAACCAGAGTACAGCTGAACCTCAGAGGAGGAGACGCTATAAGGCTCTGCTTAGGTTTCTTTAACATTACAGAAGCATTATGAGAACAAAAATCTTTAAATTATGCACACAAGTGTAGCTGAGTACCAGAGGAAAGAGAAAAATACATTACAGCTGCCTCGACGTTTCACTATCGATCACTATTTTTCCTCCGACCGTCAGACCGGTTCCATTCCAGTTCACGCACCTAATTTTAAACCCTTTGGCGCATTTGTATTTAGTTTCAACTGGAACCAAATAATTGTAGTTTTTTTTTAGTGCCGACCGGGTAAGCTGTCTTCGACGTCTTCTTATAACCTGACGTTGATCCATACTTCTCAAATCTATAACAGCAACACAAACGCTCACAGGTCATGTAACGCTCCGTGGTGTGGAATCTGATGATTAAAAAAAGCACTGCATACTCAAGACAATACCTCCTGGGTAGCAACAAACCACATAAAAAAGGAAACACCAGTCTGATGCGGTTTAATTAGTACTTATTTTATTTTTATTTATGTCATTTGCTTTATTTAGTTAAGCAAAGTTCATTGGGGAAAAAAAGTGAGACACGGCGTAAACAGAATAAATGCAAAACTGGACCAGCAATTAAAAAAGGAAATGTGTGATTATTTAGAAATCTGAATCAGACAGCAAATCTTTTTTCGTTTTACTGCTTCATTATGGAAATCAAATTGCCCAAACGCACACATACACATCCTTGGATCCAATAAAAACAAGTATGAATACAGGCCAGTTCTCTGAATAGTGCCAACACTTATTATTCTTTGATTATTTTTATTCCGCCTGATGTTCGGTTCGTATCTCCGCCTACAACTTTTCAGATATGAACACGGTGTGAACACTAAATCATCCTGGATGTTACAGTGAAGTGTGCTTGTAAACAGTTTGTTCAGATGTTACTTTCTTCTTCTGTTTCTATCTAATTGAATTGTTTTTTTCAACTGCTGTAATTCAATAAATTTTCAAGCTACAACCTCGTAAACGTGCAGCTCTGACCCGAGCACACTGAGACCCATTACGTCAATTTATCGACAGATTGCAATCATCCTTCTCAGGCATGAATACCTCCATGACTACACACAATTGATTATATCTGCAGGAACTGTACTTACAGTACATCATAATTATTTTACACTGTATTTTAAACCTTTATCACTATAGAGATTATAATCCATCAGTTACAACTCTTCTTCTTCTTCTTCTTCTTCTCATTATTATTATTATTATAAAAACAAAACAATTAGGGCGTAACGTTTCAGCTCTGTTCTGTCCTCCTCTGTCTGTCCTATAGGAGGCGCTGATCAGTGCTTGGCTGCAGTTCAGTGACGGCTCCATGGCCCCTCTGGACCTTTACGACCAGGATCACTTTGTCCTGACTGTGATCTCTCTGGACGAGGAGGTGGTGAGTGTGAATCAGGACGCGACCGGACGCTGGCCCATCGTCTCGGCTCAGTCCGAGGGCCAGGGCCCACTGCTGCGCGTGGAGATGAGCGTCCACGAGTCGTGTCAGAAACTCAAACCACGCCGCAGCGTCCTCGCCGCCGGGAACTGCCACGTCCGGGTGAAGTACGGTCGCACGGAGAGCGTCTCGCAACCCGAATACGGAGACGACACAGAGAACCACCGGCAGAACCTGAACCTACCGGACCGGACCGGAATGGAGGGCCATTACTTCTACAGCTCCATTTCCAACATGGACGACGACGGAGTCATGAGGAGAATCACCACCACAACCAGAGCAGAAATCATCCGCAGAACCGGAGGAGAGAAACTCTCGAACACCGGCGGCCAGGTTTCCAACCTCCCTAACGATTTCTCCGATTTCCCAGCCCAAGTGGACCTTCCCCGAGGACACAGCATCTACGATGATGACCTGATCCAGACCAACCGAGGACTCTCGGATCTGGAAATAGGGATGTACGCCTTGTTAGGAGTCTTCTGTCTGGCTATCTTGGTCTTTCTCATCAACTGCATTTCCTACGCGCTGAAATACCGGCACAAGGAGATGAGCATCGAGGGTCAGGAGAGCCTGAACCACGCACACGACTGGGTGTGGCTGGGAAACGAGGCGGAGCTCCTGGAGAGTCACGTGAGCCTGTCGCCACAAACGGACGAGCAGATCACCATCATGGACTCCAGCATCGGCGGGCTGGAGGAAGGCAGCCTCCTGCTGAACGGCGGCTCCTTACAGAGGAACAGTCTCGAGCGGCAGGAGAACAACGGCGCGAAGGACGGCAAAGGGGATTCGCCCACCAGCAAGAGGAAGAGAGTCAAATTCACCACGTTCACCACCATTCCGGCCGGCGAGACCGACGGGGAGGAGCCGAACGAGGACATCAAGTGGGTGTGTCAGGACGTGGACATGGTCGAGTCTAAAGAGCTGCAGAACTACATGGAGCGGCTAAACGACAGCGTTTTAAAAGACGTGGCGTAGTCGGGGACGTGACGGCACACGTGTCAAACTGCAGAACTCACCCTTATGCCTTCTTCACAGAGCCAGTATTCGGTCACGGAAAAATAAAAAACATCACAAGCTCTATGAGACACCGGGAAAAAAAAACAAAACAGAACAAAACACGGGAGCTGAGCGTTTGTCGTACTCTCGGATCAACACGGCAGCTGCCAAAGGACCTGCTACCTGACGTCACGGGACTCGCAGCAGAGGAGTTTTTAAATAAATAAATAAACAAACAAATAAATAAATAAGATCAGACTTTCATATGATGTTCATTTTAATGCCCTCGACTTTGTTCCTTATCCACTTCATTTATAAACAAATTTATTTGAGTGCTTTTTTTCTAGTTTAAAAAAAAAAAAATGAAATGAGACCATTGCCAAGCCTGCACATTGTCCACACACACACACACACACACACACACACACACACACACACACACACACACACTGATGAGTGTAATATTAATGCATATTGTATCACTGTAAATAAAGTGCACACAGACTTGTTTTGACAGATCGGATGTCCTTCCGCGTGTCCTTCCTCGTTCCTCGCCATCCAGAAATCCACAGCCGGGACTCCAGGAGTTAAAATATGTCCGTGTATGAAATATAAACACGCTTTTCACCTCGTCTTCCACCTCGCCAAACTAAATTATTCCATTTTTCCTCCTCTGTGCCCTGTTTAAACCCAATTTTATTCCCTGAATCTTTGGTATGCAAACACTTCCGTTGCTGCGAGCGTTCCGACTCAAGCTGTTCCCAGCCAGATAGAGCTAGAAAATAAAAATCATCTCCGCTCTGATTTAATCAATTGTGACCGGGACAATTTTCATAATGCAAAAAAAAGGGGAGAAAAAAAATCCAGAGCTAATTTAAATCAATTATAAATCCAGCATGGTTAGAGCAACACCAGCAGGAGGCTGAGCAGAGTTTAACAAGGACGAGTGGAGCTTTACTAACACCAGTCTGGAGCCAGAAACGAGACGAGAAATGACGAGAAACGTGGCGCCTCGAACGGCAGGAGCGTTAACACGCAGAGTCATATGACTGTCTGATTCACTCAGATTAGACACGTTGTTTTCTCACCACGTGTAATAAAGCAAATCACCGAGCAAAAGGTAAAAACACGCTCGACTTCATTAATGGGAAACATGATCCAGTGTAGAAACCACAAATGTAGAGATATATAAATAATTAATGAGGGGGAAAAACACAACTCACTAGTGGACTGAGTGAGTTCGCCAGTAACTCGAGTCAAATCAGAGTCAAATCACTATCTCACTAGTGAACTGCGATCAGCTACTCAAGTCAATTCAGTATTGAATCACTTTCTCAGAAGTGGACAGACTCAGTTCTCTAATTACTCAAGTTGAGTCAGTTTCTCACTGTGTCACATCTTCAGTTACTTGAGTCAGTTCAGAGTTAAATCCTTTTGACACTAGTGAACTGAGTCAGTTCTCCAGTAACTCGAGTTGATTAAATCACTATCTTAGATCAGCTACTCAAGTCGATTCAGTATTGAATCAATTTCTTATTAGTGGACTGAATCAGTTCTCCAGTAACTCGTGTCAATTCAGAGTCAAATCACTATCTTAGTTCAGCTACTCAAGTTGATTCAGTATTGAATCACTCTCTCATTAGTGGCCTAATTAGTTCTCTAATTACTTGAGTCGATTCAGAGTCGAGTCATTTTCTCACTTGTGGACTCACAGGCCGACATTCCTTCATTAATTCTCACAGATCCCTGAACAAGCCTGGACATTTCATAAATTCTTTATCTGTCCACTCAGAACCTCCAGTGTCTCCCTGATTCACTCAACTGGAGTAGAATCTTAAAAAGACACCCCACACACACACACACACACACACATACACACCCACACACACACCCACACACACCCACACACACCCACACACACACACACACACACATACACACCCACACACACACCCACACACACCCACACACACACACACACACACACACACACACACCCACACACACACACACACACACACACACACACAC
>JAOVVF010000035.1:746105-757288 GCA_028565595.1 Duopalatinus emarginatus | reverse complement strand
CATCAATGTGTCCATCAGTCTTTCACTATCCATCAATGTGTCCATCTGTCTTTCACTATCCAGCAATGTGTCCATCTGTCCATCACTATCCATCAATGTGTCCATCTGTCTTTCACGATCCATCAATGTGTCTATCAGTCTTTCACCATCCAGCAATGTGTTAATCTGTCCATCACTATCCATCAATGTGTCCATCAGTCTTTCACTATCCAGCAATATGTCCATCTGTCCATCACTATCCATCAATGTGTCCATCACTCTGTCACTATCCATCAATGTGTCCATCAGTCTGTCACTATCTATCAATGTGTCAATCTGTCTTTCACGATCCATCAGTGTCCATCTGTCTGTCACTATCCATCAATGTGTCCATCTGTCTTTCACGATCCATCAATGTGTCCATCTGTCTTTCACTATCCATCAATGTGTCTATCAGTCTTTCACTATCCATCAATGTGTCCATCTGTCCATCGCTATCCATCAATGTGTCTATCAGTCTTTCACTATCCAGCAATGTGTCCATCTGTCTTTCACTATACATCAATGTGTCCATCTGTCCATCTGTCTTTCACTATCCATCAATGTGTCCATCTGTCTTTTACCATCAATATCCATCTCTGTCCATTTTTCACAATACATTAATGTCCATCTGTCCACCTGTCAGTTCATTTTTTCACCTGTGAGTCATCTGTCCTATATTCTTCTTTCTATCCATCCACTAATGTATCTCTCCACCTCTCCCTCCATCTATTTCATGAATTTTTCAGACACATCACCACTGAACTGAAGCTGACTGGTTTCCTCTGAACACGACTCTGAGACTCCTGAGTGATCTTCAGAACCGAGTCAGTTTTACAGTTTCACCACACACACACACACACACACACACACACACACACACACACTTTAGCTACCCAATCTGATGAATCAACGCAGCAGATAAGACGAAGTCTTTCAACTTTATTAAGATGATAGTGAACGTCTCAGTAAATGACAGAGAAGTGAGGTAATGAGGAGCTAACAGCTGGAGAGAAGAACATGTAGCCAGATGTGTCAGGAAATCAGACAGCGCAAAGTGAACTTTACATGTAATTGGTGGTAAACGAATCTCAGGCCTCTCCAAGCCGAGGTTACCAGCTCCATATCACACCGTCAGATTGTCCTGCTGAAGAACAATGAGACAGAAGACCAGCGAGACGGAGGCAGCTTCATAAACCTCTCACAGGAACCAATACAGACCTGATTCCAAATACACTAGAGTTCCACAGAAACTGGTAGTCTAATATTCTGTAGGTCTCCCACAGGGCATGGAAATATTCTGTAGACCATGAACCCCAGATGTCCTCCAGAACCTCCACAATTCTTCTGTATCCTGGAGGATTGGTGGAGGATTTCTGTGTTACATGACGTCCCAGATGTGTTCGATAATGTTGAGATCTGGTTTCTTGGGGTGAATGACTAAACCTCAAACTCACATGAGTGTTCCTCTAACCATAATCTGGTGTCTCTGGATGTGTGTGGTGGTACGTTGTCCTGTTAGAAAAGGACAAACCCGTCAGGAACTGGTGGAACTCGTGACACATAGTGTTTATCTGTTAGAGACGTCTGGAGGTGTACCATGGTGTGCCATTGGAATGGCAGATAAACAAACCCCAGACCGTTATGGAGACACCAGTTTTACTGCATTCATTAATACGTCTGACTGATAAACTACCCCGGATGTCTTATATATTTGTTGTAAAGTGGGCGTGGTTAATCTTAGAGCCTCCTAGTACGTGTGTCTGTGACTCTGTTGTACAATATTTATTCGTAAATCTACGCGAGTCATTTAGTCGAATCCGCAAGAGAAAGTGAAAATACCACCAAACTGTAAAGATCCTCCGAATGAGAAAAAGGCGTTAGAAAACAACCCCAGACGTGTTTCCTGTGTAAAGCCTAGAGGCCTCATCGAGAGCGAAAGAGGAACTTCACCGTTCTACAGCCACAAAAAAAAGTCCCAAATTTCAAATGGATATTTTTAGCGTTTCAAAATAAACTTAAAAAAAAGGCTTTTAACGTAATGAGGAAATTCCTCAGAATTGTTAGTCACACCACCACAAGTATAAAGTGTGAGAACAAATTCACTCACTTACACCATAACATTAACACCACCTGCCTCGACAGCTCTGATTGGTCAAGACATGGACACGCAGGATCCGGTGTTCTGTGGCGTCTGGGAACCAAGAGATCTTCTATGGATCTGCTGTGTGATCAGATCAGACGAGACCAGATGAGAAGTCTAGCCTTCACCCTCACCTTCACCTTCTTCACCTGTGGTCTCACGTGTCCCATATCCCTGGTTCACCGGTTGTCCTTCCTTGGACCGGTTTTACTAGGTATTAATCACCTGCTGTGTTGGAGATGATCTGACCCAGTCGTCTAGACGTCACAGTTTGGTCCTTGTCAGAGTCACTCAGATCCTTACACTTGCTCGACTGTTTACTTCCTGCCAAGTACGTCCCACTATACAGTGGCTCTGTGGTGCTAATGTAACAGCTGATTGGTCCATACAACATTCTTCATTCCAGTTTATTGAGTTTAGGAGTTTGAATCCTGAGTGATGCCACAGCCATCTGTGGCTGGGAGTCTACAGCAGAGACTACAGCCTGTGGGAGGGGTGGGGTAGTGTCTCCTCCCTGTCAATCACAGGGACACTAGTCACTCATGGGCATCTGTGAGCTCATGCATGACGAAGTGGACGGAAACTCTTTCCTCCGATTGAGTTACGCCGTCCTCTGACGTTGCATGAGCAATATAGCAAGCAATTCGAAAAATAAAGTGGCGGCTGGCTCCACGTGTCTCAGAGCAGGTGTCTTGGTCGTTATCTGTTGTATCATAGTGGACAGAGGACAGGTGTCTAATGGAGACGTGAACTGGAAATGTAACATGACAAGCTGCTGTTTCTGGCTGTTAGAACGCAAGTGAGAACAGGAACTGTCTCATTCCGTGGAGGTTCCACAACATTAAAGGTAATTATAAAAGGTTAAAAAAACATGATGTGTCGTTATTTAATCAACTGTTAACATAATAAAGATGTCCTAATTAATGTTGATTATTTATCTACAGCAGCATGTCTAAAGTGATTTGTTCCTTAGATGTTATTGATTTCCTGTAAAAGTAAACAGGTCTGAGAGAAGTAAACCCCGCCCCCAGTGTACGATGACATCATAGCACCTGATTTGCATCCCGCCAATATGAATACACTATTAGTTAAATATTACTGTGATTTAGTCAAGACGTCGTTCTTTAAACAAACTTTAATATTTCACTAAAGAACTCAAGAACCTTCTGAATGCAAGATAATGCGAGTCATAATCTCCTTCTGAATGATCTGATCTGAGAACAGACAGGAAGTGTGGGACTGACCTGGAAGTAGACGGTCCAGTAAGGGATGAGTGCCAGGAACACAGGCAGGATTTTCAGTAGGGATTTCACTTCTTCTACTTTCTCTTCTGAAAATCTCCCTCCATAGGTCACCTTCGCTCCGTCCAGAAGACTCGGCTTCGGCCTGGGAGAGCGAGAGGAGATCCACCTCAGGTATTTATTTGGAATCGAAATAGACCAGACAGCCATCCATCCATCCATCCATCCATCCAGCTATCTAGCCATCCATCCATCCATCCATCCATCCATTTATCTATCCATCCAGCTATCTAGCCATCTATCTATCTATCTATCTATCTATCTATCTATCTATCTATCTATCTATCTATCTATCTATCTATTTACATATTCAACCACACATCTTCTCATTTATCCATCTAATCACTCTACCCATCCATCAGTCTTTACAAATTTTCCATCCATCTATTCTATCCAATTTCTGTCAGTCCATACATATATTCAATCAACTTCATCCATCTATCCATCCATCTACACATTCACTTCATCCATCTATTTCTATCCATACACGTACTATTTATAGATGACTTAACTATTTATAAATCTACCCATCCATTCATCTACCTATCCATCAGTTTATCCATGCATAACATCCATAAACCTATCAGTGAGCCCACGCTTATCTGTTCGTCTAACTGTCTATCCATCAATCTACCCATCCATTTGTTTAGCATCCACTCAACAATGTCTGTCCACATAAACCATCTGCAAGTCTATCCATCCATCCATCTATCTATCCAAATCTTCATTTATGTCATCCATCTATTTTACCCATCATATCCATACACAAATCCACCAGTTCAACCATCCAACTGTCCATAAATCTATCCATCCAACAATGTATCTATATTATCATTCATCCACCTGCCTGCCTAACCATCATCCACACATTTACAAATCTACCAGTACATTAATCCACCTATCCAGTAGTCCATCCATCCACAAACCTATCATATAAACCTATCCTTTTGTTTTTTCATCAACTTACCCACCCATTTGTTTACCAAGCCATCCATCCATCCATCCATCCAACTATCCATCCATCCAACCATTCAAACATCCATCCATCCACCCATCCATCCAACCATTCAAACATCCATCCATCCATCCATCCAAACATCCCTCAGAGTTCTTACCTGAGCAGTTGAGGTTCTGCAGGTCCTCCACAGCAGGCTGATCCCAAGATTTTCACCAAGTGTGTGAATGCGCTGCCATCCGGTGGTTTAGTGACAAACACCGTCCTCCCCAGGAGGAAGATGACCAGAGAGATTCCCAGACAGACTGTGGGGATGGTGAACCCCACAGAGAAGCTCAGGTTCTGCTGGATATACGCGACACCACCCAGGGAGACGATGGCGCCCAGATTGATGCACCAGTAAAACCAGTTAAAGAACCGCCGAGTCGCTTCTGGACCGCGATCCTTCACCTGTGAGGAAGGGCAGGAACCATCAGTCTTGTTTACTTACTATAGAAAAGTCAGTGGACTTAAGTATTGGAGGAGATATTAATTGAACGGACACACGGATGATGGATGGCGCCTGGTATCGACTGTGTGTGTTATGTGTTATTAATTCTAGCATGTTTAATCAATGCGAACACACTTCGATCAGTGAGGGATGATGGGAACGTTGCTGGAGAAGTATGAACTCAATACAACACTGTATCTGCAAAACGTCTACAGAGGAATGTCAGTGATATTAAAGGCGGTGGTTATATCACCGGGTCAGAAAAAACATCACGCATTCTGAAGAAGATTGAAATATCGGACCTGACGTACACATGAGGTTTCATCATCCCCCTGATTACAGAAGAGCATTTAAACACGCCAGATGGATCGCTGAGGAAATACCAAATGTTTTTTTCCCCGTCAGTTTATTAGGCATAAAAACGCTCCACAGTTATAAAAGCTCTTCAAAATATTCTATCTCTAAATACTCATATCAGCTCTTTCATCCAGCAAAAGGCTAGAAGAGCACTAATTCCATCTCCCGGTGATAAAGGAGCTCATCTAAACCAATTTACAGAGACCGAGCCGCACTGTAACCCGCTCGATATCCGTGTCCTTGATTTTATTACAGCGTGGGAGTCGAATCGGGGGAAAAGAAAAAAAAAACACCCCAATTACCAACTTTTCAATAAAGTGACGAAAAATCCAATTAAGAAACATGAGAAATCCGGGTTTCTAAGAAACACTCGGCAGGATATTAACCTTTATGACATGCCGTACATTTCCAGAAAAGAGCATACATTAATTCCGGTTATATAAACTCCACCAGGCAGGCCAACGACTCACACAGGAGTCATGTGACATCTAACACATGGTGACGAAGACCCCATTACTGAATATTGGACAGTAGACCTGTCAATCAACAGACACCTTCTACATACAGACACCAGGGCTACACGGGATCCAGTGCACACTGCTCGACCGGTTTCAGAACCCGAGTGTGCAGTATGCGCGTAACCTCGGACATAACATGCCACCATCATAACGTCACATGACATCACACCAGCACAGTTAGAGTCACACCACTGTGAAGTTCACATTTCAGATCTGTTCTGCAGATCCATCAGTCGTCCCACAGGTCCATTCAGACACAGCCATGTCAATCTAACACCACTGACAATGAGCTTGGCTGGCTAACTAGCTTAGCATGATCACCTCAACTTGGATTCACTACTAGCGGTAAATGTCTTCACATCTCCAGTTTAATTGTGGGACAGATTATACAGACCACAGTGTGCTGTGTTCACATACTGGTCTCCTGGTACCAGTTCATCATTCAGACGTTTCGCCTACTGTATAAACATCACTACGTATTCAAACGTCCTTTCTGCTTTCACGTACAGTTCAGTATGAAAGTGAGTGACTTCCAGGTCTGATGTAGGAGTTCCAGGTCTGTTCGAGATCCAGAAGAGTCACAGATTAATAATAAAGACGTGAAGGCAGGTGATGAGGTCTGATTATACAGATGGTGGAGAAACATTTTGGAGATCAGTAACGACCAACACTCTGTTTCCTCTTTAGTGGAAAAATTTTTACTATCGATTTCATTTTCATTCCCTCAACAGATTTACATTATGGGTTCCTAAAACCTATTTTCATTTTGGCTGTAATTAGTGAATATTTAAGTTTGAGAACAGACGAGTGTTCATGCCTTGTCTGAAGATCAGGAGTTCAAATCTCTACAATGCCAAAACTTCATGGTGTAGAGCCGATTCAGATAAACTACGGGCATCTGGGAGCTCATGTGTGGGTAAGAGGGCAGATACATGTCACTGTGGCACAGACCGAGCGGCAGTTCAAAACAACCAGGAAGCACATGTTAGCCTTCCTCAGTTTATAGCTGAGAACTCTAAAGTCACCACAGATAAACATGTCCAAATGTCCAAATGTCCAAAAGCTATGATGACAGTTCAGTTCCTGTCCCCTAACCCAGTCACATGACAGGCTAACACCTGAGTGGTGAATCCTGCTCCACATCACTACGGATCCTCAAGATGACCTTCACGGTTTAATTTAAACCCACATAGCCAATCCTACCAATCAGCTGCCTGAATAAATCAAGCTCCGCCCTGATAGGACTGGAGGTCAGGTGGCGTCCATGACTTTTACAAATTTTAAAGTTTTTTTTAATATTGAGTCTTCAGTAATTATGAAGACAAAACAAAAATCCAGGGACAAGTCCAGAAAAGGAGGTTTCGCAAATAATATGGAGTGGGCGGAGTTAAATTGCCAAATAATTAGTTCGCACAAGAAATCAGATCGGATTTCAGCAACGTTTCTGTTTGTCAGTTTTCAGGCTAAAGGAGGTGAACGTTGCCATAGTAACAATTATTTTAGAAAAAAAAAAAGATGTGAACGTGAATAAAAAGTGTTTAATATCCGTCACCATGACGATGTGTAAGATGAAGAAGGGCATCTGGGTTTTACACTGTATCAGAGACGTCATGCTGGAGATAACTGAAGGACGTGGGGATGTGTGGAGTTTGGGGTTTAGTCATTCACACCTTAAATCACCAGATCTCAGCGTTACTGAACAGATCTGGGAGGTCATGTGACACGCTGCTAATCCTCCACCTCGGAATAGGACAGGATTGTGGAGGTTCTGCAGGACGTCTGGGGTTTATTACCTCCAGAATATTTCGTCAAGCTTCTGGTGTCCGTGTCCCGTGGGGGACCTACTGAGTGTTAGACTGGTGGACCAGTTTGTCTGGACTGCTCTGTATTTCTGGGAAGTGGTTTCAAACACACTTGCCACAGGTCACACTTGTTTCAGTCTTGTGACTCTCCTGGGTTTTTTTTCACTCGCTTGAATTTGAAATCTGAAGTCTGGTTTGTGCCTCATCGCCAGAATCATGAAGTGAAACTGAAGTGAGTCAAACTGCATCAGAAACGCTGCACACAGGATATCACACCAGTGCAGAATAGAACAGACTAGAATAAAATAGAATAGTATAGAATAGAAAAGAATAGAACAGAATAGAATAAAATAAAATAAGATAGAATAGAATAAAATAAAATAGAAAAGAATAAAATAGAATAGAATAGAATAGAATAAAATAACATAAATAAAATAAAATAAAATAGAATAGAATAAAATAAAATAGAACAGAATAGTATAGAATAAAATAAAATAATATAGAATAGAATAGAAAAGAATAGAATAAAATAGAATAGAATAAAATAAAATAGAACAGAATAGTATAGAATAAAATAAAATAAAATAATATAGAATAGAATAGAAAAGAATAGAATAAAATAGAATAGAATAAAATAAAAATAGAATAGAATAGAAGATCAAGCGAATCAGGAGTCAAGTAAGAATCGATTCATAGTGTGCTGCTGCTTATCTCAGATAAAAGCCTTATATTACATTAATAATATTCTGTATGTACGGAACACCATCAGTCCTGAAAAACGCTGCACAGCTCTGAGATCAGGTGACTCAGGTGTGAATGACTAAACCCCAAACTCAGATGAGTGTTCCTCTAACTATAATCTGGTGTCTCTAGACATGTGTGGTGTTCACCTGTCAGAGACGTCTGGAGGTGTCCCAGGGGTCGATTGGGTTTATCAGATCATGCGATTAAAAAGACAGTTTATTTACGTTTATTATTAATATTGTGGATTAATATTGAGATGAACACTGATATAGGAAAATTTAAATTGTTCCCAAAATGTTACAGAATTCCAGATATTTCAGTCTGAAAACATTCCTGGCTTGGTTACATTTTCTAAACCTCAACCAGACTAAACCCGATCCCCTGCTGATCTTTCACTCAGTGATGCCCTCAGGTGAATCTGGTACCTGATCTGCTCCGAACGGTGTGATGTTGGACTTGACCGCTCCCACGCCTAAAGCCACCAGCACCAGGCCGGTGTAGATTACAGGACTGCAGTAGGCCGGCCGTGTGGGACAGGTGACGTTGGCAGGAAGTGACACGTTCATGTTGTTACACTCGGGCGGCTGGATAGGAAACGCCATCTCCTCTCCGCACAGGCGAATCCGAGTGTTGTTGCTGGACACGAAGGGGAACAGCAGCATGCCGAGCAAATACAGGACAAAACTCCCGGCGATGGTCACGAACTTCCCGAGGCAGGCGTCGGCCAACCAGCCGCCGAACGGAGACACCAGGTACGTGACACCCATGAAGATGAGGGGCGCCTGACTGGCATACGTCCCCTCCCAGTAGAACGGGCTGCCGTTGAGGAACAGCACCAGGTTGGAGGTGATGCCGTAAAAAGCCACGCGCTCCAGAGACTCGGTCAGCAGGATGGCGGCGCAGGCCAGACGCCGACCCTGGAAAATGGACTCGGGTCTTCTATGAGCCCCTGTACTGTCTAATAGAGGAGTGTTCTCATTTACATTCTGGTTCGACATGATGGGGGGTGGAGGAGGTGTTGGTGGTGGAGGTGGCGCTGTTGGTGGAGATGGAGGTGGTGGGGGTGGGGGTGGGGGACTTCTACAGGAACCGAAGACCAACGTCTATTCTGACAAAAAAACTGAAAGACAAATGAATAAATAAATACATATTAAAATCTAAATAAACACATAAATATCACTTTATAATATAATATAATATAATATAATATAATAAAATATAATATAATATCATATAATATCATATAATAAAGTAAGCAAATAAATAAATACATGTAAAAATCCAAATAAATATATTTTAAAATCTAAATAAACACAAAAATATAACTTTATAATGCAATATAATATAATATAATATAATATAATTAAGTAAATTAATAAATTAATTAATACATTTAAAAATCCAAATAAATACAAAAGTATTATAATATTATAATATAAACTGATATAATATAATATAACTTAAAATAAAATAACATAAAACAATAATATAATAATATAATATAATATAATATAATATAATAAGCAGTGAATCAGAAGTCAAATAAAGAACTGATTCATTTTTAGTGCTGCTTTCTTCAAATAAAAGCTTAATATTATATTTATAAATAACAAATATAATATATGAAAATTACAATAGTAGAATGTAATATATATTTAAACTTTTCTGTGTATTTGTCAGTATATAAGCCAGGAATAATTAAGTATAACTGTGTTTAAATCACTGATTAGTAAATAAACAGTAAAGTGTAAACATACTCTTTTATTTTTTAGTTTAATAAAAATTTACTAATAACACAGTTGAATAAACGTCTGTTTTATAACGGCTGATAAACCACTCATCACACACTCGTCTCTGATTGGGTTTGATCAGTCGTACTGATGTGTGTGTTTGTGGGCGTCGGTCAGCTATACACTACACCTTCTGATCACATGACCAGTTTCAGACAACAAGCCCACAGCATGTAAAGGTCTACTCTGACTTCTACTTAAGATTAATTATTATTTTTACAGAAACACTGCTGGTGTCTGCATCATGTTCTCTGGACCGGTGTCTGGATCTGAGAACGTGATTTAGAGAAGTGTTTTGGACATCCCTCAGAAATCTGAGGTTAAGACACTGATTTGGATTAAAGGTGGAATAGAAGCAGACTAAAGATCTTCTCACTCCGTCTAATTTATTATATAATTCAATTTCTCAACCATTTTACAGCAGTTTTACAACCTCAACTCCATAACGAGTTACTGCATGACTATACAACAGACAAGAGCTGAGCAATTCATCAACATATAACTGAAACCATATTCACATGATCCACATGATCTCAGCTGTGTCAGTTATTTTAGTTTTTAAATTTGTGTTGTGTGTTTACGTACTGTCTCTTTAAGAACACACTACCACGTGTCTAGTCATGTGACTTGGCACCAGCCAGTCTTCAGTAATTAAGGGGTCATGCAGGTAAACTTAAATACAGACCTGAGTGAGCAGCTTTTAGAGAAAAATAATAATAATGTGGTGTCTGTTGTTTGGACAGCTTTTGGTTTCAGTGAAACAAATATTGTGGAAAAATGAGGAGAAATAAAAGTTATTTATTTTTTACATTTTAGAGAATTTTCTATTTACATTAAAACTAAAATGTGATCTTCTACATATAGCACTTTTATTTCAAGTAACATTGCTTTGATTACAGTTTAAAATATTCAATAAATAACCAAAATTGTTCATATGTGTGTGTGTGTGTGTTTACTTCAGTTATTATGCACTGTTTCATAAAGATATAAAAAAAAATTAAATATCATTCAGTAATCGTAAACGAGGAAAAATGTTCAATTAATCGTGATACTGATTTGAGGTCA
>JAOVVF010000035.1:640676-645676 GCA_028565595.1 Duopalatinus emarginatus | reverse complement strand
ACTTGTTTTTGCACTTGAATGGAGTAACTAGCTAAAAGCAAACTGTTGCTACACATGCTAGTCATGTTTTGTTCGCTAGCCCCATTTAAGCAACTAGCTCTGAACATCTGTTCATCTAAACTGTACAGAAAATGGTATCTAATACACAGAATAATTAAATCTATATATTTACACTTCAAAGTTTTCATAACATTTATGAAACATACAAAATAGACCGCACGATGTCGTGATCTGGTTCTGTCGTTTGCCACATGTAAAGCAGCTGCTCCACCTCTGACGTCAAACCTTGGTGAGATTTGCTAGTAAAACCTCTGAGTGAGGTTAGTGTTTATTTTACAACCCACCATCACAGTAAGCCTCGCTAACACACACTAACACATGCTAACACGCGCTTACGGTTTCTAGCACAAGTGTGGGCTTAAAAAAAAACAAAGGTATCTTGACTACCTGTGTCGAGGAAAAACAAACCGGCTCTAAAGTTAGTGCCTTTACGGCCCATGTGCTTATGTGTTTAAGGCTGCGTTTGTGTCACAGGATGTGCCGTCGTTTCCAAAGGTGAAGGCCGGATTATTCAAGGAAGCAGCAAATCACAATTAAACACAAAGATGTGTAGCAATAATCAGTTTCCTGTCATGCTCACACTCTCATATTACAACATACAGCTAACATTTAATCAAGAAAGCTGACTAGCATAAATCGCTAGTAGCCTGCTGTTCTATGCCAGATAGATACTAGATAACTTATTTAAAATCTTTAGGTATAGTGTTGCTAGCTAAATAGCAGGTCACAGCAAGTTCATACAGTGTTTGCACACAAAGTATAGCTAGCTTATAGAGGTATAAAATATCACTTATTATATTAACATTGAAGACACTAGCAAAGAGCTGACAAAACCTGTATAAGAAAAGTGCTAGCTTGTAAGTTAGCTATTCTGCTCATTAGTGTCTTGTCAATTTGTTGTTAAATTTAGCAGCAACTTTTGGTAAACGGCTAACTAAATTATAACAGTCTGTTAATCCAAATAGTTAAAAAAAAAGATATGAGTAACAGTTGTAAAGGATAGCCAGCAAGCTAACTATAAGTAATTATACGGTTGCATACACTAGTGTTACATTAACTTTCTCAAATTAGCACGATTTTATCACTGTCACATGCCTACTTCTAATGAAATTACCAAAGAAGTTACCAGAAGTTAAAAGAGCTAAAATCAGTTTATTTTCAGATTATTAGCATGACGGTACACATTATATGATGATCCATGCTAGTGCCTGTTATGCTAGTTTTCTGGATGATGTAAAACTGAAGATTAGCGCTGTTCGGTTTTTGAAGCTCGTATAAAGCCGTCACTGATATCAGACGTAAGGCCAAAGACAATGAGCAGGAAATGCTGAGTTGGTAGGAAACTCTCACTGCTATCAGTTCTCTTTCTCTTTCTCTCTCTCTCACACACACACACACCTTAGTGAAACAGCCATCTGATATTTCATTCTAACGCTGTGTGTGTGTGATTATGAAGCAGAAAGAGATAGCTTCCAAAGCTACAGTGCAGTAGCAACATTAGCAACATTAGCACTACTACATTTGCAATATATGATTCTGGAATGCACCACAGATGCACACTGTTTAAAAACATATGGTCATGTCATTCAATTAAGCTAGCAAACACTGACCAAGTACATGTGCCATGCTAGCTAACTAGCTGACATGTTCTTTTAGTTAATGTTTCATCAGTGATTTGAGTTTATAGCTAATAAACATTACTTAAACATCTAAACATATTGCAATTTAATTTCCATAGTTTGGAATAGTAAAATAAATATTTTTCGGATAATTAAACACATTTGGACGCATTAACAAAATAACTACTGCAATACAATAACTAAGATGAAGTAACTAAATGCATCATTAGTAGCTAACTAACTAATTATTTACAATACTGGCTTGTCAGATGCTATATTTCATAGACAATTAGCTAGCAATTTATATTAAACCAAACGATTTATTAGAACTAGTCTTAGTTGCTAGCTAGAGTTCACTGAAATACTTACATTTTCTATTTACTAGCTAGTGGTGGTAAACTGTTGCCAATTCTCAAAATAAATCATGAACATCAAGCTTGTGTAAAGCTCAATAATGAGGACAACTAAGTAAAATAAAATCAACCAATGAGGAGTTTGTATAACACTGGGAAGGGGCTGATGTAAGGCGGCTATATTTAATAAAATTTCACAAACATTAGCTATTTGAGCTCTTATGATATCGGGGAGGGGCTAAGGAAACTGTGCATGATGATCTATGGAATTTGCAAGAATTTGTTTGTATTTGTTTAATTGTAGTTAAAGGTGTTTAATTATTTTAACTAGTTATGTTGAACTTGAGTTCTTATTTTATTATTTGAGTTCTATACTGTATCTACAAATATCACAGAAATATCTGTAAAATGTCTTCCTGTCTGCTTTTCCTTTCCAGTAACTGGTGTGATAGCTAATGTGTTTCCGATGTCACCCCGTTACTCCTCTTTCAGAACATCATTCAATTTCTGGAAATTTAGTTCTTTAATGAAGAAACATTTGGATGTAAATGAAGCTTAGCCTGCACCTAAATAGAGTTACTGTTAGCATTTCTTCAGTGTCATGGTGTCATTGTTGAAAACCATAATAGAGTGTGAGGTTTGAGACAATCACGAAAGACTTTCTGCAATAGCGTAGCCTGTGTTAGCTAGCTAGCATGTATCTCCTTTCAGGTTTCTGGCTGTTACACTTTATAATAATATCATCATTTTTTGCAGTGGCGCATTATCGATAATCAAAATAATAAGCTAAGCTAAATTTCAAGCTAAAAGAAAATCTGAAGATGCCTGTCATGTCATATTTTTGTCATTTTGGTCAGGCGGTTTAGCAGACAAACCACTTCCTGTTCCACTACACACCACATCTGTGAATTCCACACTCGGAAAATTCTCCAGCTCGCTAACACACACACACACACACACACACACACACAAACTCCTACCAGCTGAATAAGCAGGCATTATATTTAGGAAGGCTTAATTGGGTTTAATTAGACCAGGTTGACTAGTAAACACAGGAACGCACCTCGCAACACTGAGCTCGTTATTTTAAGAAAGTGAGACCGGAAAAACGGAGTGCAGTCGGCATCGGAGATGAAACATAACTGACTAGCTCAGGGCTAAATCATTAAGAGGTGCTAGAACACCGAGCCAGTGTATATACACATGTATTACATATTACAAGTAACTGCGACCAAAGAAGCATATACTGACATAACTGCTTGCTAGCATAACACAGTAGCTAGCTAATAGCCTAGATGATAATTAGGCAAGTAGAATTTAGCGTGTACACAGAGATGCTAATGCACCATTTCATTTTATTATAGAAGTGGGAACTACATTGCTTTTAAGCTTCAAAATGGGACAAATCATGGTATAAATCATGGTATATTGTAGAGAACTGCGCGGAATTGTTTTTTCATCCCGCTCCCGCTGAAATTCTGCCCATTACCGCCCGCGACCACAACGTGTGTACAACGTGTCCGCCCATTCCTGCGATGTGTATGTCTACTCCTGCCCGCAACCTGCAAAGCTATGAGAATTATTCCCGCACATTGATAGAGATGTATTGATGTTGTGTCTTCTTCATCCTGCAGGAGAAAACCTAATATAAGATATTAATAAAGAGATTCTTGGGGTTTGTTTCGTTTTCCTGACCTGCAGCTTTTGACGCACTTGTCGGGAATAACGCTTCTATTTTGTTATTTTCATTTAGTTTTTAAATGAAATAAAGGTAGTCTCATATTCTGTTCTCATTCTCTATATTTTATTTATTTGGAATTACCTTTAGGCTATAGTCTATAATCCTGCAGTGTTTTGTTTTAGCCGCCCGTTTCCGCCCGCAGCTAAGTGCAAACCGCCCGTTCCCGCCAGATTTGCGTCGGGTCCCGCGGGACCCAGCAGGACCCAATGCCAGTGCAGACCTCTAGTATACTGCAACATGCTAGATAGCAATGATAGCTAGCTTTCTCAAAACTGTGAACTGTGGGATTAGTTGTGTAACCAACTAAAGCATGTTTTTTTTGTTGTTGTTGGTTGATCTGAAGTTACAGTAGATGAGTGATGAGGTGGAAAAGCTTGAGTGGAAAAGTTGAGAAAAGAATGTTTTCTTTACTTCCTATACAAGGTATGTAGAATAAGACTTGTGAGCTTCAGTTAAATGCAGATCTGTGTATCAACTAGATAAATTTGAAAAACTGTGTCAGAGAACTTCCACTGGATATTGCCTGAACTTGTAATTTCAAGTTGAACGATGGAATGTTCCATTATACTTTTCTGTGTTGAATTACAAGTGCAACGTATTGCTCCGTAAGACCAGGCAGTTATTATCACATTACATAAACACATTACATCCAGTTCCAATGCCATTCCTGACCAATCTAATCTGATTCAATCTAGAAATTACAATTCTAGCTAATAGCTAGCTAGTTATTTACGATGCAATATTGGATATACTTAATAAACGTATATTATAATTAGCTCGCGATTTGTTTTACCAAACAACATTTTGTTAAAGGTAGTCTTAGTTTTTAGCTAGTATTCATTAAAATGCTAAACTTGTAACGCTAGCTAGCTTATACAGACTAACTAGCTGTGGTAAACGGTTACCAATTCTTTATGGATTTAAAGTTCATTCTGATATAAAAGCATGAATATGATGTCTATTTAAAGCTCAATAATAAAGGCAATCTTGTCTTTATGTCATCGGGGGAGGGGCTGAGGTCATCTATGTAATTTGTGAGGAAATAGCTGAAAAGAAAAGATATAATAATTAACATCCTTCAGGAAATTACCACAGCATAAGTATAAAGTTGAGGTGGATTATCTTAAAGTGAGCGAGTTTATAACTAGCTGCTATCTAGTTATTCCTGTTATATTTATTTTCTGACATTAACTTGTTTAACTAAAGACCCTAAAACTGCACCTCACT
>JAOVVF010000035.1:603127-625010 GCA_028565595.1 Duopalatinus emarginatus | reverse complement strand
ATAGTAATACGGTGTTACACACTAAACCGGATTGATGTTCAGGATCAATGACACTGGAACCGACTTTAAACGCGGCGCGTGCGGTGTTACAGTGTTACAGTGTTACAGAGTCGCACCGCCGCCCCCTTTGATGTCGGCTTTTATTTAACCCTACACCATTAAAAAGCTTCAGATGATCAGTGCGTGTGTGTGTGCGTGTGTGTGTGCGTGTGTGTGTGTGTGTTGTAGTGACATGACCAGAACAAACCCGACACCACGACAACTCCATCAGGAACAACCACGGCTACATCCACAACTACATCTACATCTAAACAATGGTGTGTGTGATACAGTGTCAACATTTCCACAGAGATCCGGTATCTGTCCACTTACCCTCTCTTGCTTTAAGGAGCACCGTGTTAGCAACGATGTTCTCCAGCTCCATCAAAAAAACACCCCACCACCACAAAAACACACACACAAAACACGATCCCAGTCCGATCCGATGATCTCCTCCGAGTCGGATATGACAAGCAGAAGATGCTCTGGAGATCTTTAGATATAGAGAAAAGAAAGAAGAGAGAGAGAACGAGGCTCCTCCCAGGCCCACAATTTGCCTCTTTTTCCTCAATTCAGCACAAAAAAAGACAAAAATTAAAGTCTAAATCCTGTCCGTTTCACGCTCGTGCCGTCCGGTAAGCCGCGCGCGCTGCCCGTGTCTTTCGAGCTCCATGAAACTACCTTCATCACCAAAAAACCCGAAACCGAAAAAGTCCCATTCAAATGGTAGTGTTCAGAGCAGGCCGAGGGGTCTACATCCTCCTCCGATGATGATGAGGATGGTGAGGATGATGAGGATGATGATGCATGGCAGAAAAGAAGAAGAACAAGAAGAAGAGGAGGAGGAGGTGGTGGAGGTGGAGGTGGTGGTGGTGGAGGTGGTGGTGGATGAAGGTTGATCCCAGCGCCTCACTGGTTCCTCACTCCGCTCCCGGTCTCACTGAACCCCCACAGTCTGATCGAGGCTTTCTGCTTTCACTTTGCCATCGCGCGCGCGCGCGCACACACTCACACACTCACACACACACACACACACACACACACAGACACACACACAGACACACACACCGGCCTCCGAACACACATACACCCTCACTCACACACACTCACACACACACACACCGCCACCTATGGCAGCCAGATCCAGCAGATAAATGGCATATGGAGCTGCTCAGAGGTTGCCATGTTCTTTTGCAGTATTCTCCAGGGTTGCCAGATTTATCATAAAATAAAAATCACCCAAAATGTACACAATGTATGACTCAATACCAATAATCTATTGCAATTTATTTAGTTAAACACTAAACAACTTTGTTTTATTTATTTTATTTTTGTGATAATATTTTCAGTGTAGCAAATCGTTTATGTAATGAAACATAAATACGAGAAATGCTCAAAGTGTTAGTAATGTAATGTAAATATAACATAAACCATGAAAGCGTTAAGCTTGATTTTCTGACACTATTAATAATATGTAAATGTAATACTTTTATCAGACAAAGTTTCACTTTCAATGTACAGCCAGTGTTGTTGAAGCTGCTTTACAAATGTAACTTGTAGCTAAAAGCTTCTCTGATTTAATATATCTAAGGTACAGACAAATTACCTTCTAGCTCACTACTCTATTATACTATTAGCTACTATAATAACTGAGATAAATGCACTGAATATAATTTATTTAACTGTAGAAAACAAATTGTGTCAGTTGTATTGTGTAGCCATTTTATTACACAAATGCAAAATGTCTGACATAACACAGAAACATTAGTTTTCTATATGTATAAAACTCTTTTAAGAAACTTAACTTTACTTGAAGGCAAAATTACAATCATCATCATCATAGAGAAAAGTAAGACGACTTTCGCAATTACACTCTTGTTCCAGTTAGCTTCTGGACATTTCTAGCTAGTTAGCATTATTACGCACACAATAAGCAATATTACACTGAATTAACTAGCTATGAAGGAAAAAATGCATTGAATGTTTGGATTATTATTTGTAGATAACAATAGGGTCCAAAAATCTAACACCCTATTAAAAATCTGGAAATTTCTTTTTCTTTAAAAGTAGAATTTTTTTAAGAATGTAAAAAATGTGAACAAATAAATGAAAGGTTAAGTATCTAAAAGCCAAATAGATAAATAGCAATGTTTATACACTACTTAAAATTAAATTAAATTTAATTTTTGTAATGTTGACTTCATATATTGAATCCATATTTACCAGATTCTACTTTTCAATAATGAGGCTGCTGATATAACACATAAACACATATAACACATATTACTACATAAAAATCTAGAAATATTTTTACTCATGCTCTCAGTTCTTTCGACTCGACTTCAGTGTACATAATATTAAAATATTGAAGTTAATAAGTTAAGTTTATTTTCTTTTATGTTACAGCAGCTATAAATCTTACTCTTACTAACCTCTCTTTATTTCTCTTGTATTAGAGAAAACTGCAGATGTGTCCTGCTTCTTCTGCTTTATAATGAACCATGACTGTTACTAAGCACTAAAACTGGAGACTCCTTCCTTAAAGGTTACATAAACAACAGCAACAACAAAAAGCCACCACATAAATGATCATGTTCCATGTTTAGAACCTTCCAATCAGATCTGAGAATTCATCCACGCTTGTGGTTTAACACTAATTTATACAGCACACGTGCAGATTTACAACCAGAAAGTTTCAATCTGGCAACCCGGCGTGTCTCCCTCCTCTGACTGGAGGAAAAGGCGTGGCCCAGTGCAGTTGTGACGCAGGAAAAGGAAACACGCCTGCCTCAGGATATCTGATATGTGCACTACATTCATAACCCTGTTTCTTATTACCCCGCCTCTTATTACCCCGCCTCTCTCCCGCCTGCTGTTCCGACCTGGGGCTAAAATCCTCGAGCCTTCATTTCAGCCAGGACTCGAGGAACCTTTCAGTACAGAACACAGAACCAGAACCAGGACACAGAACCGGTGCAGAACTCTTTACGGTCTCTAAACCTACATACAGGAGTGTTTGATGAGGTCACGTGGGTCAGGAAACATCAACCTAGTCTCTAATTTATACAGTAAATCTGAAATTAAACATGCACATAAATATAAATATAAAATATAAACACAAATGTAAATGAAAATATAAAATATAAACATAAAATATCAAATACAACAGACATACAAGATCTCACACTTGTGCACTTTGTATAAATAATAATAATTTATATTTATTATCAAATTATATAAGATAATATTTAAAAATAATACAAATAATATTAATATAAAACATAAATGTAATATTATAAAATAAAACTATAAAGGTGCTGTAAATAAATTACAACTATAAATACTGTACACAGTAAAAATAAAATAAATGTAATACTGTTATATTATAAATATACAGTGTAAATATATCTTATATCATTTAAAAAATATATTATCGGATATTTATTTATTTATTTATTTACCTATTTACTTATTTATTACCAGGATTAAAACAAACTGATGTGCATTCTTAATGCATTACGGGTAAAAAAAATAAAATAAATAAATTTAAAAATAAAATAAAATATATATATATATTTAATTATGTATAAAAAATACAATAAAAAAAGGAACAAAACCAACTAGACCAATACAAATATAAACATATAATTGTATATATTATTTATAAACTCTGAAATAAAGCAGACTGTGACCTTCATTCTGAATCGTTTTTGTAGTGTTTTAAATCTATTTTTAAATAAAATAGTATTTAAAGATGAAATCTTAGTATTGTTTTAAAGGTTTAAAAGTAAATGCAGACCTGTAATAAAGTAATAACCTGTAATAAAGTAAATCTGTGATCATTTACTAGACCTAATAGACCTTTAAGAGATCTTTCACTTCTTTTCAGGTTTCTGTTTACATTTTCTCGTAATGCTCTCCTCCTGAACCTGAACATGTGTCTAAAGGTCAGTTTCTCTTTCAATGGGGTAAATAAAGTAGTGCAGAGGGCAATGTGCACAACAGACAGAAACACACACACACACACAGGGAGGTATATGGGGCCTCACTGGGTTTAATGGTTTAAAGACAGAATTGTTGGTTGTTGTTCATTTTGTACTTTATATTTATTATATTGTTAGTATTTAATCAGTAACTGATCCACTGCTGGTCCACATAAAAGATCTAAATGTTTTCTAACATTTGAATTTGTTCAGGATTTGAAGGATGAAGTGTTCTAAAGCAGAGAAAACAGTGTGTTTGGCGGCACCGTGTGGTGGAAAAGGGAATTACACTCAGTGATCTCGAACTGAAGTTCATTGGAAGCTCCAGGATACAAAAAAATTACATGAAATAAGGGCAACACAATACACTCATACACACCTTTATACTCATTATATAGGAATACACACACACACACACACACTTGTCCAGAGTGGGGACAGCCCCTATCCACAGCACCTGGAGTGCAGTTGAGGGTTTGGGTGCTTCAGTCATGTCGTCAG
This sequence comes from Duopalatinus emarginatus, assembly GCA_028565595.1. Classification (NCBI taxonomy): domain Eukaryota; kingdom Metazoa; phylum Chordata; class Actinopteri; order Siluriformes; family Pimelodidae; genus Duopalatinus; species Duopalatinus emarginatus. The sequence goes on along the minus strand of JAOVVF010000035.1, from coordinate 620,487 downwards.
TACAGGGGATTGAACCGACAACCTTCCAGTCACATCAGTTTCTTAACCTCGAGCAACATCTGCCTTATGAACCATCCTCCACATGGAGGAATCGAAACATGATCTTCTGTAGGACAGGTGGAGATACTGTCACGATTGCCTGAGATGTAGTGATACTTCCACTTATCAGCCGTAACATTAACACCACCTGCCTAAACAGTTCAGATTTATGGGCACTGAAGGTGGTTTTGTGGTACACATTAGTAGCACATCCTTTTCTGCTGTTCTGGAGATGATTGGACTTCAGACATCACAGTTTGGCCCTTGTTAAAAGTCACTCAAATTCTTACACTTGCCCATTTTTCTCGCTTCCAACACCTTAACTTTGAGAACTGACCGTCTAGTTTATGCCACCTGTTAACATGTGATTCTGTAATGAGATGTTATTCACTTCACCAGTCAGCGGGTTTCCTCTGAAAGGGAACTGAACCTAGAGAGGAAGTGAAGGTGAGATTAGGGAACTGATGAACCCCAGACATTTACTATCAGTAGTAGATTCTTCACTTCGGACACGTGACTGATCAGAATAAAAACAGAGAACCTGTGTGTTCAGTTCAGAATAAAAACAAATGACCTTTATTAACCTTTGCTGAATAAACCAGACCCAGACGGCCGTTCTGTACAAAACAGGTTTTTAATTCAACTGAAATCTCTTCATTGTTGTACAGCATGATTTTACACAAACATACCAAACAAAAAAAATAAAAGACAACGAAACGTTTCGATATTATTATTCCATTACATAGAAACTAAAAGCCAGCTGGCTGAAGTGCTCCTGTTTTTTTTTTGTCCATCATCCATTTCCATATAAGGGAGATTCGAGATGGCGGACGGCTGCGCAGTCGATTCAGAGTGACTGCTTCATTAAGAAAAACAAACCAAACTAAAGTCTTAATTTGATGTAGGTGATCTCATTAAAGAAAAAAAAAAGGTCACGTCTGTGTAGGGAACGTTTTACACGTCACGTTTTACACGTCACACGGCATAAACGCCACGACGACGGACCGACGTTTTCAGAAATCATCGAGCGCGTCTGCTTTAGGGATGGATAACCCTCTCTCCTTCACCGCCTGCAGCTTCAGCCTCTCCGACTCCTGCTTGGCCTGCTGCTCCACCCGCTGCTCCTCCAGGATCTCCTCGATGGAGACTCTCTGCAGGATCTGATCACAGTCTTTATCCAGGTCCTGCGTTAAAGCAACAGTTCAGTCACAAATCAAAACCCCACACCGAGTCCCACGTGTCTGATGAACAACAGAACAGCAGGTCTGTACTCACAACTTCCCCGAGCAGAACCACATTCTCCCCTCGGACCACAAAGATCCCTCGAGGGATGTCTCCGAATTTTTTCCCCACGTGGATCCGCTCCACCGTTTGGTGCAGAACCAGGTTAGCTGTTGGAGAAAACGATGAAAATAACATTAAAGTGTTTTTCAGAGCAAAATCAAAAACTGATCTCAGAGCTGTGAAGGTCAAATGACCGACACACTGACCGGCCGTAACATTAACACCACCAGGTAACGTGAACGATTATATTAGACAGCATGTGAACAGTTGGTTCTCAGAGTTAATGTGTTGGAATCAGAAAAAATGGTGACTTCATGACGTCTAGACGTCTGAGTCAGATCATTTCCAATCAGCAGGTCTTGTGGGGCGTGTCCCAGTACACAGTGGTTAATACCAGACAAAAGGAAGGACAACCGGTGACCCAGTGACAGGTTCATGAGAGACCAAGACTCACTGAAGTGTGTGTGGATGAAGACCAGAGCGTCTGGACCAACCCCACAGAAGATCCAGTGAAGGATCTGTCACTAATGTCTTGGTGTCAGATAGACAGAACACCTTCAGAGGTCAGGTGGAGTCTCGACAGGTGAGAGATCCTCTCAGATCCGAGATCCTCAGGATGAAGAGATCAGTGTTTTTTACACTGAGTAGTTAATAGTAGTAGGTTGGTGCTGCTATAATTAGAACTCACAACCTTTTGATTAAATCAGAAGTCCAACGTCCAACATTAACCACATCTTAACACCAGGATGTCGGACTTCTGCTCAGAAGGTCATGAGTTCTAATTACAGCACCACCAAGATACCCCTTAAGAAAGGCCCTCAACCCCAACCCTCAACTACTGAGCGGATAAGGATGAGTGCCAAACGCCATAAATATTAACTGCATAATACAAGTAAAAGAGAAGAACACACACACACACACACACACACACATCCATGCATACACACACACAATATATATATATATAGCAGCACCCAGGGAGCAGTTGAAGATTGAGGATTGAGGATTGAGGGTTGAGGGTTGGGTCTCTTGCTCAGTGACATTTCAGTGAAGTTTTAGTTGTTGGGACCTTCTGGTCACAAGACTGGTTCCTCAACCACCAGACTGGAGCTGCCCTGATAAACAACATCCTCCACCAGTGTGAGGCCTTTACATAAATAGTAGTTGTGTTATTATTCAGACACCAGGTGAGGCCACTGCTGTACTTCAGGTTAGAATCAGACCTGGTCAGACAGGATAATGGCACCGCCCCCTCAGTCACATAACTGCTGCTGATTGGATAGTTCAGTTCCTGTCCATACCACATGAATGTTCAGTTGAATTTAGTATGTACTTAGTAATCTACTTTATAATCACATCGTCCTATTGGGGCACGCCTCTAAATTATTAAAGCAGGTGTTTAGTGAAGGAGTGCAGTGTGCCAGCTGGTGGAGGAAGGATGAAGCTATGTAGTTGTTTTTTTAGGGGTTGGTCAATACACTGTAGTTCCAGTGAAAGGAAATCTTAATGCTTCATCAAACCAAGACTTTTGTTAATTGGGCAATTAAACAACATCTTATACAATCCAGATTATACAAGAATAAAGAAAGTGGAAACTGTTACAGATGTAAAGGGACCAACTCCATATTAATGCCTATGGACCCTGAAGTTCTGTAGAGTTCATACCGAACTGATCAATGCTCCGTAGGATCCCGATCAACGTTCTCCCATCTCTCAGCAAAACAAGGTGCTTCTCTGCAAAAGGAGGAGAGAGAGTAATCATTAAATCACAATATTATTACAGTCCATCTCACTTCCAGGACACATCAGCCATAAAATTCACACACACACACACACACACACACACACACACACACACACACAACAGTGATTCTTGGTCTCCATGACCCTGTCATTGGGTCACTGGTTGCCCTTCCTTGGACCACTTTTGGTAGGTATTAACCACTGTATACTGGGACACACCCCACAAGACCTGCTGTGTTGGAGATCATGTGACCCAGTCGTCTAGACGACACAGTTGGGTCCTTGTCAAAGTCACTCAGATTCTCACACTTGCCCATTTTTCCAGCTTCCAACACATCAGATTTGAGAACTGACTGTGTAATATAATGTGATAATCAATGTGATTCACTTCACCTGTGTTAATGTTATGGCTGATTGGGGTATAACTGAACCCTTACACTAATACAGTACACAGCAGCTGAATTCTGGCTTCTGATTGGTCAGGTTTGTGTTGTGTTGATTAAGTTGCTGTTACAGCATGTCACTCAGCTGTTGACGTTTTTTTTCCAACCTGACCAAATACAGTTAACTGTTTTAGTTTGGTGCAGGTGAGAATAAACAAAGTAAGTGTAATTGTAGACACGTGACTGGTACGTCACTTCCACCAATAATTAAAGGCCATGTTCCTGTGTGTCTTTACAGATTTATAGCAACTGTTTTACACACACACACACACACATACACACACACTTACTGTCGATGTCCTCTATGAGGCTGGCTGTCCCCGGCATGTAATTCATTATTAATCACATTTGTTGAGTTTTTATTCGGAATAAAACTATCAAGTCATCAACCATTTGAAACATGTAGCCTTAACTAACCGGACATGACGCAATCAGAAGTGCTTCCGGTTCGTTGTACCTCTTTATAGAGAAAAAAACGACTATTGGATTTATATTTATTTATTTACATTTTTATTTTTTAGATCTAAGCAGCATAACATCGAGTAATAAAACATTTAAAAAATAAATTTTATTAAAAAAATATTTTATGTTCGTTTGGTTTTGCGTCACATGGCGTCATTGAATGGCTGATTGTGATTGGTTAGTTGCGATGACGTAGAAACGTCTGTGTCAGGAAAGTGTTTTGAGCGTTGCTTGTCTAGACATAAACAAAATATATTTTTACATATTTATAAACTCTATATTTCTATTCTCTCACCGTTACAGAAGCTCAAAATTATTTTTATTAGACATTTAAATCTTGTGGAAATCTCCCGGGTGTTTTTCCCACACGAATTCCGAACCGAGTCCCGCCCCCTAAAACGCGATTGGCTAGCTATTAAGCTTCTACCTGTGTACTATTGGTTGAGTCCTCCTCGTCTGACTGAATAGCCAATCTAAGCAGAGAAGGCGGGATATGTCGGAAAGTGGATGGGAAGAAAATAAATGAAAGACGGCTAGCTTTAGCCTGGGACGATTCTTCTGGATGGCTCATGCACCAGGAAACAGGATCAGATCCTAAATCAGACGGAGATATCCGGATAAAAGACGGACACAGCTGGAATAACGCGATGGTGTTTATTTATTTATTATTATTTTTCTCTCAGCTAGCTGAAATGCTAACCTGTTTCACAGTTTTATTTCGGCTAAATCGCGCGCGCTAACTTTTCCCCTGGTCACTATGGCAACAGATTTAGGTCCCCAGAATCTTTTTATAAACAAGTCGAAGTTTGTGAATGTGTCAGATTAAATACATTATTAAACAGATTCATTAGTGAATGTAAATAATTGACTTATTTGTTATGAAGTGACGCTGACGGACAGAACACGGAAGTGTTTAGAGGTTACACAGCAGTTAGCTTAGCCTGACTAGCCTTTAGCATCACCACAGAGGACTTACTCCGAATTATTAACTCTTTAATTTATTTTAATGTTTAAAAACATTCAAATCAGAGTTACAGAGTCTTGGTGTCATGTGTAATAATATTAATAAGTTATTTAATTAGTATAAATCTCTGTAGTTAACAAGCTCCAGCTTTCTGAACTGTAAACAAACAAACAGATCAGTTCAGTCTGATTATAATGTTAATGTTTATTTATTATATACACTCATTAATTAAATTATGATGTATAATCTAATTGTAAGATTTATTATTGTTGTAAATCAGAATGAATTTTGGATTCATGAAGATTTGACACAATATTTAATTTAATAAACTTAAGACATTAAACTGCACCTTTAGTGACTTTTATTATGTAAATACTAATTAATGATTTTATATAGTTAATAGAATTGTATATAATATAAGTCCTTGTTCTGTTCTATTGGACGTTGTACTGTAAGTAATAACACACCTAACATACTCAATGTAACATGTGTTTGTCCTGAAGTAAAACATGTCTCCGTGTCCGACAGCAGGATTCGACTCCCTACTGCGGGTATCCACCCAACTACTGGTACGCTCCTCCGGCCGGGCCGTACAACAACGCCTACCCATCTGGGCCCGAGATCAACGGACAAGCGCCGTATAATCCCCAGGTGTGGGACAACGTCTGATAACTTCTGTATTATTTTTCTTAACGAGAGGTCAAAGGTCACAGTGTCATTGTGTTGTGGATGGGTTAAAGACGGAGGATTTCCAGGTCAGTGTCTAGATCTAGATAGGATCAGGGAATCGAAAAAGCAGCTTCAGGTCCTGTTCTAAAGACCATTAGGTTGAAAGCTTGGAAACCAACCCTATCAGAAAGCCAGGGTTAGACCGTTGACTAGAGGATTAATGACTAACTCTGGGCTCTGCGCTTTTCCAGGCAATGTCGGCCTATCCGAATGGAGTGTACAACCCAGGTCAGTACCCGCCGAACGTGCTTCACCCGTCCAATCCGTTCTATTGCAGCGAACAGATGCCTCCCAGACAACCTCAGTACCACAATCAGGATCGAACTACAGCCAGCTCTCCTCAGCCACCGTACCCTGTCCCACACTGCCAAGGGGTGAGTCGGATCTTAATACTAATCCCAGTCTGGTTGATGTGTGTTTTATATTTATTTTTGTCTCATCCTTTGTTCAGGCTCCTGGATTTCCTCCCAGCTCATACCCAACCTATGGAGATGGCTGCCCTCCAAATGCCCCCTACCCTACCCAGCAGCCTGTACCCCCTCGCCCTCAGCCTGAACCCTGGCCTCATTCAGCAGGATACGGACCACAGCCACACTACCCCAACCACACACGCCCACCGCACCCTCCACCCTGGCATGGACCAGCTCCACCTCCATACGATCACATCAAGCACAAGGTAAAATAAATAAATGTACCAATTGCTACCATACACAAGCATGTTTCTTCCGTATAACAGATCATGGTAATGTACGGCTTTTTTGCTGTTATTGTTTCTCCACATGTCCTCAGGAACCACCGTATCCAGGTCCCCTGAACAACCGAAACCAAGCCAAACCTCGACCCAGCACGCCCAACTCAAACCCCGCCCCCAACCCGCCCCCAAACAAACCGGTGGAGTTCAGCTCCCCGCCCCAGATCTACAGCAAAACCTCCTCAGGCGGCGGAAACCAGCCCAAACCGGTACCACAGCAGAGAGACCCGCCTCCGCCTGCGCCGCATCCTCCGAGCTGCGATAACCCGGGCCTGGCTCGGGTGCAGGAGGTCCTGGCCAGGGTCCATCTGCTGCAGGAAGATGTGGACGAGTTCGTGGGCAAAAAGACGGACAAGAGCTATCGGTGTCTGGAAGAGCTGCTCACCAAAGAGCTGCTGGTCCTGGACTCGGTGGAGACTAACGGCCAGGACGCCGTGCGCTCTGCCCGCAAAGAGGCCGTGCAGAAGATCCAGGTCATTCTGGACCGTCTGGAGAACAAGGCCTTCTAAAGAGAGCACTGATTTCACTCTATATCGCTACGTGTGTGTGTGTGTGTGTGTGTGTGTGTGTGTGTGAAGGAAACACCACGCCTCTGCTGATGTTCCACTTGTGTCAATTATTCTGTTCATCACAACGTCATGCTCACATGCAGAAGATCCAGACCACCTGCAGAACATAATGACATCATGATTATAACACACACCTGTTTCAGCTCAGCTCACACACTGCCATCCAATCACTCGCTTCGGAATTTTTCTTCTTCTTCTACACTCACTCACTTCCTGTTCCTGAATAACGCCACCCTCCATGTTAAGTATCAGCGCAAACCTCTTGTACGATCTTACAGACTGATGTGTCCCAAATAACAGGCTGCACCCTTCGAAGGAAGCAGATTATGGTGACGTGTCCTCCAGGGCTGTGTAGACTGTATGTATAAAGGCTGGTCCCACCACAGTGCCTCTAAAGGATGCAGCCTGGGATTTGGGATACAGCACGAGTCCTGGTCCTGACCTTGTTCTTAACCCAGAGGCGATGTTCCTGTTAGCCTGGTGTTGATTTTGAAGGATTGTTTGATCTGGTCAATCCTGCGGTTTACCGATTGTCCGCCGTACGTTTTGTTTGCTGTTCGTTTTGATTCGTTCTGCTACCGATTTTAACTCCGCCTCGCCGACTTCCTGTGTCCATTCCCTTTCCGTCTGCTGGAATCTTGAGAAAGTTTCTTTATAAATAATCGTTGAGGGCACTGAATTCACAAGCAGAATAACTTGTTTAAGTGAAAAGCAATAAATAATTTCGTGTTTTAGTTGTTTAAGTACACTACCTGCCCCAACCTCGTTTGTTCGGCTCTTCTGAACTCTGAGACTCCGCGGCCTCGTCTTAAATCACGTACCATCACTAAACACTGTGCACTTGAAATCTCAGACTCTATAGAAAAAAAATGTCTGAATTTCACCAAAATAAATTTGCCCTTTGTGGAACTTCTTGTTCAATGTCTCAGCCATTTTAAACATCCTAAACAGTTTCTTAGCTCCGCCCCTTTCGGCACCGACGCACCGCTTCCCAGCGTCTACACCTGTTAATAATGCAGCGTGTCAGGTTTCCCAGTGTTGACTACTTGGTAAATCTTTCACACCGGGTCTACATGTGTCTTAGCCAGCATGACGCACCAGTCGCAGACGTGAGCGTTCAAGGGAAGTCGACAAGGTGGCGTTAAACGCGGTACCGAAACAAGGGACGAGTGTGTAAGCAATACTCACTGACACCTTTATTCACAAGATACTTACACTTTATTATTTTTTTCACTTGACATGAATCTGAAGTCTAATCTAAAGGTCTCGCATGTTTACAAATGAGACCTTTTTTAAAAAAAGCAAACAAAAAAAACTCCTCAAATAAATAAATAAATGTATACATATTTTAAAAATGAAGTGGAAGACCGATCATCCTTCCTGGGGAAAAAAAAAGAAAAGAAACGAAAAGAAAGGACCGAATGCCACTCTGTTTAATACTTTGCACCAAAGTCACTTTGAGGCGTGTGCCGACATGGTTACGTTGTCATGTGACCTGCCTAAAGGTTTACCATGTTGTATATCTATGTTGTAATTTAAACTGTCGTGTCTTCACATGTATCATTTAAATAAACAAAGAACCTCGGCAGGCCAGGACCGGTAAGCTCTGGCCATCAGGTACGTGGACGTCCACGCCGGACCGCTGTCCTCCATCTGTCTTCGGTTTGACATGTGACAGGACTTCCGCGGTCACGATCTGTTAATAGACGTCCTGTAAATCTTCACTGGACTAAATCGGACCAGCACTGGATATCTGTGTGGACGTTTTCCTCAGTCCGACTCACTGACAATCTTCTCCGTCATGTCGTTTTTTTCCCCCCTGATTTTCATGTTGTCTGGTGACTGCCGTTACAGGACTGCCTTCTCTCAGAAGGACAAATATAGGAATCCGGGATGGACCTCGGCTAGGGATTAATGCTGCCTGGAACACGGTAACGACAAATCTCAGTAATTTGTACCGACTATTGGCATGTACTCTGACCCTGGACCCTTCAGCAGGTCTTCCTCCAGTCGTCCAGACGCTCCATAAAGGACACACTGTGCCATATCGTCGGCAGGTGCTTTTCATATCTTGTAATATTAATAATAATAATAATTATGATAATATGTTGATCTGTGCATGTCAGCGAGTCTGATTTTGTTGTAAGAGTTCTCTGTCACTCTGTAAACCTGAAACTGTACATTACATACACTTTACACTAAAAAGACTATATTTGTACGTGACTTGTACATAAAGAACACACTGAAAACAGGACCAAAACCTGCCTGCTGAGGTCTCGAGTGTAGTGCATGGATCTGAAGACGAGACGAGGCCCTAACAAGAACACACTTCCAATAAACAGTAAGAGTCCCAAATCACTGCTGTGCTTTTATTTCACTACCAACCCAACGACGGTTAAAGGGAACGACACGGATTATTAAAACTAATGACCACCTGTTATATTAGACAGCATGTGAGCAGTCAGTTCTCAAAGCCGATGTGCTGGAAGCTAGAAAAATGGGCAAAATATTGCAAGGATCTGGGAGAATCTAACAAGATCCAAACCGCGAAGTCTAGATGTCTGGGTCTGATTATCTCCAACACAGCAGGTCTTGTGTGGTGTGTCCCAGTACACAGTGGGAAATACCTTTCAAATGTGGTCCAAGGAAGGACAACCGGTGACCCAGTGACAGGTTCAGGAGAGACCATGACTCACTGATGTGTGTGAGGGTGAAGACCGGAGCGTCTGGTCCGATCACACAGAAGAAGATCTACAGATGGATCTGTTACGTTATGCCTTGGTGCTGCAGATACCACAGAAGTCCTTCAGAGGTCTTGTGGAGTGCCTTCGATTGATCAGCTGTTAAGGCAGAAATATGTAGACAGAAAGGAGCATGGGAGTCATATTTATGGACAGAAAAGACAATGGATAGTCTAGTTCTAGTTTTAGAGTCATAGCAGTGTGATGGAGTTCTGTATGTCCCAGAATAAACACTCAACAAATGGTCACGTCATGATATCACTTCAACAATCAACCGAACCCCTGCTTTGTCATTTCTATAACACAGTCTGAAAACTGTGTGTGTGTGTGTGAGTAAGTCGTGTGTATGGAGGCTCTTTGTGTGTAAGCGATCTGGTGCGAAGCTGCAGTCTGATCATTACTGACATCCAGCCAGCTCCGAGTCCTAAAATAACCCGGTTCCCTGAGCGCATGTAGCAGCCGTCTGAACGCTGTGGAGCTACAACGCTCTCGGAGAGTTCTCTGATCATTAGTATCAACTTCTCAAGATCAGCTCCAAATGTCCTACAGATCCAAATATAACGATTCCCGTTCCGCAAAAGTAGAGATCGATTTCACCTCGCCCGGTCTGGCGGTGATGGGAGTCGAGCAGCTCCTTTTTTCCGGGAGAGCCATCAACAGTCCTGCTAACGAGGTCTGGCCCAGGCTTTATATAGGAGACATGTAAGTGGCAGGAAAATCTGTGATGTGATCTGTGACGTTCCATTTTGTACAAACAAATCAGTTTTGATTTGAACAAAATGTGCAAATGAGTTGGAAGCCACTTTTTTTAACCACACCCACACCCCCCCTTCCCCGCAGGGATTTCGCTGAGAACAGGGCCGGGCTTCGCAGCCAAAACTTCACTCACGTTCTGAACTGTGCTCACAGCTCCAGGCGAGGCAACGACTTTTACTCCGGAATGGGAATCACGTATCTGGGTATCGAAGCCCACGACTCTCCTGCCTATGACATGAGCGTCAACTTTAATACAGGAGCAGAGTTCATACATAATGCGCTCAGGACAGGAGGTAAAAATATCACAGACGTCTTAAAGGCTACACTTTACTGTTCCTTTACTTATAACGTTGTGTATCAGCCAAGACGTTTGCTGCTTTAGGCGAATATATTATTATTATTTTTTTTATTTTTTTTATTATTATTAGTGCGCTTCACGTTAATGTTTCACCGCTGCAGGTAAAATCCTGGTGCATTGCCACGTCGGTGTGAGCCGCTCGGCCACCATCGTGCTGGCGTATCTGATGCTGAAGCACAACATGACCTTGGTGGAGGCCATCAACACGGTTAAACAGGGCAGAGGGATCATCCCCAACCGTGGCTTCCTCAGACAGCTGGTCGACCTGCACATTAAACTGTATGGTTATAGATCCTGAGCGCATGACCACGCCCTCGCACGACCTGATTCATCAGAAAAGACTTCGCTGGAGTGAGTTTGGTGGTTTGGAAACTTCTGTACTGGAAAACAGGACATTGGGACGTTACTGTTGTAAACGTCTGAGATGGTGAAGAATTATAGAGGGTTATAGAGAGGATATTTACATAATCTATAATTATTATCACGTATTATTAGTTTATTAACAGCAGAACAGAACTGTGGGAAAGGGAAACATGGCTGATTTGTGGTTTATTTTTTCCCATGCATGATTTCCATTTAAATAAATTAATTTACACAGTGTGTAACTCATTAAAATATCATTTTTTAATTAAAATGTGTCAGCATGTCTGACTTGTACTTTCTTTTTTAGTCCACGTGGGTGGGATAAACCAATCAGATGCCGCCATCACATTCGGGATCACCAGCTGCACCACACTAATTAACTAAACTCAACTTTTTTTTACTGAAATATTATTTTAAATATTAGAAAAAGAACAAAAATGACCTTTAACAAAAATAATAATAAGTTTAATTTCAAATAGTAAAAATAAGCAGAATATATAATAAAGATATTGTACTATTTATATATTGTACTATAAACTATGAGGTCACGTGCTAACTAGCCACCGAATGGTGCAGGTGTTTATGGGATGGCTTGTTTCCATGGCGACTGGGGTTTAGGGAAATAAAAAAAAAAACTTATTTAAATAAGTCTGTAAATTTATAATAATAATTAAATTATATATCATAAAAACATATTATCATTAAAAATATATATTTTTTAAATGAATCTAAAATTAATATTTATTTCCATTGTGACGTCGTTGCGTCGTTACCTAGTAACAGTGAGTAAACAGGTGCCGGACAGCACTCACAGCGTGGATGTGGTAGGTTGAAGTACACTAAATGACACTTAGTTTTATATCATAGTAATAATAATAATTTTAGGTGAAATCAGAATAAAATACTAACGTTATATATTTATTTATTTATTGATATGTTTATGCTTTACTATATAACTGCTCCAGGTTTGATATAAAGTCTTTCTGATGGCCTGTACACGGATTTCTGAGAGTTTGCCGCCGAACGTTGATCCGTCTCGCGCTCCGGTTGCGTTCGGTAGGCGCGCGCTGCCGAAGTTGCTGACGCAGCTGCGGTCTGAAGAGCGGGATGTCCGCCAGAGGGCGCTGTGTTCCCTCTGTGACCTCCTGCATGACCCGGAGAGGGCCTACGAGGCCCTGCATCACGGTACTTCAGTATTATAGTATTTTATTACTACAATACCGTCATAGAGCGGTTCTGAAATCTGATTGGTCAGAAGGTGTTGAATCATTTTCTAAGACAGAATCTATTAAAGTATTTAAAAGTGAATTAAAAGCCCCAGTATGTAAAATGTATATAACTCTACATTAATATAATGTATATGTTATAAACTAGTAAATGAACTCATGGTGGTATAAGAGGAATAAAGCACTTGTGGACGTCCTGTTATAGTGTTATAGTGATGTCACTGAAACATGTCGTGAGCTTTACACTGAGGTCTGTCTTTAATATCTATGAGTCTCATGATGTTTAGGTTGTATAGAGAGGCTGAAGGTGCTGCTGAAGGATGACGACGACTTGGTAAGGACGAAAACGACTGAGGTGCTTAATCAGATGGTCACACACAGTGTGGGGAGGTGAGCAGAGGACACGCTGAAGATACGATGGTTCATCTACTTCTTCAACATCTCATATGGATGATTATATCTGAGTGCGTAAGATATATATGTATATTTGTGTGTGTGTACAGAGAGGCCGTTCTGCGGTGCGACATGCTCGGGCCTCTGTCAGAGCTTTTGGACGAACCGGTGGACGCCTGCCGCGAGAATGTCCACCACGTGTTAAAGATGTTGTCTGAGTTTCCCACAGGAGTGGTGTGTATGCTGTCTCTCGGCCTGGTGCCGAGACTGGTGATGAAGGTCCCGATGGAGACTGAGAACATCAGGGAGCTCGTCCTGTCTACGCTGAACTCCTGCATAAGACTGGACGCTCTTCCTGCTCTGGCCAGTGACGCCGTGCCTGTCCTAAAAGAGCAGCTGCACCACCCATCTACACACATTCGGCGTGCCGCCTCCTCCGCCATGATGGCCATCAGGTAAGGTCCACCTTAGATACACTTACAGCTTCATTTACACACACACACTCATACAGGTGCGCTCCGCCCATCTTACACACTCACACCTTTAATCATATAAACCACACTTGTAATAACACTGTATGGAGTTACACACTGATTTCAAACTGTCTTGGCACCTCCTCCTTTCTCTCCCTCTTTCCTCCTGTTTTTTCCTCTCTCCTTCTCTTTCTGCACCTCTTTTTCTTCTCTATCAGTGTCCCTGCAGAGGGGAAGGTCAGGGTGTGTGAGGAGGAGGTTGTTCCTGTGTTGGTGAACCTGCTGTCTGATGATGACACAGAGGTCAGAGCCAACGCTGCTGGAGCCCTAATGTATACAGCTGTTATCACCCAAGGTCAACACACAGTCTTACACACACACACACACACACCAGCCTCTCTTTTCCATCTACATTTGAATGGAATGCACATTTCTTTTACTGTGTACATATCAGGTAAATATCAGGCTCTGGAGGCCGGTGCTGTTCCTGCTCTGCTGCGTTTGGTGGACAGCGAGGACCTATCATCGTGTGCTAATGCTCTCCGTACGCTCACCTGTTTGGCCCACGCCCCGAGCGGCCGAGCACAACTGATACACAACCTGCCTCAGCTGGAGGCACGACTTAGCCACCCTGCCTCCATCATCCAGAGAGCTGCAGCCACCGCCATCCAGGTCGTCTCCTGGACCCCCTGAGAGCAATCAGAAGGAGAGAACGGGGTAATACAGCAGCTAATGAAACCGTTTAACCTGATGGATGTTTTAGACAGTTAGCGATGTGACATCAGAAACTCGTTCTTGCTTTGGATCAGTTACATAAAATATACAAATTATTATGCATAACCTGGAAACTGCAGAATGTAGCTAGCTACAGTACACAAGTTAGCTATGATTAATAATGAATAAAATCCTGGTTGTCATGGTAACAGCTGACGATTTCTGTTTGTTTGCTGCTGGATGAATGGATGGGTACTGAATTATTATAATAAAATCACACTTGTGTGGAGATGGCTGCTGTGGGTTGGGGGCGTTTCCAAAATTGCATACTCATGTTTATTCATAATTAATATTATTGATGAGGGCGAGGGTAAAGAGGCGTTCCTAGTCCTTAAGTTATTATGTATTAAAATAATTTTGGATTTATTTATTTTTTTATTTCTATAAAAGGTACAAATAAATCATTAAGATTAAAAACAGTAATAACACATTCCGCACGACATACCTCATGAATATTCAGTAACCCCGCCCCCTCAGAGCGATAGCCCACCCGTTGTAGCCCCGCCCAGTATATGTTTTGTACGACTTAGCCCCGCCCACAGCCCCTCCAAACCTGGCTCGCGCACCACGCATGGCTCAAAACCAGCGGGTCCTCAGCGTCGGCGGAGGAGGCGCGCGCGCGCTCTCTCCAGTTATCTGTCACCGGCAGCACGTGCGGCTTTGGGGCAGCGGCGGCAGATAAATATCTTGCGCAGGCGCTGTTTAGGGGCTAGTGAGAGTTTTATAATCCAGTAACACCGGAATACAAACCGGAGGGATTATTACTGCGCTCGTGCGTAAAGCGGTGGAAAAGCGCGAGACGGACCAAACCAAGGACGTGCATACAGGTGAGGGCTTCATCACTGTATTTATATATTTATATACACAGTACATACATACATACATATATACATGTACACACACACACACACACACACACACATATATATATATATATATATATATATACACACACACAGTTACGTAGTTATATGCATGCATACATACATACATACATACATACGTGTGTGTGTGTGTGTGTGTGTGTGTATTGCGTACACACGCATATATACAGTTACATATACACACATACAGTTACATAGAGTTGAAAATCACATATTAATAGACTTTATAGTGTACACTAGACCACTCCATGCACACTGTTTAGTACAGTAGTGTGAGATTCAGGATGTAATCTTCCCCAATCGGTTGTTAGGCAACAACGGCTGTCACTTACCTAAAATAGCTTCACTCCTACTTCATAGGCTTTAAAATCTAATGTAAAATGCTCAAGTGTTCAAATATAAACGAATAAAAGTGTCACATATTGTTGTTTTAGCTTCTGAGCTAACCAACACTGACACGACTGACAGTCAGCATGTCACGCGCAGCGTTTCAGTTTAAAATTCGGCCGTTACTTCAGTGTGTAACGGTCAGTGAAGCTAAGCTAACCTCTGACAGAGTCTTACAGAGGTAATCTGAGGTAAATAATATTTATCAAAACATCAATAAAGGATATGAGAAATATCAGAACATTAGAGTGGTCTTAAAAATGGTTGAGTCAATAGACAGACTATATTATGTCCAGTTAGTAGCGTTACAGTAATTATGTAACTTAAGCTATTAATTGGTTTGACACATCCACAGTATAAACAATCTGAATTAATACAATGTATTAATAATTATGTTAAATTATTATGTAAATTACATTTATATTTTGATTTATGTTTGATTTATGTGAAGTATGTGAACATAGCCCACTGTGGTCCGTATAATCTAGCCTATAATTTAACTGGAGCTGCAATTAAAGCTGAAGAAGAAAAATGGCGGAAAACAGGGAGTATAGACAGTACTCAATTGAGTAGATCCTGGGGTGGGGGTGGAGCTTTGTGACCATGGGCGGGAATGGGAGGCGGAATCAAGAAATTGAAAAGATGTCAAAAATACTCAAACCCGTTTACTTAATGTCAAGAACTAGTCAAGCCTCCAGGTGTTTAAAAAAGAAAAAAACCCGCTAATGCTACTGGAACCATTTTCATTGTAGTTAACGGTGTAGCAGTAATTTCTTTTGAGTTTTGTAGGTTAAAAAGTAATTGGCTGATGATGTGGGTATTGTTATCTGTGCTAACGTACTCAATCAGCCTTAAAAACATACAATGTCTTAAGGGTTCCTCTGGAGTTTTAAATTACTCCAGGAACATTGTGGTTTGCTGTTGAAGTGAAGTAGCTGAGGTCTTCATCGGTGAGTAATTTGGTAATGCGGCAGGTCAGGATCTGTTTTTCCCTGAAGAGTTTAGTAGCTTGAACTGCTAATCTATAATTCCAGAAGAAGCAGAACTGGAGCTGAATAATGCAGGAAGGTGGATCTGCAGAGCAAGCGAGAGAGAGAGAGAGAGAGAGAAAATTGGATGAACACTGAGCTTGTGGAAGGAGCGATGTGGTGGCTCTGACTCATATCTTGTTAACATGGTGGATGTAAAAATAGAAATTCCCATTTCTTCTTTCACGAGATCTGTAATGCTATCTTCAAACAAGCAGGAGATACTGGAAAAGAGATTGAGACTGATAGATGGATGGAATGACATGATGGTTGGTGTTGATAAATGAAGGATAGATGAAGGATGGTAGATGGATGCATTAATGTTCTGATGAATGTGTGGATTTACTGAGGTTGATGGGTGAATGAATGAATAAAGAAGGAGCACAAATGAATGGATGAACTGATGTTCTGAATGTTGGGGTGTTGGATGTTGGATGGATAGAAGGGCAGAATGATAGATGATAGGTAGATAGATTATTTACAGATGGATGCTTATTGATGGACAGACCGGCAGAATGAAGTTGGTTGGAGAGGTTGTTAAGAAGGTGTTCGATAAATGGATGGAGTGATTGTTGGAAAGGGGAGGGCTGTAAGATAAAAAAGCAAATGAAATGCTGTTGATAGATTGACTGATAGATAAACAAATTAAAGAATGAACACAGGACAATAGATGGATGGATTGAGTGTACATGGATTGTAGGATGGGTAAAGCGGGGCGGGGGGCAAAAGAATGGATGACAAATGGTTCATTTATGGATAAAAGGATAAACAGACAGCCTGAAGGATGGATGGACAGGTGAAAAAAAGTGTATGACTGGATAGATTGATTGTTCAGAGGTAGATAAATGTGAGTTAAATAGACTGCAGGATGGGTAAATAGTTGTTGGATGAAATACAGACAGACAGACAGATAGGTGGACAGACAGACAGACAGACAGACAGACAGACAGACAGACAGACAGATAGATAGATAGATAGATAGATAGATAGATA
>JAOVVF010000035.1:489997-504997 GCA_028565595.1 Duopalatinus emarginatus | reverse complement strand
CAGGACTGAAGACGGTCTGTAATGTCTGTAACGGTGTGTGTTTGTGTTTCAGGATGCCTTATAACCGTCGTGTGTGTAGCTCAACTACGATGACACAAGCCTTAACCTTTGACCCCCGGCATCGATGGGAACTCTGCTGCTGCTGATGACATCATCGTCTGCCTCGCGTTCGACCGGTGGTTCGCTTTCTCTGTGCTCCTCCCATTTGCCGAGGCGTCACATGTGCATGGTGCCTTTCTAGGAGATTTACGACTGATGAAAAGAGACGTGTGTGTGTGCGTGCGTGTGTGTGTGCGTGTGTGCGTGCATGTGTGTGTGTGTGTGTTTGTTCTTTTCCTGTCGGAGGATTCCTTTTGCATTGAGCCACTTTATCTCAACACTTCCTGGTTTGTGGTGTCATCAGGAAGAAGACGGTTCATGGGACCACACAGAGACCTGGACATGCTCGTTTATTTACTCCATCCTTCTTTTATTTCTCTGTTCATTCAGTTGTTGTTTTTTATGGTTTTCCGCTCTGATCAGGTTGTGGGGTTGGGTGTCTGACACATGGCTCTGTAGGATGTCTGTCCTTTTGTTTATAATCCACTGCTGAATGAGTCCTGCACTAACTCTCAGACAGTACAGAAAAAAAGTGTTTAGGGAAAAAATGTTTAACTGTAATCAGTTGTATTTTCTGAAGAAGGCATTGAGCAGAAACACAGGAATGAGATAGATATATAAATATATATAAATATATAAATATAAATATATAGATTTGCCCGTTATCACCTGTAATCAACACAGCACGTCTTCTCCTGTCATCACTTCCACAGTGACGCTATATTTGTTCAGATTTTATTTTAACAGAATGTCAGAATAACATCGTAATCACCAGTTCTGATATCGAGGTGCACAGATCACACTCCATCATGTCAGCCATTGCTCCAGAACCAGTACAGCTTCCCAATCCCGTCTCTCATCTTTTGGTTGCTTGGAAACCGTTTAGAAAAGGCAGATGATTTACTGTCTGCTGAAGTGCCGGAATTCTGGTAGACCAGTCTGTAACACTTTTCATACGTCCCCCACGAGACCACAGAGACGCCGTCCACAACGTCACCTGTCAGAGACATTTGTAGGTGTCCCAGGGGGTCATGTGGAATGCCAGATAAACAAACGTACACCGTCATGGAGTCTCCCTCAGCTGCTCCATGGCTGCATCCACACAGATCCTTCTGTCTGAAACAGTTGGAACCTTGACACGTCAGACCAGGCTGCTCGTGTCCGGTGGGTGGGGGGGGTGGGGGGTCCACAGGCGCATAGCTCTGTGTTGGGTATTTCTCCGGTGTAGCCGAGTTGGGCGTCGCCACAGCTCCCGAAGCTTCCATAGTTACCGTTGCTATGTTTTCTGTATAGGTCAGTCTGTGTGTAGCAGTTTTTCTGGCACTTCATTGTACAGTCAGTTCACCTGTACACAGGTGAGTGTATAAAACTCATACGTACCCAAAGACTCGCCTACTGATCATCTAACGGACCACGTCACGTGTTTGTGAAGTCGGCGAGTCACGCCACATGCAGCAGATCCTCCTGATTTGTCCACCTCGGGAAAAATTCCGCTGACATCAGATGTTTAAGTCAGGTTTTTAAATGAAGCCATTTAGACAAACGTTGCTTATTATTTACACGTCCTGATCTACAGCCAAGTTCGTCTGATGTTAGAGGTTTGTTTCGTTAGCTTAGCATGGCTAAGGCTAAACTAACAAAACACCTGATGGTTATATCGAATCCATATATATCCAAATGCAAATTAAGTCCCCTGTGCTGTTGGGTGTTCAGTACTAATCCCCGCCCATAAACCGGATAATCAGGATGAGATCAGGACGTTTGTCCATGTTGGTGGGGGGGGGGGGGGGGATATAAATGTTTCCTGTAATAAATAAGCAGAAAGTCTTTGGCTGTAATTTTAACTGCATGTACAATCATTTATTTTAATCACTCTGTTATCCAAAGCTCTAGCTGCTTTCGCTTTAACGACGGGCCAAAAAACGAAGCGATGTTGCACAATCAGAACGGACCTCTCTGTCCATCCTGGTGCTGTCGGGTGAGCCGTGATTGGTGGAAGGTGTTTCGTCTCCGTCTCAGTGTCCTCTGTCAGTTATTTCCTTGTCGGGTTTGTACAGATGTACGAAAGGGAAACTTTACTCTACACCTCCTGTGTGTTTGTTTGTGTTTCGGGGTTAATAAACCTGATCTTCCCCATGCCACACGTCCCAGATCCCACAAACCCATGACGCACTTTTCCCTTGGGCCGATCGACCCCCAGGACTGACCGACTTCCTGCCACTGTATGACGCTTGTTTGGATGTGGACAGAACGTGAGTGTGATGCGGTGTGTGAGTTTTCTCGTCGTGTTTTTGTCCATTCGTGGGAAATTCGTCTCTCTTTGTATTTTTTAATTTCACCATAAAGATGTTTATAGCACCGTGTTGTAAAGCTGGTGCTCCTGACTGTAAATTCATAATAAAAATGACAATAAATTTATTTTCTTGGCTGCCAATTTTAATGGGAGGAGTTATGAGTTCTCATCCATTTCTGCATGTTTTATTTACTTATTTATTTATTTATTTGTATGTGTGTTTATTATAAGACCTGCTGTGTGTCATTCAGTCAGAGATTATAACTGATCTGATTTAGAAATGTGTTTCAAACGGCCGGTTCTGGACTAATCCCACCTCCTTTACTGGGATTAAGGCACACAAGCCACACCCCTTTCACTAAAACTCACTGCTCCAGATTTCTGAAGACTGACTGTTCACTGACTGATATCAGGGTCACACCTTCAGTGGTGACACGATACCCAGAGCCACATAAGCCAATCCTCCTTCCTGAAGACTGATATACAGAGGCCATGCCTCCCTCTATAGGACTTATACGGATGGCTGGATGGATGAATAGATGGATAGATGGATGGATGAATAGATGGATAGATGGATGGATGCTTTATTGATCCCAGAGGGAAATTAAAAGCAGGTCCACATTTCACACAGCTGAAAAGAGCAAAATTGTAATAAGAAAAAAAGTTGAAACAATAAAAATAAAAATAGAATATTAAATATAAAGAATCTAGAATACTCTAGAAGACTAGGAGTAGTGCCTCTGCCTGATGATGGCGCTGTGCAGAAGATAGTGATGGTGTCCATGATGTTCAGCAGCTTACTGAGGGACCTTCTCTCTGACTGATAGAACATCAGCAGGAGGTTCTGGCAGGTCCTGAATGACCCGAGCCTCCTCAGGAAGTACAGTCTGCTCTGTCCCTTCTTGTAGAGGGTGTCGGTGTTCACTGACCAGTCCAGCTTGTTGTCCAGATGTACACCAGGGTATTTATAGGTCCTGACCACCTCCACATCGACCCCCTGGATGGAGATCATCTGCAGTGAGGCTCAGTCCTTCTGAAGTCCACCCACATCTCTTTGGTTTTGGTGAGGTTTAGCTGCAGGTGGTTTGTTTTGCACCACATCATAAGGTCCTCCACCAGACTCCCGTACTTCCTCTACTGTCCATTACACCACACCCTACAATTACAGTACCGTCCGAGAACTTCTGCGTGTGGCCACGCCTTCTGCCAAGAGCTGCCATACAGAGGCCACACCTCCTTCACTGGGACTGACTGGTAAGTTTGTGTTATTCACAAGAGGAAGTCTGAGAGTTTTCTCTACCTAATTTGGTAATAATTAGGTAGTAACATTATTAATAACATTATTAATAATGTTAATAATTTGTATTTTCTGATGACTAATCACTTTAATATCTATAATAATAATGAAAGTCAGGAAGCTGGAGAAGGTCCTGGTGGTGAAGA
The DNA here is from genome assembly GCA_028565595.1 of Duopalatinus emarginatus. Classification (NCBI taxonomy): domain Eukaryota; kingdom Metazoa; phylum Chordata; class Actinopteri; order Siluriformes; family Pimelodidae; genus Duopalatinus; species Duopalatinus emarginatus. Next base: position 501,162 of record JAOVVF010000035.1, on the reverse strand, counting down.
CACGTCTCCACGTGCTGAAGGTTCAGCTGTGTTCTGTCATTTCTATTAATCCCAGACTGGTTATAACAGGAAACCTGTCGGACGGAGTGAATTAGACTCAACACCGTCGTTCCTCCGTCAGTTTTATGTGGTAAGTTTGGGGTTAATGTGTAATTCACAGCGTCCTGGCAGAAACATGCAGAGTGACACATGTGACCTGTTTGTGTTTCTGCCCTGGGGCTGTTTTTTTATTGAGTTATTCTGAAGAAACCACTGAGAGATTTACTACAGTAACAACAAACAGACTTCATAACACATAACTGTTTTCATTTCTTTATTTATTTCTTTATTTATTTATTCATTCATTAAGCAGAAGCACACTGAATCACTGACACATTCTGTCATTAGAGGAATGAGCATCGGAGGAGGAGGGGGGGGGGGTCTGGAGGTGAAGAAGATCAGTTGGAGGTGGTGTGGAAAGCTCCTCTCTGGTGCCACTGAAGGTCCCGGATCCGTCTCACTGACTGGATCTGAGGCACCTGAGCCCCAAAATCAGAATTCTCCTTATACTCGCCCTTCTCGAACAGGTACTGGTACCCTCGGTACCCTGGGTACTGATAAGCCACCCAGCTGTGAGTGAGACAGTGGAGCAACAGGAGGGGTTTTATTCCTCTAATACCACAGCAGGTTCTTACTCAGCACTTTACACGTTAGCTTGTAAACGTTCACCTCACCAAAGCACCTCTGAGTGTTACAGTACAGAGCACTGAAACTGGAGACTCCTTCCATAAATTATATAAAATCTTACAGAAACGTGTAAACCCTGAGACCCGGAGCTCCACTACTACCACAGCTGCTGTTACGAAAAGTGTCATCAACATCTGACCGGGACTACAAAAGGATAATCCATGTACACCTTCATACTTCACACGTGTTACTCACGTTCCGCTCGGCACTTGGACCGAGGAGACCTTCTCCTGGTAGCCGTAAGCGTGGAAACTCGGCACGTCGTCATCTAGGATCTCGATCTTCTTTCCTGCGAAGTTGGGATTCTCAAACAGCACGATCTTGTGCTCCTGGGTGTCCTGAAACCGAGACGGAATCGTGCATGGAGAAAAAGAGAAAAGGTGGAGTGAAGAACAGGACGGTGATAAAGCACGATTAAAAAAAGTCAAAGGAAGAGGAGGAGGAGGGGGGGGGGGTCTGCGGGGGTCAATTACCACTTTAATGGGGCGGAAGGCCAAGATGCAGTCGCTGCGCCGGCTGTTGGTCCAGGCATCCCAGCGAGGATACTCACCCTTCTCCAGCACGTACTGCTCACCCTTACAGCTGGGCTGCTCGTACCCCACCCACCTACACACACACACACACACACACACACAACCAATTTAACCCTCTATGGATTTTTTTTATTCTCCTACCTGAAATGTTATGATAACACAGATATTTTTGCTGCCCGTTTGCAGATTCCTCCTTTTCTCCAACACACACACACACACACACACACACACACACACACACACACTCACGGTCCACACAGCACCAGTATTGAGCCCACTTTCTCCACGCCCGCCTCTTTCAGGTTGTTACACGGCCCAGTCAGCTCATGGCAGCGACCTTGGAAGTTCTCCTGTTCGTAGATATTCAGCTGAAAGACACCGAAACAAACTGTTGGTTTTCAGCCGATGATAAAAAAAGTCGAGATGAAGTGACGTCTCATCACCTTGAAGGTGCTGGAGGCAGGATTCTGCTGTTTGGTTGTCGGGTTTCCTTGGTGTTCGGTTGCCATGGCGAACCAGGAGAGGTGTGCCGAGCCTTAAAAGAAAGGTTTGGCTTCAGATGTTCGACATGGAGGTCGGTATAAACGGTGACGGATAAAAACATGAACCTCATGATGTCTGGAGACATCAGGTAACTTTATTATTCTAACACTGGAGACTCCTTCCATAAATGTAAAATAATGATGTCTCCTTACAGAAATCCTCACCGTTTCAAAGTTTTAAAATTATTTTAGTATTAATATTAGTATACACAATAATCTGTTTCTATAGAAACAATCCCCCCAATATATCTTTAACACCCCCCCCCCCCTCCACACACACACACCCCCCCAGCCCTGCCTTTAATGCCCCTGCAATGTTATTTTATTAGGCCTATTATTCATTTTGGCCCAGATTCCCTTCATTATCTCCAGATTCAGCCAAAAGTCAGACTGAGCTGTAAACGTGTGCTGATTGGGTCAAGTGATGTCCCTGTAAATGATCCGTTACTATGGAAACAATATAATATAAACCTGCACTACTGCCCAAGCTGCTGTTAAAGAAAACTAATCAACACCTGCCGATTCAATCACAGTCCCGATCTCAGAGCTGTGGGGAACAAAAGTGTGTAGTATATGTGTGTGATGGTCTCTTACCAGCTCTGGGGTGTTGCCTGTCGTGTTCCACTGGCGTGGAGGCTGAATATATACACGAGCCCCCTGAGCTGGAACCTGTCCCAAAAACCGTCTGTGTTCACAACACACTCGTAATCAGGCTGGAATAGGCGGCTGTTTGTCTGCAGGGCAGAGAAGGAAAATGTGCCAAAACATTCACTCAGATCAACATGCCTCCAATATCCCTCTAATACCCCTCCCCTTTTTTATGCCCCTGCAATGGTATTTCATTAGGTGTCATTTTTGCCCAGACGCCCTTTGTTCATTATCCCATGATTCAGCAAGACCAGTGCCAAGAGTCCGAGACCTACAATGAGGACGAGCTGTAAACGTGTGTGTGTCTGGACATGGGGGGGAGGGAGGGGACGGAGACAGATAGACAGATAGAGAGATAGACAGATAGAGAGATAGACAGATAGAGAGATAGACAGATAGAGAGATAGACAGATAGAGATTTACACTCTGTAATAAACTTTAACGTGTTCCACATCACAGTGCAAAAATCATCTGTCCTGTAGTTCAGACGGATCTCGATTTTAATGTTGATTTTTAACTGAGACAGTCAACATTCATTTTTCCTTCAAACGCTAAAAAACGTGTCTACTGTATCGTACTATTGTGAATGCTGCAGATTTTAGAACTGACACACACACACACACACACACACACACACACACACACACACCTAGCACAAGGAAATTTTAATAAATTGTTTAATTGACAATATGTCTTGTTTCTACAAACTTCAGTCATCCAGTCGACCAAACACCAAACCAGTCAATGCCAGAATAAACTGTCTGACAATGAGGGAGAAGATTTGGTAAATTTTGTATAGGCACAACCCACAAATACATCTTCACAACTGTGGCTCCATTTAAAAGGGAAATTAACAGGATTTCCAACTGTGTAAGATTTATTACCAAGAAGCATCAATTCAATAAATAAATAATCCAGCATACACACATTTCCTGACTTTCTGTTCTCTCTCTCTCTCTCCCTATATATATATATACACACATATATATATGTTGTGTGTGAGTGATAAAGTTTAGTTTTGCTGTTATTACCCCAAAGCTGATTATTTTCATATAATCACACGACCCAACGTGTTTTCTTCTCATTTATTTGATTTATAAATCCAGCTGCTCACTGCACGTGCGCTTTAACTCTACACTATAAGAGTTAATTAAACAGTGCAGATGTTAATGAGAGAGAGAGAGAGAGAGAGAGAGAGAGAGAGAGAGAGAGAGACTTCTGGCTCATGACAGAAACAGAGGTGAGACTCTTCTGTGGGACTGTTTATTTTCTCCTCCGCCTTCCAGATGGTTCAGATTCCCATCCAGTCTCAGGTAGAGCAGGAGGACCAGGAGGACCAGGAGGCGCCGGGGTTCCGACACGCACCGTCTGTCTGTCTGTCTGTCTGTGCTCTCTCAGCACTGTTTATGTGTGTGTTATTATGCACGTGAGACAGAGGGACTCCGGAGCTCCTCGTCCAGGCGTCAGTTAGGCTCCGGATCCGCCACGACGCGTCCCCCCGTGTAGGACAGACATCACCGCGTGCGTCATTTCGTTGTGTTGTGTTGAGTCCTCGCGGAGCTTCACGAGCACAATGCTGCTGTTTATGGTTCTTCTCACACTGAGCTTTACACTTGGCAAAAGTTTTCCGTCCTACAAATACGACGATGTGGATGACGACCAGTCCTTCGATTACTACCGCGCCACGGAGGGGCTGGAGGACAGGAACGCGACCGTGTGCGAGGAGTGCGTCCCGGAGCTGTGTCCGCCGACGCAGGGCTGCAGAGCGGGGCTCGTGCGAGACTCGTGCGGCTGCTGCTCTGAGTGCGGAAACCTGGAGGGACAGCCGTGCGACCCCGGAGACACAAACGTCTACTACGGTCTCTGTGGAGAGGGACTGGAGTGTAGGACCGACGCGTCGCAGACGGCCGACGGAGAGCTGCAGGAGCCGCAGTGTGTGTGTGCGTCTCAGGAACCGGTGTGTGGATCAGACGGACAGACTTACATGAACATCTGCAAATACAAGGAAGCAGAGTTCTCGAAACCGGGACTAAACTCGACCGAGGGTCCGTGCAAGACCGGTACGAACACGACCTGGGTTCTGAGCGCGCGCGACATCATAATGCACGAGCTTTTTATTTTAGCTTCAACACGGCTGTTTCCTGTTACTGAAATCAGAGCCCAGTAAACTTTATTATAGGAGTCCAGACTGCATGCAGTAGAGACAGGATCCCAGTTAACCACATATTACACAGCCTGGTTACTCTGATTATCTCACTCCAACAGCACATCACACACTGTTTTATTCCACTTTTATTCCAGGTTTATTTCACTTTTATTCCACTGTTTTTTTTAGTTTTATTCCACAACAAATCAATAATCACAGTTACTCTCATTTTTAAACCTATGTGAGAGTCCAAACTGTTCCTACAGAAACAAAATGTACTGTAAAAGAAAAATAAAAAAACACCTCTGAAAAGGATTTTTTTCTGAATCAGTATTTTTTACACTATAGTTTTTTTGTTATTTGCTTTTTTTGACCTCATGTCTGTAATGTATTCTCTTACAAATGTTTTCCTTCTCTAAACCTTTTAACTGCCTGTTTAGGAATTTTTGGACTTTCTGGAGCCTATAATTTTCCTGCTGGCTTTCGAGGGGAGATTTATGACCTTTGAACAACTGCAGCGCTGCCAGACTTACACAAGTGGCCCTGGTGCTTTACTGAGAGGAAATAGCCTCTGAACATGATCCCTCGTCTGATCCCTCTCTCTCTCTTTTTCTCTTTCTTCATGGTAAGTTCCTGTCATCAAAGTCCCTCCACGTAACTTGGTGAACGTGACCGGCAGCAGTGCTGTGTTTTTATGCGAGGTCTTTGCCTTCCCTATGGCCCTGGTGGAATGGAGGAAAGAGGGAAAGGAAGTTGTTTTGCCTGGAGATGATCCTCATATATCAGTGCAGGTAAATTTTAAATATTAATGTTATAAACCTAGATGTATAATGTGTATATATGTATACTTGTACTCTCATGTCTGTCATCCTACATAGTCCAGAGGAGGTCCTCAGAAATATGAGCTCTCTAGTTGGCTGCAGATTGAGGATGCGACTCGGCCAGATTCGGGTACCTACAGATGCATTGCCAAGAACAGCCTTGGCAGTGTCTCAGCAACTGCAGTGCTGGGGATTTTACCACCAGGTAACAGACTACCACATACGGGTTTATTTGTGTTTATGTAAGTCTGTTTTATGCTGAGTCATTGTCTTTAACGATTCAGGTTTATAAGCCAATTAGATGAACTTTATCATAAAATCTGACCAGTTTGGCCAAGTATAAAATGTAAAAAAAAGTATAAAAAGTATAAAAAATAAAAACTTTTCATTTTTCCCCTAGATGAAATGTCTGCCTATCTAGAAGAAAGCATGAAGGAACTGATGGGATACGATCCGATCAGAGACTATGACAGAGACTACTATTGAATCACTTTAAAGCTGAAACGTCTTCTCAACTAAAGAGAAAGTCTACTTGAAGATTAAAACTGCCTCATGAGTCCATGAGAGTCCTGACATCTGGACCTCTAACACTAAAGACATGACACAGCTCATTGACATGAATGAAAAATACACATTAAACATCACAGCTCCGAAAGCCAGCCTGCGGAGGCGGAGCATCCCGGATCGTGGTCTTAATCAGAAGATGAAGGAGGATGAATAATGTCATGTAGGTTATAAAATATCTCTGCTTCTGAAAAGGGAACATGGAGCAACCTCCAGACACACTGTAGCTCTTTGTTGAGTCTCTGATTTTACATGTCTCTGGAATACCAAGTCATAATATATCCCTTTTCTTGAGTTTATATATTTTTCCGTATGTGGAAACCCCACATCTGTCTGTAGGGGGGCGGGTGTGAGTCCCAGAGTGAGAAGCATTGCCCACAGCTGGTTTTATTTAAGAGCTTCTGACATAAAGCCTGAGCACAGACATTTTATTTTGAATTTCTTATAAGGTACAATCACTCATCCTGTTGAATAAAAATGAGCCACAGTGGACTAAGTACTGAAATAATAGTGACCTAAATAGTGACCTTGTCATATTTCCTTTCTTTAACTGTGTGGTCAAATAGTTTTTTTTAAATTTAGTCTAGTTATTGGTCTATTTATTATAATGTCTATGTTATTCACCATTTGGCTTATGTACTTAAGTATATTTATATAAAGGTGCCATGTTAACATGATGGAACCTTTAACGTTTATGTTCATGTAAATACACTGCAGTATATTCATCAGTATAAAACATCCATTAATAGGTCCTTTTATACCCTACCGTTGTTTTAATTACAATAAAACATAATAAAACTCTGTGCTGTTCCTATGTCCTTTGTTAAATAATGTATCTGGTAAAGTCATCAGAACATATCCAGTTCTTCTGCTTGAGGTCCTGCCCTGTATTTACAGGTGCATATGATTTCTACAGTCTTGTAAGACACGGCAGTCTCTTTCTCCTTCAAGATTCTGATTATATCCATTATGTTAACTTGCCTCTGTGGAATCAGTTAATTCCGTTCCAGTTTCCATTAGACTTGTATGGAAAACCGGAGAAGTAATTGAGGGTTTGGAAGAGAGCCCAGAAGCAGGAACGGGGGCTTCCCTGTTTTCCAAAAGCATCCATTATCCATCATGTCCTGCAATGAAAAGACATTAGTGGCACAGATAAAAGTTCAGTTCATTTCCACATGCACTGAAAAGAACGAACGAACGATCGTTTTGGAAATAGCTGAAAATAAAATTAAACAATGTGTGAAAATGGAATGTGAAAACTCCTGCTGGTTTCTGCTTGCAGCGAAACACCACATGAAGTTGTTCTGTAGCGCTCATGCTGCCACATGGTAGCTGTTGGCCAAAACCTCCAGACCCTCCATGAGATCCAGTTCCATCTGAATAAAGGTAACCACTTCCAGACCTTCATTTCATTATGTTTGCATTTCAAAAAACAGATTAATCAGGACAAGCTGGAAAAAAGGTTTATATTTAAAGAGTCAAACAAACCACAAAATAAGACTTAATATAAGAAATAAAATCCAACATCCTCTTTTAGGACAAAGACCTTAAACGGCTTCTTCCTTCAAATCCATGGAGGAATGTGGAGACAGTTAAGCTATTGTTTGACCCTGATTTGTTACAGACCATTTGTTTATGCTGAAGAAACTCCGAAACAAACTGCTAAACGCCAACAATGTGGTTTGGATTTAAAAATTGTAAGCAATACTAAAGAATGAGAATTTGCTCTTGACATGAGGAATAAATCCTGATAGGTAACAGAATTAAAAACAGAGCCCAGGCTTTAGTTATGTCCTCTTCTGGTTGACAGTATCATCTCAAAGACCCAGACCACACAGTGCTAGCTGAGCAGATACATGTTTGCAGGGTTGAGGATTCCCAGAGGATTGCCATGTTTAAATGTGTTTAAAAATCTCTAAAATATTTGATGGAAATTTTCATCACTAGTGTAATAAAACCATAAAAAATATTTAGAAAGACTGTAAAGAGGCGTACTGTCCACTTGGTGAAGCTTTAGTATTTATAGCAGAGGGTTGTGGGTTGGGGGTTCTTTTATTGGTGTAAATGCAGTTATGTGAAATGAAAAGTAATAAATTTAGGGACCAGAATAAAGCGGCTTAATGCAAGATTCATGATCTGGTTATCTAACTAAAGGGCAGCCTCAGGCTTGCAGATAACGAAGAGGTATTTTGGATGCCAGGTTGATTCCGAGAACTGATATGACATAAGGGGATAATTGAAAAACTAAATTAAATATATATTTTTTTTCAGTTAAGTAGCTAAGATGTGTGTTGACCCAGTGGGCAAACAGATTCAGCCTGTATGTCCTCATCTTTGCTTGTTCTGAGAATCATCTCGATGCCTTGTGGTAGATGCACCAGTGGTGTAGTGGTATCATGCACGATTCCCATTCTTGTGATCTGGGTTCAATTCCCAGCTGGTGCAGGCTGCCCTTCTTCATTGTTCTGTGTTGGAAATGGCTTGAGGCTTTGTTTCTTACTATGTCCAGTTGGAAACAGACTGAAGAATCACAGTGGATGTGTAAAAGCAATCTCAAGTCATACATGGAAATAATTGAAAGGATTCCTGTGAATGTGAAGTTCCATCTGAAAATCATTTGTGATTGTGTCTATGACGTGTCAACCAGAATACAATAAAAAAATACAACACCTCGGTAGCCTTTCACAGACTGCTAGAAAGCAGCCTAGATGAAAGGGATTTCATGTAAACAGATAAAAAAAAGTTAAACATCTGGTCTGCCTGCAAGTTGTCCCAGTGGCCTAATGGATAAGGCCTCAGCCTTTGGTGCTGAGGGTTGTGGGTTTGAGTCTCATTTTGGTCAATTTATAGCTTTGACCAGAGCAGTTTGAATAGGATATTGCCTGTTGCACTTTACTGCAAATGGGAACACAAAGGTTGACTTTAGCCAGTATGAGTTGCTCTAGATGGCATAAGCTTTGATTAAAATTGTGACAGTGTTCTCAGTTTGACCTCTGAGGTCAGCTAGGGGTCGGTTTACCTCCAGGATATGACATTTCTATGTATAAAATTAGAAATTGATGTGAAAACCCCCAGAGATCAATAACTGTCAATCTTAAAGGTAAAAGGTCAAGGTCACTTAAAAAGATCCAATATTTTGGTCATTCTAAAGCAGGTTAGTGCAAATGGGGACACAAAACTTCAACTCAGCCTGTATGTCCTCATCTTTGCTTGTTCTGAGAATCGTCCTCCTGGTTCATTGTGGAAGCATCAGTGGTATAGTGGTATCATGCAAGATTTCCATTTTTGCGAACTTGGGATCCCATCGGGGTCTATCCAGGGCTTTGACATTTACATTTACGGCATTTGGCAGACGCTCTTATCCAGAGCGACTTACAAGGTTACTGGTATTACAGGTAGGCCAACGTAGCATTAGGAGTCTTGCTTAAGGACCCTTATTGGTGTAGCACAGACTGGCTGTCCAGACCGGGAATCGAACCCAGGTCTCTCACATGGGAGCCACTGTACCACACCAACGGCAACTTGATGAACACGTTGCAGGTTAGTGCAAATTAGAACAGAACGGCTGACTTTAGCCTGTATGTCCTCATCTCGCGTTGGCCCAGTGGCCTAATGGATCACTTCAGAGCTGAGGATTGTGGGTCCCATCTGGGTCAGTTTATAGCTTTGACCAAAGGCAGCTTGAGTAATTACCAGAAACACCAGTTCTGAAGTTGTATCCTGTTCTTGCAAACCTTGTTCAATTTTGCTGCCTATATGCCCTCATATCACAGCACTCATTGTCTGGAATCTCAGAAATGTCCATTAACAGATCAATTGCACATCCACATAACCATTACAAACCATGAGCTTAGGTGCAACAACAAAGAGCAGCAGGCTGCACCAGCCGGGAATCGAACCCAGTTCACAAGAATGGGAATCTTGCATGATACCACTACACCACTGGTGCTTCTAAACAAAGCCAAGATTCTCAGAACAAGCAAAGATGAGGACATACAAGCTAAGTTGAAGCCTTGTGTCCTCATTTGCACTAACATTAACAGAGATGATCTGTTGATGGAAACTTCCAGCTTTCCTGTTTATGGAAAAAAACATCCTCTCATCAGCCTGCAAGGGCTACTGGCCCTAGATGGTAGGCTTTTTGTAAAAATAATAAAAAAAAAATGAATGCCTGATCAGCTTGGTAGTTGGCCTAGTGGTGTGATGAATAAGGCATCGATCTTTTCACTTGAGAATTGTAGGTTCCAGTCCCATCTGGGTGTGTTCAGGGCTTTGACCAGGGGCAACTTAAATAACATGTTGCAGGTTAGAGCAAATTAAAACAGAATGGCCGACGTTAACCTGTATGTCCTCATCATTGTTCTGAGAATGGTGGCTTGTCTTGGAAGCTCCTGTGGCGCTTGCCAGTGATGTAAAGGGCTCCAGCTCTGTCCCCAGCACACAACCAGATCCTTAATGCTGCCTCCTCAATACATTACAGCACAAAAGAGGACACTGGCTACTACAGACTGGTAGAACATCAGCAAAAGTTTCTGGTAGATCGTGAATGACCATGGCATCCTCAGGATGTACAGTCTGCTCTGTCCCTTGTTGTAGAGGGTGTCGTAGTTCACTGACCAGTCCAGCTTGTTGTTCAGATGTACACCAAGGTATCCGAGGTCCTAACCACCTCGACCCCCTTGATAGAGATTGTCTGCAGAGAAGGTTCTTTTGAGGTGAATGAGAAATTCCATCTGAAAACATTTGTGGTAGCGTCTATGATGTGTCAGCCAGAATACAAGAAAAAAAAATACTGCGGAAGCCTTTCACAGACTGCTGGTAACTCGATGGATAAGAGTTTGTGAAAAATTTTTTTTAAAGGCCTGGTGCTTTTTTGAGTTGATCCAGTGGCTTAATGGTTATGGCATCAGCCTTTAAAGCTGTGGGTTTGAGTCCCATCTGGGTCTATTTGTAGCTTTGACCTGGGGCTGCTTGAATAAGACATTGCCCCTTGCTGTCTACTGCAAATGGAAACCCAAAAGCTGACTTCAGCCTGAATGTCTTTACCTCTGATTGTTCTGAAATTCAGCCGAGGGCCTGGAGACAGAAGCACCAGTGCTGTAATGGTATTTTCTGATCTTGTAAAACTTGTTCGATTCCTGGCTGGTGCAGGCTGTTCTTCTACGTTGTTCCACTTCACAAAACG
>JAOVVF010000035.1:318160-329225 GCA_028565595.1 Duopalatinus emarginatus | reverse complement strand
GATTTAAATGTAAATTAAATATTAAATGTAAATAAGTCATATGTCATTTTATTTCATATTATTTCCTATAAATATTATATATATTTATATATATAATATAATATATAATATATATAATATAGCATTCATTCTTAAATTCTGTTTAATTTTAGATTCATTTTAAATTGTAATTTTACTTAACATTTATGTTTACTGTTTAATTTATTAATTAATTGTAATAAATTGTGTTAATTGATTTTAAATAATCTTACCTGCGAGGAAGGCGATCAGAAAGAGACTCACAGCCATCTGTGTGTGTGTCATGTTCCTGTTTACTACAGCCACAGGTTCTGAGTAACGGGTAAAAGAGGCTAAAGGCAAACACACACACACACACACACACACACACACACACACACACACACACAAACACAAACACACACACGCTATAGTCATACTGTACAGTACTTTGTGAACAATGTTTCCTGAAAGAGTGTGTGATAGAGAATAAGATCTCACACTTCATTTACTCTGGTGATATAAAAATAAAACAATTCTGATTCTGTTGGTTTTGGCAGGAAGTAGGTTGTTACGTCTGTGCTTTTACATTTTATACACTAAGTGTTCGACTGTAAAAGGACAACAGGTTGTCAGCCAGCCATGCTGTCTATCAGGTGTCGACAATCTGCAAAAACCTTTTTGACATTTGAGAGGTATAGAGGGGTTGGCAGCCCAACGCACACTTAAGGCTGATTGGTTTTAATTAGTCAGCAATGGTGTATTGAGCTCTGGTCATGTACTGCCCCAGGGAGGAACCAGGGCCAGTTGTTCTGGTTTTGGGAACAGAAGAGTCGCAAGAACTTTACAATCTTCTGCTCAGATCTTTTAACCTGGCCATTTGATTGGCCTGGCCTGACTCACAGAAACCCTCAGGTTCTCCATCAAACTTCAAGAAGAACCAGGAGGTGAACTGAATGTCCAGGTCACTCTCTGTGTCCTCAGGCAGCCTGAAATACCTGAACATGTGACTGGAGATTTGCTACACAGATTCAAAGGCTAAGGACAGGACAGGAAGGGGTAAAGGGGCTAGGAGAACCTGCGTATGATGACCATGATAACTGTGTGGCCTTGGGCTCAGAGAGGTCAGGGCAGGGACCAGACCTTGGCTTGGGTGCACGGGGCCACGTAGCAGCGTACCTTGGACTGCTTTTTGGGCCACCAATACCTGGATCTGGTGGTGATGAACCTGCTCTTTAGATGGGCTGGGATAAACACTAGGTGACAAGCAGAATGGCTCTGGAGAGCAGGGTCCCAGGATAAGGTGTGGAGGAATTGTGGGGGCAGGGTGGTGTCTTGGCTTGAGCTGGGGCTCTTGGCTGGCCTTGGTGTTCACGGACCCTGGGCAGTTGGAGATCACAGAAGCGTCAGCCAATCATGGGCCTCTGAAAGCTACTAACTAACACAGTGGTAAAGAGAGTTCCCCCCCAGCGGGCGGACGGGCGCGCTGAATGCCCACGCTCCCTCTACTGGCAAAGAGCCTAAAAATGGAGAGGAGCGAATCACCATCAAGCCTGGAGACCGGTGCAGAAGAGAGCCAGGAAGAGAAAGTATAGGGCCTGAAGGCCAGAGGAAATAGTGTGGGGAGAGAAAGGAAGGGGGGGAAAGGGAATTACATTAAATCCGCTAATTTTTCCCTAAAAGGTTTATTACCTCGGGCCAAAGACCCTACATGGCAAACCTCTATAAGGCATGACCGATACCTCTGTCCCTGATCTCATCACTTGTGCAGTAACGCACAGAAAGCTGACGGTGTGACGACGGATGTCTGGCTGAATCTCCGCTTATATGGAGACTCATCCAGGTGTTCTGCATCAGAACTAAACACATCAGGCTACGGAGGGAACTGGCTGATCCGAATACTAAAGCTGTCCGTTAACAGTTAACTCCTAATCTAACAAAATGACCTCTTAACGTATGTGACAAACCTACAGTTAACATTTATAGTGGTTCAGTGGTAATGCAGCTCAGCTTGGGGACAGGGGGTTAGGTTAAATGCAGAGGTCAAATTCCTTAGTTTGTACAAGCACAGTGGTCAATGAGTGGTTCACTTTCACTTCATTGGCCAACTGGCTAACCTGTTATTTATCAAGTATTTATGTGTTTATAAACACACACAACTCTCAAGATGACTGTTCAGTGATTCTCTGGAGTGATTCCAGATTTGAGCATGTCACCTAGTTCAGAATCATTCAGTTCATTACAACATCTCTCTGAGTCCCTCTGAGTCTCTCTCTCTCTCTCTCTCTCTCTCTCTCTCTCTATTTCTGTCTCTCTCTCTCTGTCTCTCTCTGAAGTAGGATAATATTCACCTTCAGTCCAACACCCTTGGAGGTAATTAAGCCGTATTCTGTCTCCAGCTCACTCTGCTTCTTCTCCTGAGCGTCTCACACTTCTCTCTCTTTCTCTCTCTGTCTCTCTCTATCCGTCTCTCTCTCTGTCTGTATCTATTACTCTGTCTATCTATTTCTCTTTGTCTTTCTCTCATCTCCAGTCCAACCTCTTGTTTTTCTTGGCCTAATTTGTGTGTACGTTGCTTACATTAACTCTATCACGTGAAGTGTGTATTTTGGACATTGTGTATGGGTGTGTGTGTGTGTGTGTCGTCATGAGTCCTGGACTTTCACGCTCTGAGGAGAAGGTTAGGGGTTCGATCGATGGCAGTGTGGATCACAGTCTGGAGCGAGGAACTGAGGGAGAACCTCCGCCACTGAGAAATTACATTTTCCTGACCATTTTTACATGTTTTTGTCCTGCGTGGCCCGTCAACATCGTAGCGCTCGTCTTCTCCATGATGGTACGTGACATTTCTGTTTTATTCGTCTATTCACACATTAAAGTCGAGGGTTAAGAATTAAACAGACGGTTAATGAATTCTTCACATCTGAATCAGAGCACTTTATAGAGAGGAAAGTTGAGCCTCACACACACACACACACACACATACTCTCGCTCTTTCTCTCGCTCTCTGTGTATGTGTGTGGGTATGTGTGTATTAGTGTGTGACCAACAGCATGTCAACACATACGGACCCTCACATTAACACACACAGTCTGTCTCTGTTCGTTTATCAGTGGTTCTGATCTCACGCTAGTTTCCTTTCCCTGAACTTGAGATTGTGAAATCTGACCAAACACTCGTCTTCTCATGATTCACACAGACTCTTAAGTGGTATAAATAGATGAGCCTCAAGTATCGGTGGCCTGCAAAAAGTGTGTAAGGGTGCATACACACCCCATACACACCGCTTTCTCACACCCACACATGGCTACAGACTAGTGAGAGACACGTGGGACTGTGTGTGTGTGTCTGTGTGTGTGTGTGTGTGTGTGTGTGTGTGTGTGTGTGTGTGTGTGTGTGTGTGTAGTTTGTATAACACTCCTGCCCACCTGCACTGTTATTATTCATATTTGTTCTTACAGCAACACAACCGACTGAAAACGGAACTAAAATCTAAACAACCAAATTCACACACACACACACACACACACACACACACACACACACACACATTCTTTATACTTAAATATCCAAAGGATAAATGTTATCATTAATTTACTTTAGTTTTTGTAAATAAATGTCAATTTAATTTTAATTAAATTTAGGTTGATATTTATCTACATTATCTAATTATTTAAAATACTAATTACTACTAATATATAAATAAATATATATATAATTTTTGAATTTCTCCCTGGGATCAATAAAGTATCTTTCTATCTAATGTAATAATTAAATATAATTATTTAGGTTTATAATGACTTCATTTACTTTACTTCCCTGTTGTGATTCATATACAGTGTTAAGAATAAAGTTCTAATAAAATATTTAATATAATGTGGTATTTATAATGTGGTACAATTATAATGTGTGAATAGACTGTGTGTATATATATGTCTATATTTTAACTTAATTAATAATATTAAACAATATATATATCATTTAATCTAGGACAATAATTATATATAATAATTTGTGTGGGTATGTGTGCGTGTGCATTTGCATGGATGCATGTATGTGTGTGAGTGTGAGTGAGTGTGTGTAGGCATGTGTGATTACAAATGAAACTCCGTTTTGTTCAGTGTGAATAAAAACAAATTAAACACAAACTAAATCTTCAAGTTACTTAAATGTATTATTTACAATTAACAATATTTATTATTATTAGTAGTAGTAGTAGTAGTTGTAATAGTAATAATAATAGTATCAGTAATAATACTATTAGTAATAGTAGTATTTAACTGTCTCAATTTTAACAGGTTTGACTCAATAGGATAGTTTGGAAGCTGACAAAAGTATATTTTTAATATATGTTTTGTATATTTAAATTTAATACAACTAAAAACTACAAATACACAAGTTACAAGTATTTTCTGTGGTTTATTTAATATGTTTAATTGTTTAATATATTTACAAGTTTTGAACTTGCAAGAGGTAAAAATTTATCACAGGACAGTTTTAAAAATATAACAATTAAACGCCTAAAATTTTTATATATATATATATATATATATATATATAAAACATTATTAAATACGAATATGTAATAGAAATTTAAATTGCTGTATAGAATTATGTATAGATTGTGTGTGTGTGTGTGTGTGTGTGTGTGTGTTGTAGATGTAACAGCAGTAAATATATCATTCTTATATATAAATATGAACAGAACTGTACCTGAGCGTGTGTGTATGTGTGTGTGCGTGTGTGTGTGTGTGTTTGTGTGTGTGCGTGTGTGTGCGTGTGTGTGTGTGTGTGTGTGTGTATGTGTGTGTGTGTGTATGTGTGTGTATGTGTGTGTGTTTGTGTGTGTGCGTGTGTGTGTGTGCGTGTGTGTGCGTGTGTGTGTGTGTGTTGTAGATGTAACAGCAGTAAATATATTCTTATATATAAATATAAACAGAACTGTACCTGAGTGTGTGTGTATCAGTGTCTCTGCTCTTCTTGTCCCTGTCCTGTGATACACACTGGTTGTTGTAATGTGTCTCAGTCTCATGTCAGGGTTTGTAAAAGTGGTTTGAAGTTTGGCAGCTTAACCTCAGTGTTGCACTTCTGCTGAGAACCTTTTGTAAATGCAGACGATATCTAACACTGTCTCCTGTTCTTCAGAATAAACATTCAGATGTTAACATCTGGAGGCACTGAGGGACAGGACGAGACTAAATTATTTATATCATTATGTATATCATTTATATCATTATATATATTTATATCCTTATATCACATTATATCATTTATATTATTATTTATTTATTTCACAACAGGAACTCATTGTCTCTAATAAAATATGTTTATAAACTGAAACACAAATACATGTGTGTATATACACACCAATGTAAAGCTTCTAAACTGAGACACATGCAATAATATTGAAAATCTTTATTAAATGTATTAATATAAAAGATTTAACATAATTGTAAAATTTTTAAATAATTTTCAATTAAAAAAAAAAAAAATCAGTAGATGAGCTCAGTATTATCTAAAGAATTTAATTAAATTAAAGACTTTGAGAGAATTTATATTTGCTCTGAAGTTTGTTATAAATAATAAATACATTTAAGGTGATTCAATATTTAATATTTAAGTAATATATATGAGCAGATTTGACATTTTTTAAGAATGTGGTTTATTTTCTAGTGTGATGAGTATGTTTAATAATTTAGTCTGATGAAACAGAGATAAGACATCAGATATATCACTCTTTATGTTTCCAGTAAAATCAGGAACAGTTTAATGTAGAACCCTAAACAAAGAACCTTTAATTACTAATCATGTACACTGATCAGCCATAACATTAACACCACAGGCTCTGACTCATCAAGGCACGGACTCCACAACATCTCTAAAGGTGTGACACCAAGTCATCAGTAACAAATCCTTCTGTAGATCTTCTGTAACATCAGACCAGTCCGTCTGGTCCTCACTTCACACACATCAGTGAGGTTTGGTCCTCATGAACCTGTCACTGGGTCACCGCTTGTCCTTCCTTCGTGTCCTATTTTTCTGTTTCCACCACATGGACTTTGAGACCTGACTGTTCACTTGTTGTCTAATACATCACACTGCTTGACAGGTGCCCCTGTGACATAATCAACGTTCACCTGTAAGTGGGTATATGGTGTTAATGTTATGGCTGATCACTTTGTTGGAAGCTCCAGTAAAATGAGTTATGGGAACATGTCTGATGTCTGACAGCACTGTGTTGTTTGGTTCTGGAACGTTTAAGAGTTCCCCACAGGGACAAGTGAGGAACCCTAAAGAAATGTTCCATAACACCCCCATCTGTCTGCTGAATGGTTCAGTCCGTTCTTAATTTCTCCTGCTTCACTTCAGTTAAACTCTGATTTGTGTGTGTGTGTGTGTGTGTGTGTGTGTGTGTGTGTGTGAGAGAGAGAGAGAGAGAGAGAGAGAGAGAGAGAGAGAGAGGTTTCAGGTTGACTGTACTGTCCTGTCTTGAATCGTAACACACTCTCAAATCACGCCATCTGCTATCTGACTCACACACACACACAAACACACACAAACACAAACACAAACACACACTTCAATCACGCTACTTGAAAGAACAGATTGAAAACGAAAGGTTGTGGGTGTTTTACTGGTTGTGGGTGAGGATCAATCCACCAGTCTTTTACTGTTAGTCTCACTTCACTGCAACAACAACTTAGTAATGTTCTGTCCAATGTTCTGTCCAGTGTTCTGTCTAATGTTCTGTCTAATATCCTGTGCAATGTTCTGTCCAATGTTCTGTCCAGTGTTCTGTCTAATGTCCTGTCCAATATTCTGTCTAATATTCTGTCTAATGTCCTGTTCAGTGTCCTGTTTAATGTCCTGTCTAATGTCCTGTCCAATATCCTTACCAATGTTCTGTCCAAATTTCTGTTTTATGCCCTGTCTAATGTCCTGTCCAATATTTCCTGTCCAATATTCTGTCTAATATCCTGTCCAATGTTCTGCCCAATGTTTTGTCTAATGTTCTGTCCAATGTTCTGCCCAATGCTCTGTCCTTTGTTCTGTTCAATTTTCTGTCTAATGTCCTGTCCAGTTTCCTGTCCTTTGTTCTGTCCAATGTTCTGTCTCATGTCCTTTCTAATGATCCAGCTAATTTCCTGTCCAATGTTCTGTCTTTTGTTCTATCAAATGTTCTGTATAATATTTGGTCCAGTATCCTGTCTAGTGTTCTGTCCAGTGCTTTCTCCATTAATATGTCCAATGTTCTGTCCAATGTAACATCAGAATCTGGTACCACAAGTTCCTCAAAATACTGGACCAAAGCTCCTAGGAAGACAGGATTCTGGGAATATCAGACCTTTTTGTGTGGAGAAATTTGAAAACATACACATGGTGAACTAGGATGTTAGAACTATATAAAACATATGATCATGAAAAGTTAGAACACTGGCAGTACAGGGTTCTTTAATCCTGGTGAACACCAACACACCCGCTCTCACACACAGGTGAAGGTAACCAAGACCTGGAGCCGAGCACATGCAGGCTGTAAAGGTTATTTATAGTGTAGTGCATTATGAACTGAAGAGTTAGCAGCATGAGGCTGAGAGACACTTTACAGCGTCTCTACTGTGTTTATTCCACATCACTGAACCTGACCTCCTGAGCTAAAAGCAGAGTGGCATGTGCACTATGTCCCTCAAGTGTGTCTGTTTTATGAGCTCCATCTGATCTGTTAATCTCCGAGACGGACTCAACCATGCTAATGTGCATGGCTTATATGCTAATGTGCAACACATGCTAGCATGCTAAATACGCTAGGATATACCTCCGGCAATAAGCTTCACATATTTGTATGTAATGTCGCGTGTTTGTGTTTTTCTCTGTCAGTCTCAGAGCAGCTACGATAACGGAGACTATGACGGAGCTCAGCGTCTGGGCAGAAAGGCTCTGCACATGGGCATCGCTTCATTTATCATCGGCATACTCATAATCATGACCTTCTGCATCGTACACTTCACTACGGTATGGACACAAGTACGCACACACAGATACGCGTTTTATAATAGTGTGATGTTCTTCCTGTCAGTGTGTGAATACAGTGGTTAAAAACTTTTGTGAAGACAAAACAAGAAAACTTGAATTATCCTAGAGCGGTAGGTAACCGTATTTAAGGCACCACAAGAACAATTGTGGGTTAGGTGCCTTGCTCATGTCAGTTACAGGGCTCGAACCAGCAACCTTCTGGTCACGAGCACGAACCACAAGCCCACAAACACAAACCTTTTAAATCAGATGGCTGAAGAGATACAGTATATATGTCATCCCAGATAATAATGTATCCCGTCTCTTCTGCATCCATTTTGGTCTTTTGCTAAGACCATGGTTTGTAATCTGTCCAAAACTATGAGTATGTGCACATATGATGGTATGGTGGTGGAGGATCATAAGGATTCTTCAGGCAGCCATGTGTCCAGCCTAGTGACTGTCAGATTGGCGGGTCAACCTTCAGAATCGACTGAAATGCTCTTGAGCAAGGCACCCTTACCCCCAACTGCTTCCTGGACACTGTAGACAGGGTTTCCCCTTGTGTGTATGTGTGTTTTACTGCATGAGCAGGTTCAATGCAGTGATTGATTTATCTATGTGACTGCAGTACAACATGATGTATATTGATCTTAGCAGCAGGTCGGCCCCCAGACAGTTAGGATAACTCTGTGGCCAGTGATGGTTCTATTTCATCTTCTGATTTATTTTAAATCCAGCCTCATCTGTGAAGATGTCAAGCAGGAATCATTTGCAAAACGCTCAACATTGTATAGTTCTGTACTGAAGCGTAGATAGGTGACCTCCACATAGGGCGCAGATCTTTGGTGGAGGTGTTTTATCTGTAGGTGATGTTTTTTAAGGAGTTGTCCCAGTGTTGATAAAGAGACCTGGTCCTAATTAAACATTTAAACATTTATACCAATTCTCTTCGTTAACCGGAGAAACCTTTATTAATGCTCTGAGCAGTTGAAGGTTAAGGGTCTTACTCAATGGCCCAGAAGTAGCAGCTTGATGATGGAGATATTCCAATCACAAACTTCTTACCAGAAGGTTCTTTCTTAACCACTGAGCTAGAACTACACTGGCCATGGTATGTAGTGAATAAGTACC
Organism: Duopalatinus emarginatus; assembly: GCA_028565595.1. NCBI lineage: Eukaryota > Metazoa > Chordata > Actinopteri > Siluriformes > Pimelodidae > Duopalatinus > Duopalatinus emarginatus. The sequence goes on along the minus strand of JAOVVF010000035.1, from coordinate 320,084 downwards.
AAAAAGTACTGCTGTAGTGTTACAGTAGATGACACTATACTGTCCCTACTGCTGAGGATGGGCTGTAATCTCTCTCCAGCCCCCAGGTCTCCCTGCCCCTCTTCCTCCACAGGCTCCCTCTCTCAAAGGCACTTTGGTTGTGTCTGATCAGTGCAGGGGATTGAACTGGCAACCTTCTAGTCACAAGTCTGGTTTTCTTACCTCGAGCCATGGCTGGTCCCAAAACAGCCTGTCTGGCACCAAGACCCTTCTTCGGGATCAGTCTAGACGGTCTAGTCTTGGTGTCCCATGTCCCTGTCTCTGGTTCACCACTTGTTGTCCTTGAACCAATTTGGTAGGTATTAACCACTGTATACTGGGACACATCCCACAGGGCCAGCTGTTTTAGAGATGATCAGACTACTGCTTTAGTGTCAGCATCAGGTTTCAGTCGTAAATATTTGTAGTGTCTCAAAATGACTTCACCGTGATTTGGAAAAAACGAGCGTTGGTGTTTTTTTTTCAGCACATGGTCTGAGGACGCAGAGGAAGCTGAGCCAGAACGGACACAGCATGAGGTTCATCGTTACCTCTGACGGACTCACAGGACAAAGTAGCTGTGTTGTGTCGGGGCTCAGCATCGCCCCCTGCTGTACTGTACAGTGTTTATGGCTAGTCTGTAAAATACTACACATTTTAAAGCGGTTCTGAGGTCTGGTGAGTGTAAATGTAGTGAAGTGGAAATATCAGATGTTTATTTTATGTGTTTATGATGTTACACTGTCCGCCTTAATTATAGATGCCAGCTTATCATCGTATAGCATGAAGTAAACAACATAAATTTATTTAATTATAAACTGTTTAAAAAAATGATTAAATAAAAAAGGCTAATTACATACGAGTTTTCTGTAGGAATAAATCAGTAAATAGAACAGTTTCACCGTTACGCCTTAACGTAGCTGATTAGCAAAGACGCGTCAGCTAACCAGTGTTTCACAGATTTACATTGTAGCTACATGATAGAAGTCGTGGATGATATGTAGCTGCTCTTTTATCATAATTGTGTGTTTTTTAAATGTATTTTATTTATTTATTTATTTAGTAGTCACGCTGATACATGGATGGCTTTTGATCTGTAATTGTTTACATGTAGATTTTCTCCTGTGTTGCGATAGAACTGATGTTATAATGGTATGGTGTGAGGTGATAGCTGTAGATCATATTATTAATTTTTTACGTTATATCATTTTTCATCTATAGTCAATAACTACTTATTTAAAGTATGAGTATAATAGCTTCCTTTTTATTCACATGGCAACCTGCATGTTTTGTCTCAAGAACTGAAAACCGTGTTGAGACCCACGTAGTAACATAACCCACAAAAAAACCCACACAACAACATACATTTATCAGCCTTCTTAAATCTGATGCCTAAATGGCACTTTGTTTATCGCCCAAGCAGAGTCAGTGAACCGTGGAGTAAAGTTATGTGGCTGTTATTGCTGAAGACAAACACGATTATCTTAATAACTTTATGTCTGTTATACAAAATCTGTTAATTCTAAAAAACTACAGGTCAAAGAGTTCGGTCCAGATACACCGATATAATAATCACACAAAAGACTAGAGGAAAAGGTCAAACTTTTGAGGCTTGACGGGCAGCCGTGGCCTAAGGTCCTGGGTTTGATCCCCACACAGGGCAAGACACAACCCAGGTGCCCTCGAGCAAGGCACCTAACTCACCCAACTGCTCCCTGTGTGCCGTGTTTTCTTGGTTTCCCCCCCGCTCTGGGCAAGTGTGTTCACTGCCCGCTAGTGTTCACTGGTGTGTGTGTGTGTGTGTGTGTGTGTGTGTGTGTGTGTGAGTGTGTGTGTGAATGTGTGTGTTTCACTGCACATTCCTCTCTGGGCAAATAATTCACTTTCACTTTTTACTGTACTTTTT
>JAOVVF010000035.1:212015-223263 GCA_028565595.1 Duopalatinus emarginatus | reverse complement strand
TCATTATTTTCTGTAAAGCTGCTTTGGGACAATGTCCATTGTTAAAAGCGCTATATAAATAAAATTGAATTGAATTGGACTGAACTGAATTGAACTGAATTGAGTTAAGGTCACCACTGGCCAGTCAGATTTCACAAAGTTAGCACTGATCTATCTTTAAACTTGATAAGTATGTGTATGTATGTATGGTCTCATGCAGTGCCTGATCAGTGCATGAAGTCTAAGCATTGGAGTAGCAAGTGTTAAAACATTTCTGCACTTTATTACACAATTCTCACAGCTGCAGCTCTGCAACATGGGTGTCTTAAACCCTAAGACACGTTGAAACACACTGCAAAATTAATTAAATATGTGTTATCTATGGTAAATATGAGAAGAAACTTAATTTCTTGACATAATAACAGTATAGGTGACAAAACATTTTGATGTCTACAAAAACAGCACACACAACTAATACAATATCTAATTATGCGCTGAGTGCTAATGAATAAAGGACCAGTGCAGATAATTGTACATAAGTAGAGACTGTGGGATCAGTGGAGATGACTGGAGATGCAGGTATTCGTGAGAATGAAAGGGGACAGAGGGGTGAGTAGGGATGAGTGGAGATCAGTATGGATATGCAGATATGGAAATGTAGATGATAAATAAACTCTGGTATGTGATTTGTCCATGCTGGTTAAGTGTGGTTGCTTGGACCTTCAGCTTCATCAGACCTGGCTGATTTAAATTGTGGGTGGTGAAGATGATTCCTCTTCCAGCCTCATCTTTAATCCCAAACAACTGCTCTGTAATGTCTCCATTCTGCTCCAAGATGGTGAATAATGTTTGCTCCTGAAGAACACCAGACTCTGAAAATGCTGTTAATCGGATGACATTGTGTTGAGCTGGAATTCCTAGAGGAAGTGTCAGGAGTTTATACTGAAGGAGGAGAGAAGATCCTGCAGCACATCCATTTGAACATGGCTTGTAACACATGCTTTGGAAAAGAAAAACAGCAATCAGGTTTTAAATAATACATTAATTTCATTGTACATAAACATTTTCTTCACTGTATTCATGTCCACATTCTAGTTTGGTTAACATTTGACACATTCTCATGTTTTTGAGTATGATTACAGACAAACATTTATTTTATTTAATCACATTATAATGCTTTTATTTGTAAATGTGATTTAATAAATCTTGCAGTTTGAGTACACAGCTTGTCACCAATAGCTTAAACATGCCAGAGAAACTAGATCAGATGCAGTTGATTTCCTTGCACATTACACACATAGGCTTTCAAATTTATATTATTTGGCATGAATTAATAACTGTTGAAATACTAAAATGTTTTTTTTTATTACCCTGGACTTCCTCCTCTGTGATAGCTGGCAGGACAGGGAGTGTCCAAACACTGATAACTCCCCCTTGTGTTGAAGCACATTTGGTTTGGTCCACACTGTACACTGTGCTCAATGCATTCATCAATATCTGAAATTGTAAAGTGTTGAGGCATGATGAAGTCACACAGCTTACAGCTGCAGATTTTACAAATATTTACAGAAAATGTGATCATGTTTATTTCTATTTTAAATGTTTAGATGTAAAACTACAACTGTGCATGATATAGTCACATGACCTAAACAAAGTACCTCTGCATGTTTGACCATTGAGCATTAGCTGATATCCTGAAGGGCAAAAACACTGAAAACTTCCAAGTGAGTTCAGACACTGGTGTTGACACGGTTTCCTGAGCACACACTCATCAATGTCTGAGCAGGAAGAGGAGCAGAGAGACATTCACACATCAGTCCATAAATATAATATTTTATTTTTATTGGTTTTCTTCGTTAACTCACCCACACAGCTACTGCCTTTTCTTGTAAAACCAGGTGGGCAGCTGTGTAAGGTACTCCATGGTGCCCCCTGCTGTGTGTTCTGTAACAGCTTTAGGGTTTGACCTCTTGAGGATACCAACTGAGGCTGAAGTCCAACTCGAACCCAAGTTTGATTACTGAACACATTTCCTCTCTCGAGTCCAGCACATGAGCGGCCATCTACCAGCAGGACAGTTCCCGGGGGACACAAACACCGGAAACTACCAGGCACATTTCGGCACTGATACCCACAGAGATTTGGAGACTGTGCACACTCATCAACATCTAACACACAGAAGAGAGTGCAAATAATACATCATGCATATATTTTAGACCTGTTTTACATACGTATGTAGAGTCAGTATGTCACTGTGTTGGTATGGTGCAATGTGCGATGTACCAGTATGTGATTTAGTGTTGTGGTGGTTCAGGGTGGGTATAGTAGTGTGGGGTATTGTGTTGTGTGGCCTTGTAATGTGGTGGTGTTGTATAGTGGTGTGGGGTGTGGTGCTGTATAGGGGTGTTATGTTGTATAGGGGTGTCGTATAGTGGTGTGGGGTGTGGTGTTGTATAGGGGTGTGGTGTTGTGATTTGAGGTGGTGTTGTATAGTGGTGTGGGGTGTGGTGCTGTATAGGGGTGTGGTGTTGTATAGTGGTGTGGGGTGGGGTGTTGTATAGGGGTGTGGTGTTGTGATGTGAGGTGGTGTTGTATAGTGGTGTGGGGTGTGGTGCTGTATAGGGGTGTGGTGTTGTATAGGGGTGTGGTGTTGTGATGTGAGGTGGTGCTGTATAGGGGTGTTGTGGTGTAGGGTGTGGAGCTGTAAAGGGGTGTGGTGTTGGGTGGTGTTGTGATGTAGGGTGGTGTTGTATAGTAGTGTGGAGTGTGGTGTTGTATAGTGGTGTTGTGTAGTATTGTTCTCCTGTCATTATTAATGAACGTGTTAATAAAACTCACCTACACATGGTTTACCCACGCCTTGAGAGCGGTAGCCTCTCGGACACACACACACATAACCACCCAGTGTGTTCTGGCAGATTTGGCTGTAGCGACACGTATGAGTGCCATCTTTACATTCGTCTACATCTGAAACACACATGTAGTGCTGATATCATTATCATTATCCCAGTACCCAGGTGTTAGAATCAGAACATTTTTTCATGAGCTTATTTACGAGGGGGCGTGTTCTCCAAGCAGTGGTTTTCATCCTGATGATCTCAGATAGATGTGACCTTTGACCAGTCTCTTTCTAATGGTGGAATCATGATCACTGACTAAATCAAGCCGGTCAATGCTTCATTTAGGTTTGTTCAGTTGTTGATGTCCGGCAGGATTTTTAATCATTCATTTCGCTCCTCTCTCAAAATGTCTTTTGAAAGCAATATAGTGTGTTGGTTGTTAAAACCTTTTGCACACTTTTTAATCTAGACAGTTTTTTTATCTATAAATGTTGAACACACTTACCCACACACACACCACTTTCATCTTGAGTCATTCCCGATGGACAGCTATCAAAACACTGATATCCCCCATCTGTGTTCTTGCACTGCTGGTGAGATGGACATACACTCCTCAAACACTCATTTATATCTACACACACACACACACACACACACACAATTATCAGAGATGATTTTAATATAGAACAGAAGAGTACTTTAAAATGGTCCTGGAAAAGAAAGATGTTTCCAAGTTTTTTCGTTGTTTTTGTTACATTACTGACGATTATCAAAATTAAAAATTGTCAAGTCTAAAATTAATTAACATTCTTTTGGAAAAACATTTTTTGCTGACTTTTTAGTGCTGTTCAATACTGGAATGTTGTCAAACACTATCTCAGACTGATGGAGAATAAGGAAAAAGAGACTGAAGTAATGTGAACTGTGTTTGTTTAATCTGTTTAAAGGCATATACACACAAACACACACACACATGCACACACACGCACCCACACACGCACACACACACACACGCACACACACACAAACACACATGCACACACACACACACATGCACACACACACAAACACACACGCACATGCGCACACACACACCCACACACGCACACACACGTGCACACACACGCACAAATACTGACCAAAGCAACGATTTCCCACCAGATGATACCCAGGCAGGCAGCTGCAGCGGAATGAACCCAATGTGTTAAAGCACTGATGCTGGCAGGGAGACACAGACGACTCCACACACTCATCAACATCTAAAGAATACAAACAACACAACTTTTATTAACACAATTTACATTTACACAAATCCAGACACTCTACACAGCACAACACAATTTAAATTAACTCCATATGCTCATCCATTTCCACGATTAACTATACACAATCATTAACAAAGAATGACCAGGTTTTGATTTTTAAAAAAGGGGAAACTGGCAAAAGGGCAGTATGGGGTACATGGACACCTATAGTCACAGGAAGTTGTGGTTGGGGGTGCAAGCGGGCCAAGTTGTAGCACTATACCAATGTGTATGTGTGATGATGAGAGGAATAACTGACAGATCAAAGAGTTTTTCTCTGTGGAGCTTCTCCAGAGATATCAGTGAATGTGTTCTGTTCTGTTCTCTAGACCTGCCTGATCCATCACCTGAACCTCAGACACTGCTGTTGTGGGTGAAACACACGAAACACGTGAAAAGTCTAAAGATCACCATAAGATGACTGTGGACGGAACTACATGGAACCATAAAAATAGCTGTGGGTATTTTCCGTAATGTATAAATAATGGTGTATATTTATACTTTTTTGAATTTTGTGTGTCCATGTTCCATTTGCTCAAGCAATCATCTGTCTTACTGCATTGGAGCAGCACGTACTATACCTAGGGTAATTATTGAAAAGCTTGCATTTACGTGTACAGTTATATGTACAGTTATATGTAAAAGGTAGAAACAAAACAATTTAAATATCACACTAATACAGAATGTGTGGTGATCACAGAAGCAGAAAACAACCTGAAACAAGGACGTACTGTGACCCTAATTAACACAAAATGTCTTACAATAACAGGAAGTGATGAGATATTAAAATTATCAGCACCTTCACAACCTTCGGTTCTGGTTCTGTTGTCAGTACCAGAGTTTCTGTGTCTGAATCCTGGCCCACACTTCACCTCACAACGATATTTTCCAACTGTGTTCACACACAACTGATTATAGTGGCACATGTGAGATCTATCTGCACACTCATCTACATCTGTAGGACAAAAAAGACACACACATTTGGGACACATGGGAAAATGGGACACTATAGCATTCAATCAATTTTTTTTTATAAATTTTAAAGAATTACAATTAAAATGAATAATTTTTAATTCTTGTTTAGTCACATATACACTGTGTGTGTGTGTGTGTGTGTGTGTGTGTTTGTGTGTGTGAAATGAAATGAATGAAATGAAAATGAAAGTGAACTATTTTGTCTTACTGTGTTTGCACACAGAAGGAATGTGACCTTCGGATTTAACCCATCCGTGCAGTGAAACAGACACACCAGTAAACACTAGGGAGCAGTGAACACACTTGCCCGGAGCGGGGGGCAGCCCCAAACCACGGCACCCGGGGAGGATTTAGGGGAGTTAGGTGCCTTGCTCAATGGCACCCCAGTCGTGTCTTGCCCTGGGTGGAATTCGAACCTGCGACCTTCTGGTCACGAGACTGGTTCCCTAACCTCTAGGCCACGGCTGCCTAGTGTGTGTGTGTGTGTGTGTGTGTGTGTGTGTGTGTTTGGGTGTGTGACCTCGGCAGCTGTTGCTCCCAGCGTTGATGGTAAATCCTGATGGACAGCTGCAGCTGAAGCCCCCCATGATGTTAATGCAGGAGTGAGAACATGGAGAATCTGACACACACTCATCCTTGTCTGAAACAAATCAACATATCAACACACACACAAACACACACACACAGATCCTAACACTAGCTCTTGCTTTTAACTACACATAGGCTTATACCAAATGTCTGCCATGTTTCTCCAGCAGTTGTTCTGATTGCCATATCGGCAAAATTACTGAGGCATTAACATACAAGTGATTGACTGATTATAATAACTGTAATATTAATAAGAACAAAAACCAACTTCTCTCACTGTGTGAGGAGGAAAATGATCTGCAAATCACATCCTAGACATCACACCCTACTAATCCCAACCCTAAAGCTTAATCCTAAACCTAGTACCAAACCCTAATTATAACCCTGACCACTCAGCCCTAAAGTATAAACCTGAACCAAGTAAACTACAGTCTGAACTGCTTTAGTTGTAGTTATAATACAAAAATGATTTGCATTTAATAATTAATTATTAATAAAGATGAACCAGTGCAGTAAGATGCGTCATCCAGCAAAAATCCTTCTGGACATTTCTCTCCATCACCATCTACACAAAATAAACACAACACACATACTGATTCATTTTAGATTTTATATTAATTATTATTATTATGACATTACATGGTGTGTTTTTTCTCCAGCTTAGACCTACCAGTGTTAACATGACCATAATGACCATGATGAACCTTGTGTGTATATTGGTTATTATTGTGTTATTATTATTGTAATGTTCTCACCTGGCAGTGATAATGTGGCTGTGAGGTGAAAGTCCAGCCTGAAGTTGAGGAGGTTGTAGGAGCTGCTGATATCTGACAGACGTATTTGCTGCAGTAGTGGAGCAAAACGTTTCTCTGATCCATCAAACACCAATGAGTGATTACAGCGCAAACTCAGTACAGAACCAACACCCTGCTGCAAAGAATTCTGGGTAGACCAGGAGTAAATCTGACCAGAGCCGACCTGCACATAAGTCTCATCAAAGTCCTAAGGGATAAGGATATTTATCCAAGATGATGTATATTTCATCTTACATTATGTATATGTATATGTATATTGATGTTAATGACTCAGTGACTGAAGTTCAAATATAGTTACAATTCAGACCTGCTGGTGGAATGTTGGTGATAAAAACACTGCAGGAATAAATCCATTAATGACCACATCAACTAACAAAACTTCCTCTGCATCCACACCTCTTGCCACATGGGTTATCTTTAAAATCTCTCCTACACACACACACACACACACACACACACACTTTTAGTCCTATTACACGTAAATCATTTTTAGGTCTCAGTTAGTAAATCTATTTAAATTATGTTACCTGTGTGAAACTCCAGTTGAGATTCCTGTCTTAAATTCCCACGGCTGATGGAGAAGCCATTCTTTGTTCCAGCTGATTCATAAACAGCCATCCAGTAAATTGGACTCAAAGCAGATACAAGAACTTTCAGCAAAGGACCTGCACACACACACACACAGGGCTAGGGATCTTAAGGCCTTTTCTTAGGACTTTTCATAAACATAATCACAAATGTAGGTAATTACTGCTATGACTAAACACTAATCCTAATACTAACCCTAACCCTAACACTAACCCTAAGACTAACCCTAACCCTAACTCTAACCTTACCCCCAGTAAAAAAGTAAATACAGCAAAATACATCTGTATTATTTTACAGTGTTTATTTTATGGTTCTATCATTTTACAGTATTGTCCAGTAAACAGTACGACAATAAGAGCAGTGTGTTGGTTTGAAAAAACCCACATGGTACAGTGGGATATCTGATATTTCTACAGGAGTGAAGATGAAAATTTTACATTATATTAGTGTGTAAAGATGATGTGTATGTTGTATACTTTATTGGTAAATTTTACAATGTTTCACTTTGTGGGATTCATTAACAAAAGGAAAACATATGTTTTTTAATAATATCAGTCACTGGAAGTCACACTTGGAGAAAATAGGTTCTGTTTATTTGCAATCACAAAAAATGACAAATGTATTTTTGATTATTTTGTATATTATAAATTGTGGACCTAACTAAAGAATTTAAAGTGTGTGTGTGAGTGTGTGTGTGTGTGTGTGTGAGAGAGAGAGAGAGAGAGTGTGTAGAGAGAGAGAGAGAGAGAGAGAGAGAGAGAGAGAGAGAGAGAGACTGACCCACACTGGGAGGAACATTCTCCATGTGAGCATCCATTGTGTTGCTGCTGCTTTCTGAGTTTTCACTGATGTTCACCTCGAGGAAGGAAACACCAAACTCATGTTCATTCACTATCCCAATCACACTGGCACGAGCCCTGCGGACGTCTGCTACACCAAGGATGGACAAAGAGAATGAGTATGTGTAAATATTAATTGAAAAAATATGTTTAATTATGAAAGAAAAACAAATAAATAATAAAACAACCTGAACATAAGGATTCCTGACACTGTCTGGACTCAACATCTGGACCCTTACATGCTGTCTCTCCATTGGTTGGTTCTGGATTGCTGCAAAATCTGCTTCTGTGTTGGAGGCCACGTCCACATGTAACACTGCACGGCCCCCAAGGCTCCCAGTGAGAGTAACTGCCTGCAACTACAGCATAAAGATGAACAGCGAGCATCTCAATAATCTGATTTACAGAGTAAACTGATTTAAAAATAAGTGGATATGAAGATTAAACCGATTTGCAGATTAATTTGATTTACAGATTAAACTGTTTTATTACAGATGAATCTGATTTAGAGAATAAACTGATTATAAAAATTGAATCTGATTTAAAGATTAATCTGATTTACACAGAATGCAGTGATAATGACAAACATCTCACCCTGTACTTTCAGAGATATCGTCCTCTTTACGGCTCCCGCCTCATTTTCAGCAACACACTGATACGCTCCTGAATCCTTGCTCTGACACACACACACACACACACACAAACACATAGACACACACACACACACAAACACACGCACACAAACACACAATCACATACACATACAAACACAATCACATAGAGACACACACACACACACACACACAAACACGCACACAATCATGTACACACACAAACACGATCACATATACACACAAATACACAAAACCAAACTGCTAAATATTAATTTCACAGTCCACTGCAGCTGTACTGAGGCATGACATTGTGTTGTAATTGAATTAACGGATACAGTGGAAATATGAGATGGTTACCATAACACTGTAGAGAATGAGAGAGCCATTCTGGGCACGATGAAGACGCTCAGTGATCTGAAGCAGGCGGCCATTTTTAAACCAGCGCAACACTGGAGCCGGAGTTCCTCTAACGGGACAATCCAACACAACTACAGTGCCATGAGAGAAAAACTGAGACACGTGGCCATCTCCTATTAGAACTGGAGGCTCTACAGAGAGAGAGAGAGATACAAATTTTGCTCACCTCTTGGGAACAGTACAGTAGATCATATGGTAACAGATTTAGACCCTTTCTCTCTCTCAGTGCATTCCCTGTAAAACCACTAACCCCCTGTCTGATGACAGTCACATGACCCTTTCTGGACACCACATACATGCACAGTGAAGAGCAAGTCAATCAGGCGACTCAAAACCTCAACCTCATCTTTAAGAGAACAGCAGAGAAAGCCAAACTAAAACCTAAAATTAGATCACAAACATCAAAATAATAAAGACGACAAAGATGATCCAAATAACACCAACATACGACTTCTCTACTGTGCAACCCTCAAAAAATATAAATGTACACTCAGAACCAAAAAAGCACAACACACACAGAAACAACTGACACTAATTGAGGAGTCAGTTAACACACACCAGTTATGGGAAAAACCGGAACAAACTGAGGAAAAGAAACAGGAAGAACTGCCAGGAGATAAATTCGACCCTAATAATTACAGAGGCATCTGTGTGAGCAGTAATCTGGGGAAGTTACTCTGTAGTATCATTAACTCACGTTTATTAAACTTCCTTATTGAACACAATGTCCTGAGTAAAAGTCAGATTGGATTTCTACCAAACTACCGCACAACAGATCATATTTACACTCTACACACCCTCATAGACAAATATGTAACACACAATAATGATCAAATATTTACATGTTGTATTAATTTTAAAAAAGCATTTAACTCGATCTGTCATGAAGTCTAATTATAAAATGTCTCACTCTACACCACTCAGAGGTTAAACTCCCGCTGTATGTAGATGACCTGGTCCTGCTGTCCCCCACCGCTCAGGGTCTACAGCAGAACCTGGACCTGCTGCAGCAGTGCTGACAGACCTGGACCTGCTACAGCAGTACCGACAGACCTGGACCTGCTGCAGCAGTACTGACAGACCTGGACCTGCTGCAGCAGTGCTGACAGACCTGGACCTGCTGCAGCAGTACTGACAGACCTGGACCTGCTGCAGCAGTACTGACAGACCTGGACCTGCTACAGCAGTACTGACAGACCTGGAACTGCTACAGCAGTACTGACAGACCTGGACCCTGACAGTTAACTTTAAGTAAACCAAAGTCCTCACTTTCTAGAAAAGATCCAGCTCTCGGGGAACAAAACATATATTTACATTAGGACCACATAAAATCCAGCAAAATAAAAGTCTCACATATTTAGGACTTACAAGTAGCTCCAATTGAAACTTTAACCTGTGAATGAACTGAGAGAGAAATCACACAGAGCTTCTACACCATAAAACATCAACCCCCTGTAGAAATTAACATCAGAATCTGGATTAAAATATTACAATCAGTCACTGAACTGATCGTCCTGTATGACAGTGAAGTGTGGGGTCCACTTACTAATCACCAATAACACAAATGGGACAAACTAAGACTAAGACCCTGCATGCAAACTTCTGTAAAATAATCCTAAAGGTGCACAGACACACCACAAATAACACCTGCAGGGCAGAATTAGGGCAACATTCACAAAATATCAAAATACAGAAAAGGGGCAATTAAATTCTGGATTCATCTGAAAGAGAGAGACCAGACCCACACTCATATCATTATAAAGAGCGAGAGAGACCAGACCCACACTCATATCATTATAAATAGAGAGAGACCAGACCCACACCCATATCATTATAAAGAGAGAGAGACCAGACCCACACTCATATCATTATAAATAGAGAGAGACCAGACCCATACTCATATCATTATAAAGAGGGAGACCGGACCCACACTCATATTATTATAAAGAGAGAGAGACCAGACCCACACCCATATCATTATATAGAGATAGACCAGGCCCACACTCATATCATTATAAAGAGTCGAGCAGACACACCAGTCCCCTCATCCAACTGGTCCTGAGTCACTGCTCCACCACACACACACTAACACACCAATCACACACACACACACCGACACACCACTCACACTCACACACACACACACACACACACACACACACACACACACACACTACACACTCAGGACCAGAGTAAACTCTCAAACCCAATCCGGACAAACCAAATCACACAGAAACTAAAATATAATTATTTATGTCACTGGGAAACTGAAAGTAAATCTCAGAGTAA
>JAOVVF010000035.1:196776-207374 GCA_028565595.1 Duopalatinus emarginatus | reverse complement strand
GTGTGTGTGTGTGTGTGTGTGTGTGTGTGTGTGTGTGTGTGTGTGTGTGTGTGTGTGTGTGTGTATGTGAGTGTGTGAGTGTGAGTGTGTGTGAATGTGTGTGTGTGTGTGAGTGTCTTTTACCTGTATGCCCCAGAGTGTGTGTTCAGTGCTTGTCCATTCCTTTTCCAGCTTACTTGAGGAACAGGTACACCTAAACTCTCACAGCCTAAAACAGCCCTCTGGCCCATTGTTATGGTTACATTAAAAGGCCCAGGGTTAATGGAGGGACCAACTGTGTGTGGAGAAAACAGCAGTTAGCACAGTTGTTTTATATACAATGAATAAACATATGCCCAGTTTATAATGCACTGGTCTGACCCCACCCTGTGTGTGTGTGTGTGTGTGTGTGTGTACCATAGACTCTAAGCTCCATGCTGTGCTGGTCTGACCCTGCCTTGTTAGACACACTACAGTAATAACGGCCTGAATCAGTGAGTCGCACTGATTCGATTCGCATTGATCCATCCGGCAGCAAAACAAACCTAAAATAAAATTTACAATTTACTTTAACGAACTACAATTAATAGAATTAAGTACTCTAAACTTTTGACTGTATCCTCACTTCTGAAGGATTGTGGGACATTTACCTGTTGCCAAACAGAACAGGCACTCCTTCCTTCCTCCACAACACTGAGGGGGCAGAGTCTCCCTCCACCTCACAAGGCAGCACCACGATCTGATTGACATGTGCAGTGACCAATGATGTGCTGTCTCTAATGACAGGTGGCACTAAGGGGGGGTGGGGGTGGGGGGGTGTTCCATAAAATCAGTCATGACCATTTGACACATCATTACATATACAATCACATCCATAAATATTTGGACATAAATATTGGTCAAGTTACTTTTGAGCCTGCGAGCACAGAGGGACACCAAAATGTCTGTAGTTTCAGAATAGCTGATGTAATATTTTAATGGAATCTGATTAAATGAAAGCTGAAAGTCTAAACTTTAATCCTGTCATCCTGATTAAAATCTACTGTGATGGTGTACATTCAAAATTACAAATAACTTTCCAAATACTTATAGAACACAATTTAATAAATCCTATTTAATAGATTGATGTCTTCTTGTTAGCATTAGCCTCTGTATTAAATGGTTAAAAATGAAAGTTTATTATTTCACTGCCCAAAACACTAACCAAATAATTAATTAATAATTTATTTCTTTAGGTTTTTTTAACTCACAGATGATCTGTAAATTAAAGTGCAGACTTGAGCTGCCAGCCATGTTGGACACGACACAGCTGTAAAGTCCACCGTCCTCTGTCCGCACATCACTGATCTCTAAATATTGACCACCAGCAATGCTTTGAATCCGACCTCCAAGCTAAAGAGAGTCAGAGAGACACAGAGAGACAGACAGAGCTTAATAAAAGTAATACATGAGGTTCAATAGAATTCAGTAAAATGTGTTAATTATCCATTAGGACCTGCAGTTTAACGTTGTCTCTGTACCACTGAATCTCTGGTGAAGGCTCGTCATCTGTCCGACACTCTAAGGTCATATGACCCTTAATGGGCATGGACACAGTTCTGACATCACTAGAACCCAGCAGTGTTGGAGGAACTGCAAAGGAAGAAATACAGTAAATAAAAAGACAAAGAGAGAAGACAGGAAATCTGAATGCAGCAGTGACACACTCACGCTGAACTCGCACCCAGAGACTCCGCCTATCTTCTCCTGCTTGGTTACTGACAAGACACGTGTACACACCTGCATCAGCCACCTGAACCACACATGTGCAGACACACACACACACACAGTTTTTCTTGTTAGAGGACCTTTACACTGACATAATTATTAATGCAGCTAAACGAGGCTGTGCCTAAGCACTAAACCCTAAACCTAAACCTTAACCCTAACCTAAACCCTAAACCTTGACCTTAATCTTAGCCTTAAGTAACTCTACCCCTAACTCTAACCTAAAACTTAACTCTAATCTTAACATCAGTAATAAAAACATTTGCCTCTTTGATTTATTTATTAATCATTTCCTCATGAGAAACATTAATAAAACAAATCATTTTAGTATTGGGAGTAACACCTTCATGTACATGCTCAGTCTCAGGTTTGCTCTTTGCACCTGTATATTATTTTTCGTTCCTTATTGATTTAACTGTCAGAACTACATTACCCAGACCTAGCACATCACCTAGCTTCCTCTGTGGCTCTCTCCCATGTTCTGTGACTTTGATTATGTAAATTAGGATCACCTGAGTTTATTTTGTGTTGTATTTACTCAATCACAGTCTGTCTGTTTGGTTTGGTCTGTAATATTCTTGCTTTTGGTTTTGATTTCTACTTTTTTCTATGTGTGAGTATGAATATTAAACAGCCTGCAAGTGTGTACACTAACCATCATCTTAGGAGTTCTAACACATCCTTACATTATTATTCAGTAACATTTCATATTTTACCTGAGATTTTCAGAAATATAAAATTACAGGGAATCCTTTCCTGCTTTAATTTTGTGCTAGTGTTTATATTATTGTATTTTTTCTTTTCTGTTGTCACTTTCTTATTTTTTTTCTTTTTTGTTGAGCGTCAATTTTTTTTTCCATCTAAAGCGCAAGCGAATACCATCCACACAGGACTTTCTTTCTTTCTTTTTCTTTCTTAAATAGTTACCAAGTTCAAATAAGGTATGTTTAACTCTCATCATGTCAGACATTCAGCTTGTTCTTCCTCTGTCCATGTGCTGTACTCATTGTACACCTCTGACTGCGTCGCCACTTCCAGCTCCAACACCATCAACAAGTTTGCTGCTGACACCGTTGTGGTAGGCCTGATCTCAGACAACGACAAGAGGGCCTACCTGGAGGAGATCAGACACCTGGAGAACTGGTTCCAGGACAACAATCTCCATCTCAACATCAGCAAGACAAAGGAGCTGATGGACTGCAGCAGAAAACAGGAGAGGAGCTACAGCAGTGGAAAGAGTAGAGAGTTTCAAGTACCTTGGAGTTCACATCTCACAGGAACTATCATGGACCTGCCACATCAATGCAGTCACAAAGAAGGTCTCTACCACCTCAGATGTCTAAGGGACTTCAGACTGCCCTCCAAGGTGCTGCAGAATTTCTACTCCTGCACCACTAAAAGCATCCTTACAGGGAACATCACAGCCTGGTTCGGGAACAGCACCAAGCAGGACAGACAGGTCCTCCAGAGAGTGGTACGATCAGCTGAAAGTATCACCCAGACCGAGCTTCCTGACCTGCAGACTATTTACAGTAAGCGGTGCTGGATCAGAGCCAGGAAGATCGTGAGGGACCTCAGTCACCCCAACAATAGACTCTTCTCTCTGCTATGCTCTGGGAAAAGCTTTCACACCCTAAAGGCGAACACAGAGAGAATAAGGAGGAGCTTCTTGCCACAAGCGGCCCAAGCCCTGAATAAGTACCGAGACTAGACTACCAGACTCGAACTCTCCAACCAGGACTCCCACACCACCTCATGCTCACACACAACCAGAAACTGCATTTTGCACTAGACCCATTCTCGCATTCTTGCATTTTTGCATTCTTGTGCAAAATCTTTTGCACATAACACACTGCGCATGGACACACAGTGTATATATTTTACCTCTTGTGTACATATGTATACTTTATTTTATATATTTTTTAAATCTTATTTTATATTTTATAGATATAATTTAAGTACTAATTAATTTAATTGTAATTTTACTGTACCTTTCTATTATTATTTGTTTACTTAATCCATTTTATTTGATTCTACTATATTTCTTCTACCTATTATATCTAGTTTATATTCTGTGGACGACATTCAATTAGCATTTTACTGCAGGTTGTACCGTGTATGACTATGTATGTGACAAATAAAACCAACAAACTAAGAGTTAACGTCTGTAAATTCTCTATCAATGTGTATACTAGATCCCATACCCACAATTTCCTCAGAGAGATGTAGTGCAGTCAGTATGTTCAATCTGTCAGTCAGGATTTAGGCCTCATCATAGCACAGAGACAGCGCTGGTTAAAGTTGTAAATTACCTGTTATTGGCCACTGATCAGGGACGCGTCTCCCTTCTGGTATTGCTCAACTTAAGTGCAGCTTTTGACACAATTGATCACGCTATTCTCTATCATAGGTTAGAGAATGTTGTTGGAGTTAAGGGAACAGCCTTGTCCTGGTTCAGGTCTTATTTGAGTGACCGTTATCAGTTTGTAGATGTAAATGGTGACTATTCTATACCTAGTAAAGTTTGGTGTTCCACAAGGTTCTGTTTTAGGCCTGTTATTATTTTCTCTATACATGTTATCTCTGCGTAATATTATTCATAAACAGCTATCAGCTTTCACTGTTATGCTGATGATACACAGTTATATGTGTCTGCAATTACAGATGAGAGACACCAGTTTAGTCAAGTTGAGGAATGTATGAAGGACATTAGACAGTGGATGTTGAACAATTTTCTTTTACTAAATTCTGATAAAACAGAAGTACTAGTATTAGGACCACAGGCAGCTGGACGTTTCTGATTACATAGTAACTCTGGATGATCTTTCAGTTACATAATTACATAAGTCTTAGAGACATTGTTAAGATCAGAAATATGATGCAACTACATGATGCAGAAAAACTGGTTCATGCTTTTGTTACCTCTAGGTTGGATTATTGTAATGCCTTGTTGTCTGGTTGTTCCAGGAGGTGCATAAACAAACTGCAGTTAGTCCAGAATTCAGCAGCCAGAATCCTAACTAGAACCAGAAAATATGAACATATCATCCCTGTCTTAGCCACACTGCACTGGCTCCCGGTCAAATTTCACACTGACTATAAAATACTACCACTGATGTATAAAGCAGTGAACAGTCTTGCGCCACAGTACCAGCGAACTTCTGGTCTCTTATGATCTGCCACACCTACTTTGATCAAAAGGTGCTACAGCAAGGAGCAGATCCTACTATTATAGAGCCCCACATCTATGGAACAGCCTTCGAGATTTAAACACAATCTCAGTCTTTAAGTTTAGGCTGAAAACAGTTTTGTTTAGTACAACATTCTATCCCCCACTCTCACGCATTCACTTAGGTTTGATGACGGTGGAGTGGCCGCTTTATGTCCCAGGGTGCCCTCATGTCTGTGTAATCTTCTGGTTCTCCCTTGCAGTTATGCTGTCTTAGCTAGTCTGCCAGAGTTTCTGCTTGATCTCCTCACATTATAAAAAAGCATACCTAACTCTCTGTATTTTCTTTTCTACCCTCTCTCTTCACCTCCCATTTTGATGAGTTAAACCTGATACGGCTGAGGCACCAGGAGATACCAGTGACCCTCATTTCTGATTCCTCCTGTGCCCTAAAATTGCCTGATCCACCTTTCCTAATCCACTCCTACATCTTCCTGGAGTCTCATTTGAACCCATAATGGACAGACAGAAGACAGAACCATAAAGGACAGACAGAAGAAACCACAATTCTTGATGATATAAACAGTTATAGCTAGCTGGCTATGGATGAACAGATTGACTCTCTATCAATCAATGTCAATCAGTGAACAGTTGACAAAATCAGAATACAGACTTATAACTATAATTCAGTCTCTGGTTACTTGCACTTTTCATTATAATCACACTATCTGTGTCACCCGAATGTGGACAGGTTCCGTAATGAGTCTGGTTCCTCTTAAGGTTTCTTTCACTTGTCATCTCAGGAAGTTTTTCCTTGCCACTGTCACCACCGGCTTCTCATCAGGGATAAAATTTTATAAATGTATAACCTGTTCTGTTATTTCTGTAAAGCTGCTTTGGGACAATGTCCTTTGTTAAAAGTGCTATTAAAATAAAATATAATTGAATTGAATTATTATTAATTAAATAAAATTAATTCAATAAAAAAAATTAAATAAAATTAAATGAAATTATTAATAAAATAAAATTAGGATGACCAAAACTGCACAGTACTGAATATAGTACTATACTATACACATAGAACAAAGTACTGTATATTCACATGACATCTGAAGGGTTAAAGAAAGTGAGAACCTGAATATTGTTGATGCTGAGAACCTGTCCATCCCTGTGTAGTAAAACTCTGCTGTCCTCTAGGGGGCGTCCATTCTTCATCCAGATTACAGTTGGTAAAGGAACTCCATCAGCAATACACTCCAACTCCAAAACACCATTCACTACAACCATTACCTCCTGACTTCTTGGAGAGCTGGTTATCTTAGGAGGATCTGGGGAAAACATACACATTTATAAATATACACATTTATTTGGCACCATTGCAGATCAAAAATGGAGCATAACCAATAAAGGAACAGAAGGTCCTGAGACACTGTACAGTGGAGAACAGCACTCTCTAGCACCAGTGGGCCAAATAAGTATTCAGTTCAACAGGAAGCACATGATCCAATGATGTCTTAACTGTCTCACAGAAACTGGAAAGTGAGGGGTTAAGGAAAGCTAATGTACAAATAGGGGGTGAAGATCCTTGAAGACAATCATTATGATATATATTTTTGACTTTGTGACTCCTACCTAACACTGTAAGGTTGAAGGTCTTGGTGCTGGTTCCAGCCTGGTTCTTTGCAGTGCAACTGTAAAGTCCAGCATCCTCTAGTTGAACATCCAGCAGCTGAAGGTGGGTTTCTCCTTTAACATGTTGCAGCATGGTGAAAGGAGAGTTCTGGTGAAAGGAGAGAGGCTGACTGTCCTTCATCCAGGTGAGAGCTGGAGGTGGAACACCATGAGCCTCACACACCAGTGTCACCACAGAGCCTTGAACTATCAGAATGTGCTCCATTGGCTCAGTATACTCCACGATGGCAGCAGCTTAGGAACAGAAGAACCCAGAAATGCAGATAATTAAACAGAAGCAGAATGAATGGGTCTGCAGCTAAAAAAGACGACTCAGGAAAAAAAAAAAACACTTCCACAGGTTCAGTGACTTTTTTATTAATCATAGGTGCAATAACTATGGAGGAAAAGAAGTGAAAAGAAAAAGAATGCATGAATGATGAAGATTACCTTTAATCTGCAGGTGGAAATTCTGTTCCACAAAACCCGCTTTACTGCGAGCCACACAGGTGTACAGTCCAGAGTCAGAGAGCTGCACCGGAGAGATCCTGCATGTACATAACCCAACCCATCCACACACACACACACACACACACACACACACACACATTCACACACATGCATCCGTATAGTTGGTGTGATATATTTTTTCTTTAAAGGAGTGGAGGCAGACAGAAGGGTAAGGTGGCTTTGTGTGTGTGTGTGTGTGGGGGGGGGGGTTGTGTCAAGTCTTTTGAGTGTCAGTGTATGTTAACATGTGTGTGTTAACAGTTCTGACCTAAGTGTGTGTGTAGAGTAGTGTACTGTAGATGTAAGCTGCAGTGGATTTCCATTTTTCAGCCAGCTGATCTGAGGTGGAGGAACACCGACCGCATGACACTCCAGAAACACAACACCGTCTTGAACAGCCTCAACATCCAGAGGGACTTCAGAGTGTTTCAGTATGGAGGGAGGGACTAAAACACACACACATGTACACACACACACATATATATGATGGAAAGAAGACAGAGGGAAACTGTAACACTGAGGAAGAAGAGGATTTTTTTCACTCTATACACCTGTTATCGTGATTTTGTTTGTTTTTGTTGTCACATGATGTTCATAGCATTTGCTGTGGTGGTTGTGGTGTTTGTAGTGTTGGCTGTAGTGTCTGTGGCCTGTGTCAGTAGTGTTTTTAAAGTGAAAGTGAACTATTTGCCTACTGTGCTTGTACACAGAGGAATGTGACCTTCGCGTTTAACCCATCCATGCAGGGAAACGCACACACTAGTGAACACTAGGGGGCAGTGAACACTAGGGGGCAGTGAACATGCTTGCCCGGAGCAGGGAGCAGCCCCAAACCATAATGCCTGTGGAGCGGTTTGGGGCCAGGTGCCTTGCTCAAGGGCACTTCAGTCGTGTCTTTTCCATTGTTGGGATCAAACCCGAGACCTTCCAGTCACATGACCGGTTCCATAACCACAAGGTGATTACTGTGTTAATTGTGGTGTATGTGTTGTTAATAGTCTCGGTTGTGGTGTATGCGGTGTTTACAGTGTTGGTGTTTGCTGTTTTTGTGGTGATAATGTGTACAGTGTTTAAATAAGAAACTGACCCAGCACATACAGGGTGTAGATTCTGCTTTCCTGTCCAGCAGGACTGACAGCTAAACATGTGTATGTTCCAGAATCTTCCTCTGTCACACCCAGGAGTGTTAATATGCTCCCATGTGCAGAGACACTGTAACACACACACACACACACACTGCTTAACACGTCTCACCTGAGAGACTGACAGTGCAGTAAACACCACGACGAAACACTCAGACAGAAGAACGTCCACACTCACTGCACATGCTCACTGTTTTCAAGTTTTACTCCATTTCTAATCCAGGTGAGCTGTGGTGTGGGCGTGCCCTCAGCATGACACTTTAATGTCAGCTCCGCCCCCACAAGGGCACTGACAGCTGATGGACCTAAATTTAAGACGGTGGGAGGCACTGCCACAAAAAGAAAGCAAAACAAGTGAGAACAAGCCAGGAGCAGAGGAGAGAAATTAAGAGAGGTGAAGAGAGGTGGAGAAAAAGGTGAAGGTGTTGTTCTGTAGTTACCTTGGATGGCGAGTGTGTAGTTTTTGTGTGTTTCTCCTTCGCTATTGTGAGCAATGCATGTGTAAACACCGCTGTCTGGAAGTACCAGTGGACCTAAAGACAGCACACTGCCACTACCTACACAGACACATACACACACACACACACACACATACACACAGACAGACACACACAGACAGTGGTATACACACACAGACACAACACACAGACAGACACACAACACAACACACACAGATACACAACACACAGACACAACACACACAGTGGTATACACACACAGACACACAACACACACACAGAAAGACACATAACACAACACACACACAGACACAACACACACAGTAGTGATACACACACAGACACACAACACAGACACAACACACACACAGACACACAACACACACACAGACACACAACACACACACAGACACACAACACAACACACACACAGACACAACACACACACAGACACACAACACAACACACACACAGACACACAACATACACACAGGCACAACACACACAGTGGTATACACACAAACATGTTTGTTTAATACTTCTGCATCGTTGAGAATAAAAATAATATATAATTTTATAAACATTTTTACAATGACATAATAAATATCATAAAAATGTTATAAAATGTTGTTTGTTAAAAAATTTTAAAATATAAAATTGTTATGAAATGTTTTTAAAAGGCTGTATTGAGCTCTTTTGAATGATTTAGATTAAATATCTGGCTTCAGAAGTAATTATCGGAAAACCAAAGTAATGCCTATCACCAGATGTTCAGTGCCAGATGTTCAGTTCAGTCCAGGAGCAGCAGCAGTGACATGTATAAATTCATACAGATCCAGGTGGAGAGCTTCAGTTACTTCTAACGTTAAACATAAGAATGAAGAAAAGGTCTGACCTCTGTGACCTCTTCGTGTGGTATATTATAGAGTTTGTACTGAAGTGACTGGTGGAGTAATGATGAAATGTTTACTGACCAAAAGCCAAACTGTCTTTCAGCCAGTGCACATCTGGAGCAGGAAGTCCACTCGCGTCACACACCAACGTGATGTGAGAACCCAGAGTGTGTGTGACACTCTCGTGGACTGGTCCTTCTATTACAATAGGTGCTGTGATTCACATCACATCACACACACACACACACACACACAAACAAAGTAAAACAACCAATACAAATTATGTACACATTCTCAATCACACACATGGACATGGAATCTCACCATGAGCTGTTAATGTGAACATTCTCTCCATCTGTCCTGCTGGATTAGACACCTTACAAGTATACACTCCTTCATCAGACACCTGCTGGGCAGAAAACACACACACACACACACACACACACACAGCTGCTGATTGGCCAGTGACTGGTTAATAATTGGTCAGTGACTGGTTTATAATTGGTCAGTGACTGGTTTATAATTGGTCAGTGACTGGTTAATAATTGGTCAGTGACTGCTTAATAATTGGTCAGTGATAAATTCACCTGCATGCTGTTTATTATCAGTCTCTGACCGGTCAGCTGCAGGCTTCTCTCAGAGCTCAATTTCTGACCATTTCTGTACCATGTGACCTCAGGCTCAGGAAGACCTTGTGCCTCACAGCTCAGTGTAACTGTTGATCCAATATGAGGGGTCATGATCTCTGCCCCTGAATGTGACAGCGGCAGTAGAGTGGGCGGAGCTACAGCAGGTAAAAGCATAGACAGGAGTAAAAGAGACTTTACATTTACATTTACGGCATTTGGCAGACGCCAAATAGACATTTGGCAGACTTGTAATAGAAAATGTCAAACAGTTCTATAAGGAGTACAGTAATAAATATTTTTATGTTTATACACTGCTCAAAAAAATAAAGGGAACACTAAAATAACACATCCTAGATCTGAATGAATGAAATATTCTCATT
>JAOVVF010000035.1:108456-120988 GCA_028565595.1 Duopalatinus emarginatus | reverse complement strand
TGTGTGTTTATAATGTGTGTTTATAATGTGTTTACAATGTGTGTTTATAATGTGTTTACAATGTGTGTTTATAATGTTTATAATGTGTGTTTATAATGTGTTTATAATGTGTGTTTATAATGTGTTTATAATGTGTGTTTATACAGTCATTAATATTCGAATCTTCAGTGATAACAAATTTGAGCCTCAGTTCTTTTTCACATTCAGATCCACAGTGAATCACTTTATCGGTGCTCCACTGAGTATGTCTTTGTCAATATTAATGAATGTCAACAATAATAACAGTAATAACAGTAATAATAATAATAATAATATAATTGTTATAATGTATTAATTCATATTTATTATAATTTAGTTTATAATTTATTGATGTTTTGTACTTTAATGTTTTTTAGAAATGGTGTAAGAATTAGTTAAATTAAAATAAAAGTTAAGACATTTACAATTAAATTAAATAAAAAAAACTCTTAAATATTACTAAATCCTAAAGACTGATAAAAAAGCCACATAATCAGTGTATTAAATTTTATTGTACTGCTCTGTACAAACACATTACAGTCTGAAATAATATCTGAAACATTTTGATCCAGTACAGATCCAGTGTCGAGTGAAGCCCATGACACAGTCACATGACACAGTCACATGACACTGTCTGTCTTAAATAAAAACAACTAGTTTACAAAAATAAGAATTTTGCACTTCACAACAAAAGGCAGACGTCCGAGTCGCTCGTTCTCTGTTTCTACACACCATCAGAACGAAAGTGAAAAAAATTCTTTACAAAAACTACATAATAACAATGCTAATAATAATAATAATAATAATACGTTTCTGAAAGCAGACAGATGCAGTGTGAAATAAATAACATCTGAAATATATATTTTAGCCCTTTGTCCTCCTGCTGCAGTCGGCATGTCCTGATACAAACCCTCTACATCACAATAATCAACAGTTTATCAAATACAATCTGAATATTTAACAAAACAAATCACTCAATCTCTTTATAATGTCACACATTCTGGAATCAGAGTCAGTAAGGGGCGGGGCTTAACTTACATCAGATGAAGTCTCAAACTTGCACATGACATCACGCTAGCTTTCATTCACACTACAGAAGTGATGAAGATCTAACAACTAACCCTGTGCAGCTCTGATTCATTCTAAGCAGTGACATTGTAAAACGAATACCGGTGGTCACATGACTGGGACTCAGGCTCCACCCATGTGACTCTCGTCCTCTGATGTTTGTACAGAAGTGTGATGAATATTTGAGATGTGAAATATAAAAGTGAGACACCTGTGAAGGACATGTGTAGAAGGTGAAGCCTCAGTAGATGTGTTCTGTCAGTGAGTCTAGTCTAGAAGATGATTATGAACTTTATTAATCTCCATCATGTCGAACATCATGATATTTATATATTTATGATATAACAGAGTATCAGTACACGCCCACTGCAGACATCTCTCTGACCTTCTAAAAAAAATAAAGAGTGAAGAAATTCAGGATGTAGTTAGTGGAATTGGTGCAGTAACAGACCTCCACCCACATCTCCACTCACACCTCCCACTCACACCTCCATCCACACCTCCATCCACACCTCCACTCACACCTCCATCCACACCTCCACTCACACCTCCACTCACATTCACACCTCCACCCACATCTCCACTCACACCTCCCACTCACACCTCCACTCACATTCACACCTCCACCCACATCTCCACTCACACCTCCATCCACACCTCCACTCACACCTCCACTCACATTCACACCTCCACTCACATCCACACCTCCACTCACATCCACACCTCCACTCACACCTCCACTCACACCTCCATCCACACCTCCCACTCACACCTCCATCCACACCTCCACTCACACCTCCATCCACACCTCCACTCACACCTCCCACTCACACCTCCATCCACACCTCCCACTCACACCTCCATCCACACCTCCCACTCACACCTCCATCCACACCTCCCACTCACACCTCCCACTCACATTCACACCTCCACTCACATTCACACCTCCACTCACATTCACACCTCCACTCACACCTCCATCCACACCTCCATCCACACCTCCACTCACACCTGCCACTCACCTCCACTCACATTCACACCTCCCACTCACACCTCCACTCACATTCACACCTCCACTCATATTCACACCTCCACTCACATTCACACCTCCACTCACACCTCCACTCACATTCACACCTCCACTCACATTCACACCTCCACTCACATTCACACCTCCACTCACACCTCCACTCACACCTCCCACTCACACCTCCCACTCACACCTCCACTCCACATCCTTCATCCACTTTCATACATTCACACTCTGTGTCTGTTCCTTCACTTCATCCTCCTCCACCTCTATCAGCACTGTCTCCACCTGGTTCTCCACCATCACTCCATCCTGCAGCTCCACCCGTCCTTCCATCATCAATCCGTCCTGCAGCTCCAGTCGTTCCTCTATCATCACTCCGTCCTGCAGAATCACTTGCTGCTCCATCATTCCATCCTGCAGTACCACCTGTCCTGCCATCATCACTCCGTCCTGCAGCTCCACCTGTCCCTCCATCATCACTCCGTCCTGCAGCTCCACTCGTCCTTCAATCACAGCGCCCTGCAGCTCCACCTGATCTTTAATGACTCCACCCTGCAGCTCTACCTGTTCCTCCATCATCACGCCATCCTCTAGCTCCACCCGTTCCTCCACCACCGCTCCATCCTCGGCGTGTACTGCGTGCTGCTGCTGCAGGTGAAGCGTCAGGTCTCGGGCGTGAGTGAACCACTGATCACACAGTGTGCAGTGATTGGGTTTGTCACCTGTGTGGATCACTAGGTGATCTTTAAACTGATCCCAGCTATTGAAGACTTCACCACACACCTGAGGAACACAACACACAACATGAGGACTGCAGCATTATTCAGTCTTATGTGTTCTGGCCCTGACTCCACCCACCTGACATTCATAGAGCTTCTTCCGGCCCTTCTTGGCTCCTGCTCCGTTCTGACAGGCCGTCATGTGACACTTCAGTGTGCTGTTCCTGGCGAACCGTTCATGACAATCTGGACATTCGAACGGTTTTTCACCTGCACACAGCAGAGACGGGAACACCGCATGAATCAGACTGAAACGGAACCTCCACCAACATCTCACACACCCTGGAGGTGACACACACACGGCCGCAGCCACGTTTCAGTCACATCCCAAAACCTGCCGCAGAGCTGAGATGTGTTTGTGATTAGTGAAGACAGTCGAAACATGAGGGCACTTCCTACCCGTGTGTTTCCGTAAGTGTTCCTTGAAGTGACCGAAGTGGTCGAACTCTTTACTGCAGTACACACACATGTGCACTTTCTTCTTCAGCTTGGTGTTCAGCTCCTCGGCGTCGTAGTGACACGTGTTGACGTGCTGTTTTAGCGCCCCCTCCCGAGCGTACATCTTCCCGCAGTGTTTACACACGAACGGTTTCTCGCCGCTGGCCGTGTGTGTCTTCATGTGCTGCTTCAGGTGGTAGAAGAGCTTAAAGCACCGATCACACTTATCACAGCGGAACATGTTATCAGAGATCTGCACCTCCACCACCTCAATCCCCTCCAGAGTTTTAGTAGCCATCACCGCCTCCTCCTGCAGATCCCCCGCCTCCTCTCCAGCCTTCTTCACATTTGGCGCCCCCTGCTGGTATTTACTGGTGATGTCAGCGAGCAGCGCGAGGGCAGACGCATCCGTTTCCCTGCCTCCGTCCGTCACCTCCTCCTCCATAACGCACTCCTGCACGATGGCTTCTTCCCCGACCTCCACCTCGATCTCCACCGCCTCTGACCCCGCCTCCGCCGATGGCAGGGTTTCTGTGATCACGTTGGACGTCTCTGCGATTTTTCTTTTCTTGGCTTTGGATTTATCAGACAGGGACTGAGGCTCAGATTTCAGTGTGCTGGTCTGGTCCTCGCTCTTCAACCTGAGCAAATAAAAACCCAACACAAGGTTTAAATAGGAAACAAGAAATAAAGATGTAGGGCAATAAAACTAACCGACTGAAGACAGAATATGACGTTCACTCTCTCTGAAGGACTGAATGAATGATGAGTCGTGATAAAACAACATGAAACTGGTGAGGGTTAGAAAAAGAGTGCAGGATGTCGAACCTGTTGTTTAGAGCTTTAATGGCTTCCTGCATCTGCAGATATTCAGCTGCTCTCCACACATCCATCACCTCCTCCTGACCTCTCAGAGCCAGTGTGGCCGTGTAGGTGAACTCCATCAGGTGGTGAAACGCACTGTTACTCACTCCTGCACACACACACACACACACACACACACAGTTCTAACTGTTTAGTCTTGTTTTTGGGGAAACCATGTGACCACGGTCATGTTTTGGTGTCTTGTCACATGTGTACGACTGGAAATTTAAAAAAAAGTCAGAACCACGTGTGTGTGTTTGTTTGCTGCACCCTCAATCTCCACCAGTGGTTCCTGGGTGAAGTCCTGGAAGAACTTATGGAAGAACTGACTGCAGGCAGCCAGCACAGCTTTATGGGCTCGAAACTGATGACCTGCAGCACACACACACACACACATCACATCACATCACATCCTGTTTATAATGACGGTGACATGGTTCTGTTTGGAGACGTGGGTTCTCACCATCGACGATCAGTGTGATGTCTGTGAACTGGTCGAGTCGTCTCTGTTCGTTCAGTTTATTCAGCATGACTTTATAATGAGCCAGAAACTCCAGCTCATGTTCTCCAACTCCTCCATCATCAGACATGGTGGACAGCTTGTCCTGAAAAGGGTGGAGAGAAGTGTGTGTGTGTGTGTGTGTGTGGTGCAGAAAGTAAGGACACTATGTGTAGGATACAGGATGTAACAATAAATATATACATTTATATAAGTTTTATCCAAAATGGATGATTATGGCCTATCAGACAGAATCTGATAAATTAGTAGTGTAAGTTAGAGTGTGGATATTGAGGAAGTAAAAGATTTATTTTGTCCAGAACTGATTTATTAGTAATGTTTATATTAGTGTAGTGGTTTATTAGTGCCCTATACACGGCCTTTACTGTGAACAGACCTGTATCCCAAACCCACCCCTATTATAAACATAGTGCACTAAACAGGGCGCAGTGCTCATTATCCCTCACCCTACATAGTGCACTTAAACACGCAGTTTGGGACTTAGCCTCAGCTAGCTAGCAGAGAAAAACAGGAAGCTGTGACTTTATACACGAATAACACTTTATTACATCTTTATAACCCTACAGTCTGACAGTTATAGAGAAATTAAAGACTATTAAAGATAAATCAGAGAAATCAACCCGTCCTGCTCTGTGAATAACTCCTGAATGTGAGCTCCTCAGTCGGCCTGGACTCAACACACATTCGCCATTTCTCATTTGACTCACTGCTGTTACGTCATCAAACCGCGCATTAAAACACACAAATCCGCCTATTTACCTTCACCGACTGAGGAGCAGGAGTCTGTCGCGGCGTCGTGGTTCGCCTGTACTCACCTAAATGTCACTGAATGTAAACTTTAATGGAGTTATTTTAATAATCGTGTCCCGCTCCGTGCTTCTCAACGTCGTGCTTCGCAGAGAGAAGAAAAGTGGGCGGGGCCTTCTCTCTCAGGACTTCACTACCCAAAAGGCCACGCGCTGAGACAAACCATGCGCGAGGTAGATGGCGCGCGAGAACCAGGCATTCCCACCGTTAGGTTTTTAAATAGAATTATAAATGTTATTTTTGCTGACATTAATTTACATTAACACAGTTTTTTAAAAGTGTTTTTATATTTTAAATGTCCTTTTAAGTCATTTTTAAACCTGATATGAAGAAGTTATTTTAATAAAATAAAAGAAGTTAATGTAAAAGTTACTGCTTCTCTTTTTTATTTATTAATACTTTTATAATTTTATAGTAATTATAAATATTTACAGTGGATATATTTAATATATTACATGTAGACAGACATGTTTTTCTGTGTTTATCTAATACATGTGATAGAAATGTTTTTAAAAATAATTTATTTAAATAATAATATATATTTTATATATATTTTAATAATAATTTATTAAAAGAAGCCTTACTGTACTACAGATCTGTGAAAACTGTCCTATTAACACATTAAGCACTATAATGTAGTGTATGTAGGACAGTATGGTTTATTAACTCAGATCAGAATGAGGATGATTTAGTAACAGGTAAAGTGTGGTGTACCTTAAACTAACACGTCTCCAAGTTATTCTAATGTTATAATATGATATGAGGAGGCGAACCCCCTGTTTAATGGTTATTGAATGTAAACTTCATGTCCTGAGGTTTGTCCAGTTCCTAGGTGAGGTTTTGTGGAGTACAGACCTGTGGATGTTCATATTGAAGATTAATCTCAGTGAATTATTTACTGGAGGTAAGTCACCGTGTCTCAGGTGAGAGAATCATTAACAGGTGAGGTTTCACTCAGTATAAAAGTTCATTTCAGGCCTGAACTTTCTTCTGTTACATAATAAATGTACCTGAACTCTGTAACCTTCATCCAATTCCCATTCATTTGTAAGTCACATGACTTACAGAGTGACTTGTTATTAAAATCAGATCGACCAGTTCCCACATGAGAATAAACAGATGGAGATGAAACTCTAGACTGTGGTTATTATTAACATGTACACACATCTCCAGTGTATTAAGGTTATTATTACTGTGTATTGTATAAAATAAAGTATTAGGAACACTTTATGACCAGGTTCATGTTACAGTGATGTCATTAGTTTATATAATAATAAATAATTATTATACGAAATCTAGCTAGCTGTTATCAGTAATGTAGGTTCTATTTAAAAGAAAAATTTGTAGACTAACATATTTTATGACACAAATAAAAAAAATTTACTCAGTTAGTAATTTTATTTATATAACTTTTCGCTATTAAGTTATTATATAGTTAGCTACCTAACTATAATTTGGCTAGTTTATATTTCTACATTTTTTGCATTTATTATTTACTATTTTTACAATTTTTTAAAGGTAATTAACTGCCAAGCTATTTAGCTATCATTTGTTTTTTACATTTTATATTATTTAAATATTTTAATGCTTTTATTTTATCCTGTAGTAATTCTTTACTGTTCTAATTTTACTGTAGCTAGTTAAAATGTGTAAATAATTCTGTGTGACATTATTCTGACACGGGTTAACTGGTCTGTTAACTAACAGGCCTGTGTTCTGACTGATGTTCTATAGCAAGAAATTTGATCTGGATATTTGAGTAGATCTGTATATTTATTTATCTGCCTGATAAACAGTCATTTCTTTTTAGGTTTTTGTTACGTGGTGGTTAATGAAGAGCTGTTATCAGTCACACTGATGATGAACATCACAACACACTCCAAAGTCTAACTGCAAACAAATCTCAAGACAAGTCAGAGCACAAAAGAGTCTGTGTGAAGCCAAGCTGCACTTTTACTGTTCTACACGTATTAGAGGGAAATGTTCAGGTTTATATTGTGTCCTATTGGCAATAAAATCATCTGTTATTTATCACAATACTGAAGCCACAATATACATAAAGCTCAGCTAATGAGACACTGAATGTGTTATAATGTGTTGTGAACAAAATCAGAAGTCTGATTAACAGGTTCCACTTTGATACTTATATATACTTATGTATAGTTCTACTTAAAACCTTTATAAGAACACACAGTGTTAATGTTGGTGATGTTCAGGAGGTCAGGAGGTTTAGAGAGTCATATTGTTGGGATGTTTGAGGTTTTCCCAAAGAGTAATAACACACGTGAAAGGTTTTAATTAAAATGGAAACTTGCAATAATATTAATGTAATATTAATGTAATATTAATGTAATATTAATGTAGTGTATAATACAAAACGAAAAAATTATAACCTGATACATGTATAAACACAAAATAAATCTTTAAAATTAAAAATAAAAATCATAGTCCTGTTCTTCTGTTCTGCATGTGTGGATGATGTGTGTTGAAAACCAGAAGGTTTCTTCAGTCTCTGAGGACCTGCTGAAGTGTGGAACCCTGTTTTGTTAATCATTTCACTCCTGTAAAGTTAAACTCTGACTCTACATTCAAGACAGGAACCAAAAAGTTTCACCACAGCAGGAAAAGTGCTGAATCAGCACCCAAAAACGCAGTCAAGCAAAAAAAAATACACAGAAAGCAGCAGGAGAAGATTAATGGTTCAGGGTTATTACAGTATAAATCAACAAGTCACAGCAGGCGGATTCACCTTTAACTGTGTGTAAAATAAAGAAGACAGCAGTAATGAGTTATACAGAATTAAAGGGTCTGTCTGTAACTACTGACTTCATAAAACTGACAAAAACAACAAACACTGAACATATAAAAATATAACAGTTTACCACCAGCCAGTGTGGATTTGAACAGTTTGGTTAAAATTCCTGAACCTTGTTTTTGTGAACCTCAGTGAGTAATGGGAGGGGAAAGTGGGCGGAGCTTTGAGAGAACTTTGTCCTAGTTCTGAAAAACAAGTGAGGTATAAATAGGACGAGTCGAGGTATGTTTTTATTGACACCAGACGACTGGAGAGAAAATCTGCACTGACTTACGACTCGTGGAGGAAAAAACAACACGTAAGACTGATTATTAATTTTTAATAACTGCATCTAAATAGTAAGAGAAAAAAATAGAAATATGCATGACATAACGTCACAGCACTAAAACTGAACATATATTTATATTATATTGAAATAAATAAATAAAATACTTTATACTTTATATATAATACATTAAATGTATGTCAGTTATAACTGAAAATTGGGTAAACGTTTATTTACCATTCTATTTTTGTAATGCAACTCAAATTGAATTCATGTGCATAATTTTTTATGTGTGTGCATGTGTGTGTGTGTGTGTGTCTGTGTGTGTGTATTGTAGACGGAGTGTGTGTTGGTGGGGAGCGGCGATGTGGAGGTTTCTTGGCCTCGCTCTGCTGGCCAGCCTGTTGGTTGGCTGTAGAGGGGAGAGTGAGACTGATGGAGCGAAGTGTAAACCTGCAGCCGTGTGGAAGATCGGTGATGTGGAGCCACTGAGGGACAGCCTGGGCCAAGTGACTGTTGTGGCCTTCCTCCAGGCCAGCTGATTGTTCTGCCTGTCGCAGGCCGCCAGGTCACACAGACACACGTTAACAGTGTTATAATAAGTAAACGTGCCTCATGTCCTTAACTCAGAGGTCTGATTGTGAAACATGTTCTTGGCCTGGTGCCATGTTTACTTGTTGATTTCTCTGCAGACTGGACGAGCTGCAGCAGAAGCTGGAGGATGCAGGCTTTGTAAACATCACGTACATGGTGGTGAACAGCCAGGATGAAATGTCACAGCGTCTTCATCATTTGCTGGAAAAGAAACTCTCAAATAAAATTACTCTTTACAAACAGAACCCTGAAGATCCTGATGTGTGGAGCATAGCCAAGGTTGAGAAGGATGACTTTCAGATCTATGACAGGTTCGCTTCTCTTATTAGCTGTTTATCTAAAGCCCACCTTTTGGAACCTGAGGTTGTTTCCAGAGCTGATAGCCTTACATTCAGTATGGGGAAAAATACATGTTTAAATTATTCCTAATTGGACTGTTTTTAGATGTGGGCGTCTTACACATCACCTGTCTCTGCCGTATACGATCCTGAGCCAGTCACATGTGGAGGACGCCATCAGAAACACCTACTGCACCTCCATCTGTGGAGAGTGTGAGCTGGAGGTAAACCACATCACACTACAGATGAGAACAGCTCTGAAGGGGTGTGTCCTAAAATCCATAATTGGGAATTTCAATATTTAAGTCTAAATATTGAAGTGTGTGTGTGTGTCTTTGAGTTCATATATGAAAATACGATCATTTGTGGGTAAGGAAGAGTCTTATAGATCCTTTAGATGGAAATGTGGACAGGTCTTTGGGTCTATTATAGAACTCAAAACAGCTGTAATACATATATAAATCATACATATATAAAACTCCTTAAGAAGAAAGAAGCAATTTATATGATTGTATGTATTTATTTAACTGCCTAATTAACATAAGTAACCTTTTGCTCGGGCTTTTAAAGTGTATTTGTAGCTATTTGGCTAACACTAGCTAGCCTGGCATTAACTCTAAATATGATCATTAAACTACACAAATGCATCCGAGTTTATGTTTGGGCTGAAAGACACGCCCATCTGTACCATTTAAAGACACGCCCATCTGTTTCATTTAAAGACACACCCATCTGTACCATTTAAAGACACGCCCATCTGTTCCATTTAAAGACACGCCCATTTGTATCATTTAAAGACACGCCCATCTGTTCCATTTAAAGACATGCCCATCTGTATCATTTCTTATGTTCTGATGCAGTTTGACTGATGAACTCAATGTGTTTGAATCACAGCACGCTGATCAATTTAAGGCATGTAACGGGACCAATGAGGAAAAATCAGAGGGGGAAACACCAAGAACAGAAGAAGAGGATCATCACCATCATCATGGCCATCAGGGGGCTCATCACCATGGAGGTCATCACCATGGAGGTCATCACCATGGAGGTCACCACCATGGAGGTCACCATCATGGTGGTCACCACCATGGCCACAATTCCCAAGATAGTGGAGAGAGGCATAGTCATAGTGGCTCAAATCACCAACATGGCCATGAGGGCCAAGTAAATGTAGGGCAGATCCAAAGAGGTTCTTTCGATCTGGGCCAGATTCAGAGGAGGCAGTTTGATTCAGGACAGGTCCCTGTGGGGCAGATAGACTTGGGACAGGTTGGAATTGGACAGCTAGACCTGATACATGTAGCTGATGATGTAGGGAATCAGCAGGTGATGCGGCGTCCCTGAGCCTCCAGGTGAAAATTCCCATTCATGTGCCAGCAGGGGGTGCTGTCTGAAGCCTCCAGCTGATGCTGACACTGACGGCGTCTGATTGGCCTGCACTTTAACGAGAGGCCACTCTGACACTGCGATGAGCCGTTGGCAGCTCCCTGTCTCTGACAGGGACTTACTGTAGACAGTAATGTCAGGGAAACCTGACAGTGACGTCCCGCCCACATGGGTGACTGACAACCAGCTCAGCCAATTTGAGCCTGACCTGCAGAGACAAGCCAATGAGAATGACAGGTGATATAAGCAGGGACAAGAACTTAGACTAATGGCACACTTGCAACTTTCCTCCCTCTGAAAGCATTAGATCGGCAGCGCCCTCACATGAACAAATCAGAAACCAGAATTACATCAAACATCCAATGATCCTGGATTTCTGTTGTTAAGTGACAGGTGTGAGCACTATCGTTTCATACGATATCACTTAGCTGACATGACAATTAAATTACATAACAACTAGCACATAGTAGCTAGTTAGCAAGTTAGCTCTCACCGGCCCACAACTTGATTAGAAACTAATAAGAATGATTAGTAACTCAAGCTGCATCAGAAAGTTGCCAGTGTATCATGGTATCACCTGAACTCTGACAGGAAATCACCAACAGGTATTGACACCTCAGATTGTTCCAGGAATGAACCGTCACCTCTGACGCTAATCAGTCATCCTCATACCTCATCCTAAACACAACTGCTGAACTAATCCTCCACAGCGATGAATAGACAGCTCAGTATATCCAATACAAAAGGTAACTTTTCTGAATTCTTCTAGACATTGTGAACTCGGGGTCTTGGTTCATGCTGGTGGTGATCTGAGCAGCCATGTTGGCGTGGTTCCTCCTTCTTCATGACTCTCTGTGGCTTTAATGATGTCAGGCGCGGAAACTATGATGTAGTGGCACCTGTCTGATCCTCAGCCAATCAGAGAGAACGAGGAACGTCGCACAACACGACAGATTAGAGATGTAGATTTAGGAGTGCGTATTAGCATAGTGTTGACCCCTTCACACCCCGAAGGTAGCCTGCATTCTGAAAATAACAGAAGGAAACGTTCGCAGGCTAGATGTTTACCACTAGGGGGAGCAACAACAAAAAAATATAGGCTTAGTAAAAATATCAGCAGTATCTACAATACATATCCACACACACACACACACACACACACACACACACACACTATTAGAGGGATGTGTGAGACATTTTGAGTACTATATGACGGTTTTCTGGGAAAGTTCATTAAACCTAAAATCCTGATGCACTGTAGGAGAAATGTTCACACACTGATAATGTGGAGAAACAAATGTGTGTGTGTGTGTGTGTAAGTGTTGTAGTTAAATTGTGTTAAACTTTCACTAATAAAGAATAATTTTCATGACTCTGTGTTTTCTGTGTTATTCTCTCTCTCTCTCTGTGTATATGTGTATATGTGTGTATGTGTGTGTGTGTGTATGTGTGTATGTGTGTATATGTGTGTATGTGTGTATATGTGTGTATGTGTGTGTGTGTGTGTGTGTGTGTGTGTGTGTATGTGTATGTGTGTGTGTATGTGTGTGTGTGTGTGTGTGTGTATGTGTGTGTGTGTATGTGTGTGTGTGTGTGTGTGTGTGTGT
>JAOVVF010000034.1:12523894-12539869 GCA_028565595.1 Duopalatinus emarginatus | reverse complement strand
CATTTTCTAATAATATGAAACACTAGATTTCACTGGAGTCATATTGATCAAACAGAAAACAAAAAAGTGTCACTTTACATAGAATGACTATGAAGTATGACAGTTTAACTTTTTAGATTATAGACAATTACACAACTGTTTAATTATAAAGATGAACAGTTCTATATTCTATTTTTTTTTTTTTAAATACACCGGTATAACACTGTTACAAAATATTATATAGAATTTTTACTGGACCCCTATTGTGTCCTGAGAACAATGTCACAGCAGCACACACTCCTCCTGCAGACCTTCGAACAAAACGAGTGTCATAGAACTGCTCTCATCCTTCCTAATCACTCCATCCCATCCATTCTTCAGATCTTCATCGAGAGGAACGAATGTTCTTCCACTTTCAGTCAGATTGCTGGGGGTCTTGTAAATAAAGTGTGAAAATGTCTCATCGTCCTGGTCAACACACAGCTGTGTATCTAGGCTTCATGTAGTCGTATGTATCGTTGTGTGCTGTTCCAGTATAACAAAGGCATGACGATAAAAACCCACTCGACTGCGTGAATCCGTGTCTCCTATACAGCTGCAGGGACTTTTGGCGACCTCTGTGGTGGAACCGTCGTTACAAGAACCCTGCAGATGACCATGTGTAATATCGAGCATGATCACACACACACACACACACCTGCTTGCACATCACGTCATACAATGACCATCTATACAAGCGGCTTCTAAATCTCTATGACTGCAGGATTAATCCTGAGAGAACGTGTCTGTTCATGTGACACTATAATAAATAATCGGTCTGCACAGAACCAAGAAATCGTATTCCATTATTCAGTTCAATCAATTTTAGGTGTTTTTTTTTTTTTACGTCATTATGAAGTTAAAAACTCTCTCCAGATTTCACTGATGTTTGTGTTGAGATTTTTTAAAATAAATTATTTTCCATTAAATAATTTTAATTTAATAATTTATGTCTGATCTTTTTTTTGTTTTTACAAATTTATTTATATTTCATATATTCATATTTTGCAATGCATTTTTTTTTAATAAGACAGAAGTCCATTCAAACCCTACAGTGCCAAGAACATTCTGGCTGTGTCCCAAAGCACAAACCTGTGCACTAAACAGTGTTAAAACTGTACATTGTCACATCATCACAGCAGACTGTGTAGTGTGTTTGCTTTGTTGTGCTTTGGGATGCAGCAGTCAAACCACCAGGTTGTGTTAAAAGGCTCAGCCTTTACACACCCACACAGGCTTATACCTCACACACAACACATGTAAACACCACCACTGAAGTTACACAACACAACACAACACAACACAACAAAGAAGCACCTGGAAACCGAGTGTTAAGTGTGATCCACAGGTTTGGTGTGACTACAGCTTTACACCTGATCAACAAGAGCAAGAGAAAATGATTTGGCGAAGCAGGTGATCTCAGGTGCATGGCCACACCCACTAACTGTGTTAAACACTGAACACTCCTGTACCATCATGATGAGGTGCGAGATCAGACTTCAGAGGATTTCTACACAGATTCTATAAGGAAAAACACTTTTGACTTTTGTATATGCTGTAGTCCGAGTTAGAGATAAAGGTGATTACATTCACCGTTACAGAACGCACGCACACACACACGACTGACTGTAAAGTACCACCAGTACACTGAAACATGAAAATTAGTGACACCCTGTGATTGTGCCAGATATTCAGGTCCTGAATCAGCCTGAACCAGTTTATCACACTTTAATTAACAGCACACTGTATATATTATTAACTCATTTATTACACGGCTACTTGATAAAGACATGAACAATGTGACAAAATCAGATCCAAATCCCTTCGATTTCACAGTTGGAAATGCGTCTGTAGAACAAACTCTGTAGCGTTAAGATTAAGGTTTATTCAGCGTTATAATTCCTCTTCAGTCTTCTTCTTAAGCACATTTACGCAATTAATACAGCCCGAACCGCTTAACGTACAGACTCCACTTAAACATCATTTTGTAGATAATCATGACAAGACTTGTGCTATGTATTCTTGGTGTTGGTGAGATTTATGGTTTTTACAAAATTAAAGTGAAAATAAAAATAATTAATTTCCCATAGAAATGAATGGGGGAGTTTTCTAACTGCCGCAACTGCCATTTTTTGAGATACAGTCATGAAAATCAAAAGACTCGGACCTGGGGCCACGATGGCCTGTCAAGTCAAATTACAGACAGATAGCACTCATCCTTCACTCCATTTTCACTCCGGTCATTTCTATTGGGGGCAGCTAGACTGGGTGACGTCATCTCCACTCTAGCTAGGAGTGATTTTTTGGTTAAATCCAGTTTTTCCCGGTTTAATCTTGTCTAACATTCTTTTACTTCCACCTTGAAACACCTAAAGTCTTAAAAGATGTTAACATTTGACATTTTATTTTTTTGAGTTATGAGGATTTGTTTGGAATGAGGCACCAGAAACTTCTACAATTGACTTCAGTGTTAAATTCAGGGCCATGAAAAATCATTTCCAATTCAAACCCAATCCACATACTTTTTTCACAGCGATCACAGGTTATAGGTTAAAGATTTTAAAGCACAAACTGTGCTTTTACATTAACATACTGCATATTAACAGGAGTGAGTGACAGCTGAGACTTGAGACTCTGACACACCCACACACACAAAAGGGGCGGAGTCTCACAGACAGAGGAATCTGTATATACATGAATAAATACATGAATAAATGAAAGTAGTATGTACGACTGTGTGTAAAAAGACCATAACTATATGGACAGGTGGTGTTCACTCTGTCTTGACTAGCCTGTGCCCCTCTTTCCAACACACAAGCATGGACCCAACGACACACACACACACACACACACACACACACACACACACACACACACACACACTCCATGCTATTATCCGTAATCTTTGCCCCAACAAGGCACACGTGTTCAAACACACTTGTAGTTCCTTCAGGAAACACACATCTAGTTCATGTTAAAATGTTATAGACGTTTTAAAACGAATATTTAAAATCTTCCATGGCGTTTTGTTATACAAGTCAATAATAAACAGTAGAGATGAGAGCACTGGCCGAACTAGCACGAGGGGGCGGAGCCTCCAGGGGGTTAAGTTAATATAAGAGTTTAAAACATTTCGGATTCATGTCAATTGGTTCATGGTCTGTTTTTAGTGTGTGACTGCAGCTCACTGTCTAAAAATACACCAACACTACACCATTTGTCCCTCTACACTCACTTTCACTACCACTCGATATTTTCAGTTTGAATTTAATTTCTGTTTCACGTCCACATAAACCGAGAAAGACCAAGTTTCCTTTTTCACACCAGCGTGTTCATCTGATTGTTATAGTATTAGTATATGATCATATTTTACTGACCCACTCACTGTTTCATCACAGCTTTATCCCAGTCACCCGTTTCTCTTTTTTTTTTTTTTTTTTTTTTTTTTAAAAACACAAGTCACTGGGACCTGTTACCAGGTCATCTCAGAAAGAAGTTATGATCTTACCTGTACCTTCTCCACATCACAGATCCAGACAGGTGAAAGCGGGAGAATAACAAGCTCAGAGCCTAGTGTGTGTCACACTGTTTACTGTGCTGTTTATTGGTGTGTTTGGATGAGAGAGTACAGTCTGAGAACACATGGAGAATAGAGATTAAAAAAAAAAACAAAAAAAAAAACAAAAAAAAAAAAACACATCAGGCTAACCGCTCGCATCAAATAAACATCAATAATTGCAGGACATCGCCTGAGAAATGCATAAAAAAAAAACTTTAAAAAAATTACATAATGAACAACATTCAGGCTAAGAAAACATTTAAGATACTGCAGAGGGAGGACTGTCGGAAAGGGGTGTGGCCTAATCTGCACACATAATTTATCACAGCATGGAGCTCCTTCCCATCATCATCTCCAAGAAGAACCTGAAACACACACACAGTAAGATTAACACCTTAAATACCCAAAAGACCCCCAACACTGTAACACACAGAACATCTAACACTGATATCATCCGTAACGCTGGAACACTTACAGCACTCATAACACCCCTCAGGCTGCAGCTCACATGACACTCCTAACATCTATAACACTCTATAACACTCACAACATCCCTGTGTGCTGTGACACCTCGATCAACCCTAAATCCTAACGTCTGTGACACCCATCAGCTTACTATCAAATGTTACAACTGTCTGTCTGTCTGTCTCTGTACTCATCTATGTTTAACCAACAAAATAATAATATTCTTTAAATACAAAAGCTAAATGGAATAGGAAATAGAATTTTTGTGTGGATCAGGTCTATAGTAGTCATCATAGTGTACTGGGTAACCAAGTTGTCATATACTGCAATATAGTGGTTTTAGTCATTTAATACCCGAATTATTTAATATTAAACACAACGCACAGTATACGAAAATTAAACACATTTAAGGCAACACATTTAAGAACCACCTAATATAAAAGTGTCAAACACATAACGGAACAGAGGAATTTGAGTATGTAACTTGTGATAAACGATAGTCAGAAAACATTTTATTTGTTACAAATTCAAGAAATACAGCTTACAAGACAGTCGTTTAGCCCCGCCCTCGTATAACCACGCTGTTCGAAAACTGCTGTAGGCGTAGCGCGGGTGACGTATGTGGTGGACGACAACGCTAGTAGATGCACTCGCGGTAATGCAAAAACGAAAAGAGGAGTGCTCAATTTCCTTAAAATAGCCAAGCAGCCCCACTGTCACTGCAGATTCATCCTCTTCATCAAATTCAGAAATATCATCAGAATCTAACAATCCAGCACTGGGAAATTCCCAGTCCAAGTCAGTCATAATGGTGTTTTTTTTTTTTTTTTTATAACCGCCACATTGTTCACTGTGGTCCACCAGTGACGTAGCGAGCTCGAGTTTTTCCGTCAATTCAATCAAAATTGTCCATTTTTAAGCAAATTAAGCTGCTATTATCATTTTAATCAATGTCTGTACATTTCAGTATCTAAAACAATGAGAAATCCATTAGGTGGTGCTTAGCCTTTAACATCACTGATAACAGGATATACACATTTGTACAGAGACACACGGGTATTTTACCCTGCTATACAGTAAAAAAAACAAAAACAGTGTACTTATTTACTGAACTACTGATCCCAACACTGCCTTCAGAATCCCAGCTGTCATACCTAATTATATTATATGATGAGATGATAATATAACTATTTCAGCCAGTTAGGACACACTGATGTAATGTCCCAGCCCTAGTAATGTAGACAGCAGACATTTGTCTAAAGTAAGAGAGACATGTTTGTACGTGTACTTACCGTGTTGTGTGAACAGAGGGGGGGGGTGAGTATAAATGCCTCTAAAAGTATTTAGTGCGATTGAGTGCGCGCTGAGCTAACTGTCCGCTCTCATCAGTAATCTTCTCCCAGTCTGTCTGTCCCACTACAAACCCAATCGCTCGCTTCCGATCAGCGTCCTTCTGCTCCTCCAGATCGGCCCAGCGCACCTATAACACACACACACACACACACACACACACACACACACACACACAAATAAACAAACAAAAAAAAAACCCATGACCAATAATATTCACACATCAATAATGATCTTTACAACTCTGTATATGTCTGCATAGACAATAAAAATAAAGCC
This sequence comes from Duopalatinus emarginatus, assembly GCA_028565595.1. Lineage (NCBI taxonomy): Eukaryota > Metazoa > Chordata > Actinopteri > Siluriformes > Pimelodidae > Duopalatinus > Duopalatinus emarginatus. Next base: position 12,534,198 of record JAOVVF010000034.1, on the reverse strand, counting down.
AGAGGATCAGCATTATATTTACCCTTTTTTTCCCAGGTTGGGACATACGGCTGGCATAATCATCTGGCAGCTGTAAGAAGTCCTCCATGGCTGAGACGTCTCGCTTCCTCTTCCCTCCTCCAGCTAAACCATCCAGCTTATCTGTACCAGGGGAAAGTCGCTAAAGTCATCATCATGCCAAACATTATTTATATAAACACTCAATTAACAGACTGACAATATGAAGTGATTCTAAAACAGCAGGGCGATACTGGGGTGGGTGATGCCCCACTGTGGCTTTAAGATCGGGATTAGGGTCTAAAACACTGAACACCTACAGTAAACTGTACAGTAGAGCAACAATACTAAGAGACGGCAAGATGTTTTAAAATATTATTTAGCAGTATCACTCAACTCTAGATAAAAAGATTAAAAATACAAAAGATAATATATAAAATACAAAAGATAATATATAAAATATAACAATATAGTAGAGAATACGCACCCAGTTTGGCCTCGGATGTGTCCATCTCCCATTTGCTTTTGGGAAGGTATCCCTATATTACAGAAAGACACTCCATCCGTTAATGAACAGCCATGGGAGAGAAAGACGAGAAAGAGAGAGAGAGAGAGAGAGAGAGAGAGATGGAGCGAAGGATGATGGCTCTTTGCATGAAGAGGAGCACAAAATGGAAATGATGGCTTTAAAGGAAATAATTGTTAGCCAAAAGATCATCAGTGATCATGTTTAATATTGTGTGTATGTCACAGAACAGACAGTAATGAGGTAATAACACCTTCACAGTCAGTGCTGCAGCTCTCAGTTTTCACTTTCACATATTTACAGCACTCAAAAATATCACTGCAATATTCATTATGAGGCAGAACCAGGCTTAATTTTTTTTATATTGGTTCCAGGCAACTGAGACATGATGAATATGGCAGCGAATCAGGCCCAATATCCCCAAAATACCGGCAACAAAAGTACACAGAGTAGAACATGAGATGAGCCAATGTTCCTTGAAACTCCTGACAAGAACGACTGTTTTAACAGCTCACTTACACAATTATCGCCATCATTTCTAATTAATACTGGAACATGCTGTTTATTGCAGAGACAATATCCAGTGACGGTATTTCTCACACACACACACACACACACACACACACACACACACACACACACACACACACACACACACATTTTGCTGTTGAAGTCACAGAACGTATTATTTCCTTCGGTTTTGTACGTGTAAAAGTTTTTTATGTCGCAAAGGCTACAGATGAAATAAACCTTTCTAAAAAGTCATTACTGACTTAATTATAAACTATATAAACTTTATGTCACTTTACTGCAGGCATTTACTATCTCAAATATTATCTTTACTGTAAACCCTACTACTATTACTGTAAACCTGACTTTATTTAAATGTAGTCATGTTTACAGTAATGTAGTACTTACAAAACATTACTATACTTACTGTACATATTAGCATAGAGTAGCATTAAAGTAAAAAAAAAAAAAACTAACTGTACTGTGAAAACATTACTTTAACATAAAAAAGTAAAAATTTTACACTAGACATTACCTTTACTGTAAAAACATTACATTTACTGTACCAAAACACAATCTTTACTGTAAACACTACCACCTTTACTGTAAAAGAACATTATACTTACTGTAAAACAAACACTACTGTAAACACTACTGTAGTTGCTCTAAACATCCTTACTACCCTGACTGAAAAACATTTTTATATTTAAAACAAACATTACAACATTAACTGTACATTACAGAAAAACACTACTACATTTATGGCAAAAAAAAATACTACTAATTTCATTGTAAAAACCCTACTACGTTTATTTCAAAACATTACATTTATTGCAAAAATATTACTACCTTTAAAAAACATTTGCTGTAAAACCATTACATGTACTGTAGATTCTGTTATATTTACTGTAAACAATACTCCCTTTACTGTTTATATCTACCTTCACTGTAAATCCTACTATATTTACTGTAAACAATACTACCTTTACTGTAGATCCTACTATATTTACTGTAAACAATACTACCTTTACTGTAGATCCTACTATATTTACTGTAAACAATACTACCTTTACTGTTTATGTCTACCTTTACTGTAAATCCTATTATATTTACTGTAAACAATACTCCCTTTACTGTTTATATCTACTTTTACTGTAGATTCTATTATATTTACTGTAAACAGTACTACCTTTACTGTAGATCCTATTATATTTACTGTAAACAAAACTAGCATTACTGTAAAACATTACTATAACAGACTAACTGAAAACATTTACTGTAAAAACATTACTATATTAACTGTAGACATTACCTCCTTTACTTCAAAAAACTAACTTTACTGTAAACATTACTTTCTTTACCTTAAAAATATTACATTTCCTGCAGACATTACTACCTTCTCTGATTCTGAAAAACATTACTACACTTAAGGTAAACATAACCTCCATTACTACTGTGGAAACCTGTAAATTTAGGCTGCATTCAGATGCATTCCTATGGACAGAGCGCTGCCGCTTCACCTTCCCAGTGTGCTACAAGAGGGCTCACATTTGATGCTTTTGCCATATCAACACTCAGGCACAGAAGTTCTCTCATCGTGGCTCGGTGGTGTTCCCACCATAATCACAGCAGTGTTTATTTTAACCTCAGACATGCGCAGATGTGTAAAGAGCATAAGTAAGGTAAAGTGAGCAAGTTTTATAGTCGTTTCACTGTGCTCAAGCCCAGAAGGCAAAAGGGCAAAGTGGACCCAGCCTTAAAGCTAATGACGTGCAAAATACTTATCATCTGAATGCAGCCTTATTGTCTTACTACTTGCACCGCTAACAATGCTAGGCATTACTAACACAAAGTAAAGTTAATAAACACAGGGTTTTGTTATATTAGAGACAATATACAGAGACTGCAATTACACCTCCCCTCCTCATTTGCAACTTTACATTTATGCCATTTAGTAGATGCACATATCCCAAGCAATTTATATTCATGTCAATAAAAAAAAAAAAACAGAGCAGTTGAGGGTTAAGGGCTTCCCAGTGGCAGAACTGGGATTTGAACTAACAGCATTCCAAAAGGAAGTCCAGTGTCTTAACTAATAAGCCACAACTGCAGACATTAGTCTAGTCTTACAACAAAGATCAGTGACTTTACTGTAGACATTAACTGTACACATAAATATTTTTATGTTGCTGTAGATTTAAATCAGACATTACTACAGATATTACTGACTTTAATCAGCCATAACATTAAACCAGCTGCCACATATCGTCTAGGTTCCCCTTGCTCCATTTAAACAGCTGCCTTCTTTTTACAGATCCTTACACTTCGCCATTTTTCCTCTTTCCAACACATCAACTTTGAGAACTGAATGTTAGTTTATCACACCCCTTTACCAGGTGACAGTGAAATGAGATGATCAGTGTTCACTTTACCTGTCAGTGATTATAATGTTATGGCTGATGGGAGTATCTACTACATTATAGGGATGAGAATCTCTCAGTGTCTGGCAATTCGATTTGTTTCCGAGTTTTGGGGTGACGCATCAATTCGGGAATAATTTTTTTTATTCACATGGTCTATACATTGTGTTTAAATTATGTGGTTGACAAGATGAAAAGACAATGTAAAGAAATAGAATATTTAATTAAAACAATACTTTTAGGTTCATTACTGTATCAAATCTTTCTGCATCATTTTATATTTATACTAAAAATAGGATTGTGATTAAATTCTGTAATTTAAATGACCAGTATTAGGTTCACTTAACTGTCAGATTTTTTTTTATTTAAGAAAAATCCAATCAATGAACAAATAAGATATATGAATACAAAGGTAAACAGACTTCGGTCTACCACAGTGTATTTACCTTTAACTGAAAAAAAAACCAAACAAAGTCATAGCGCATTACGGTCTTTATATTTTGTATTATTTTGTCTGAATGACTTCATGCTATAACGGCCTCCATTCAGACGAATGGAGCTGTGATAACTAGCTTGCTGTACGGTGGCCTAGACGGTCGTCTTCTGCGGTGGTCGAGTGGACAAGTAATGCGATATGTAGTTAGTCGGGAGCAGGAGCAGCAAAAAAATACAACTTGAACGCATTTTAAAATCGATTTTTGGGCATTCTGAACCGATTCAGAATCGTCAGGACTAGGAATTGCAATTCTGTACAGAATCGATTTTTTCAGCACCATTACTTCATTATTTATATGTTAGTTCTCCGTGTTTTACATGTAGTGTTTATCAGCTTTGGATAAATATTACACATACAATATAATTTATCTTCATATCAGTATCATACACATTCAAACAAAAAGGACAGGAGGAATGTAATCACCCGTGTTTTCCAGGTACTGTGCACAGTGTGTGAATTGTGTATAAATAGGATGTGTTACAGATTTTATAAACAGAGGCTCTACACACAAGTTATTTAATACAGAGCACTGGGTAGAGATTAAAGACATCTTTTGAAGGTACTTTTATAGCTTTATCATATCTCTGATGAAGGTCTACACACAGACATTTAAAGCCCAAACAGGAAGGTATTAAAAATATTTTGTCTGTATTTAATATTTGTCATTTAAAGGCACTGATTAGCAGTAGGTCACTGATTAACGCTAAAACATCACACACAATTAATTCAGCAGAACAAGAACAACTGGGAGAAAGTATTTAATTACAAATTATTTTAAAGTAGTGCATTAGGAAACGTTATGAACCAGACTGTATTACAGTGTTTAATTAACAATCTTCTCCATCAACACTTGAGTGAAGAAACACCCAGACAACACAAGGTAAAAAAAAACCCTGAATCAGGACAGTGGACATGAGAACATGAAAAAATATTAAAGTCCTACCAGATCGGCCTCCTCCTCTTCCTCCTTCTTCTCCTCAGCTGCAGAATCCATCTCGGATGGGGTGAAGTCCTCCATCTCCACCTGGAAGTCGGGCAGTGACAGATCACCACCACGGTAATGTCAATAAATCAGTATGATAAAGCAGTGCACAGTACAAACCTCCTCAATGGCAGCATCCTGTAGCAGAGAGCGGAGGTCCAGGCGAGCCATGTGCACCGGGGCCGACTCCCAGATGTTCGCCAGCTGTGCAAATAAGCCAAACAACAGAACAGTTACGATTTATTAAACACCCCTTGACTACTTTCTTATTCCTCTTCATTTGCCCCCACATTACCTTCATAGCCTTTAATGCCTTTAAATCTTTATTGCCTCCACTTCCCTTGTTTTATTTCCACAACCTGATTCATTTCACTTCCTCAATCTCATCCTTATTTTTCCTGCTCCCATCATTATCTCCTTTATACAGCCAAATTAACTATAGAACCCTGACCTAATTGTTGTTATATTCCCAGAATTCCCTCTATATTCCTCTGAGATTCCCTCCCACTGTACAAGCTATATAAAGAACAAATAAAGACCTTTGTGATGTCCTTCAGCTTGCGTCCGTGGATGTTCCTCTTGGCACAGGTTTGATGATCGGCAGATACTTCGGCCACGTACACCTGTGGGACAGGTGACAGGTATTGCGGCAAGACCTTTCCTGAGACAGGTGTCTGGTCATACATTCTCATTAAGTGATCAGCAGCTTACCTCGAACCCTTTGGTCTTGGCTGCACTCCAGAACTGGTCAAAGTACTTCACTTTCTCATTGATGGCGTCGATTATGATGAAGGGGAAGAAGCCGTCATCCAGAGTCTTCCTGAATGTCTTCAGCATGCTGTTTCTGTAAGTGTCCTCCATCTCTGGCTCATACTCATATTCAAGAACCTGCAACATTGCTTAGATCAGGCCCAGGTCTAGACTGCTTAGATCAGCAGCGGGAGTAAAGGAGGAATCTGTTTTTGGCTAAAACCGTCCAGAATGTTTGGAAGGTATCTCGTCAAAGAAGACAAAGCTCGAAGTGCTTCAAGAATCCAAGTCAGTCTGATCAAGAGTGGAGAGAACAATGCACTCGGTAGGCTCTCTGCCTTGTCATGGTTCTCTCTCTCTCTATGCAGTAGTATGACATTTTATAAAGCTTTTTTTTGGATATCATTCACTGTTTCCAGAGAACCATGAACCCAGAGGACCACAAACCCAGAGGACCATGAACCCAGACTGGCACACACTAAGCATTCAACAGAGAATTTAAAGGCTCAAGACATTAAACTTTTCCTGCTCTTGAAAACCAAATGCTTCCTCAGCTGTACCAGAAGACGTGCAACAGGGGGCAACTGTCACACTCAACTGTCACACGATCTTCAGAAACCTCAGAAATGTTCAGGAGAGACTAAAGACTCCACAGTCCCACCTTAGCATTAGCTTCTCCTGAACTGTCTGAACCATGGCTAAATGCAGCTGATGATTATAGTAGTCACATATGCAGTGTACCTACCAGACCGCCCTTTATTACACCATGACTGATGTGTCAGCATAATGCTGGCTAATTATATCGTCAGGACTGAACCCCAGCATACAGGTGTCTGGTTATTTCAGTGATTATATATTCCACAAGTCCAGGAAGAGTTACAGACAAACCCCATCATTACTGACCGATTCTCAATCTGTATCAGGTCCCATCACAGTCGACACAGAATCAGAGACCGTCTGCATTTTCGTATGGAACGCCAAGAGTCTGTCATCTCATTTTGCACATTGTGTTCTGATAAATAGTTCTTCTGATTTTAAAAGGTTTAGAAGGAGGACAGGCGTGTGAAGATATAATTATTATTTATATCAGAGGTCTTTCAGTGCTCCCATTAAAACAAGCTTATTCGTATATAAATGTAAGACTGATTTTTCAGTATTATGTTAGTTGGCGTGGACTGGGCAGGGATGGTGTAATGTTATTGTTTAAACACTTAAACCAAAGGCAGCAGCGTCTCGGAGCCTCTGAACCGCCAACAGCAGCTGTACCTGAACTGATAATAAAAAGCTTGGATTTGGCAGCCAAAGACGACTGGATGGTGTTATGACTGTATATGACTACTTGTAATGAAGTCGAGCCCATGATCTATCTAACCAGCAAACATCATACTGAGCATTAATATCAACGTTAGCAAACTTAAAACCTAAAGGAAACAAGATCACACTTAACAGGTAGGAGGTAATATTCCACCATCACAGTCACAGTCAGCTGTAAACTAAAGAACAATATCAGAGTTAAGACCTATCTACTGTTTTTTTTTGTCCAACCGGCAAATCAGAATTAAAACGTTATCGGCAGATTCAAATTGTGGAGAATAAAGTTAGACAACTGGGAAGGAGATCAGAAATTAGGTGGAAACCTGCCTACGTCTATATACAGATGAAGATTAGATGACCAACAAACGCTGTGTGTGTGTGTGTGTGTGTGTGTGTGTGTGTGTGTGTGTGTGTGTGTGTGTGTGTGTGTGTTTAAAACAGTTAATAATCATGTGTGCTGATGCTGATTAGTCAGTGAAATACAGACTAGAGTTCTTTAACATACCAACTCATGACCAACTTATTATTCTGGAACACACCATGATCATGATTTGCCCAGCATCAGCTCTCCATGATGCTCATAATCAGCAGTTTTTACTTCTTGAGTAGACTGAAGAATGACCATTCATCCCCCCACATACTGACAAACTTTTACCTCTGCACCACTGACAGTGTTCTGACTAACTGTGTGACAGTGTGGTCTGGACTGGATGCTCCACTGTGGCTGACAGGAGACTCTGCAAAAGGTGGTCAAGATGCTCAGTACATCAGTGACATTCACCACCAGCACTGTTTGTGTAAAGCACGCATCATCATCAGGGTCTCTTCTCACCAAAGTGAGAAGTGAGATAACTTCCTGCCCTCTGGTAGGAGATACAGGAGAACCTGTGCCAGAAGCCCCTGACTCAGGAACAGCTTCTTCCCATTATCTTTTACACTTCTAAACTCCTCAATACACACATAACTGTCCACTACACCACACTACATCAGGACAGCTGGACTAATCTAACACAATACACGGACTGTTCACTGGACATTGTGAATATATCATATCATATTTAAACACTCTACATATTTATTCTGTATTCAGAAATCATATAGACCATATTCATATCCACATATCCTTATTCATCACCTATTTATCACACTATGTCACCACACACACAGTCAAGCCACAGCCATGACAAAGTTAAATCTATGTCTATGATTAAAAAAGACAGTTTTTAATAACAACAGAACTCACATTTCTTCCCTTTAATTTCCCTCCTCATTCTTGTATAATCCCCTCTAAAGCTCCCCTCAGTTCCTGCCATCTTGTTCCTGACAGTCCCTCGACATTCCCACCGATCTCCCATCCTCATTCCTCCCAGATTCCCTACTCCCCTACAGAACCTCTCTGAACTCCGTCTTATTTTCTCTCTCCGTCATTCTGATTGTTCAGACTTCTTTACCAAGTCATCTCTAATTTCCACAGAAATTGTAAAAACAAACGGTCACCTGTTACCCAGTGTGAACACAGGGTAATTTTTTTACACTATGCATTTGTTTTTACAGAAGGAAATAAATAATGGTGGTGTTCTGATAAATGTTTTTGACCACACATTAATATGAGTGTGTAATTTCTGTCTGTGAAAATCCGAGGGTTTGAATCCTAACCTTAGTTTTAATACGTTTCCCAGTATCCGGGTCTTTCTCCTCTTTCTCCACCTCAGTCATGAAGTAGTCATCAAGTCCAAGTACTCTGGGTGGAGCTCCTCCAAACTCCACCTCCTTATCCTGGAACAGACATCAACTGGTTATGTGGTGTGGCACATCGGGCTAATAAAATATCACCAGGTCATGGAGCACTAGCACAGCTCTTTGTCTGTGTGTGTGTGTGTGTGTGTGAGAGAGATAGAGATCTTACCCGGATGAGTTTAGCCAGATGGCTCTTCCCACTTCCAGGTAACCCCCGCATTATTACCACAATCTGAAAGTCAATAAAATTAATTAATGGCAGATTTTAACAAATTAAAAAAAGGAAATAAATAAATTCTCAATATAAATTCTAAACTGATTAACTTCATAATTTATAAAAGTCTTTACCCTATCAGGACGACTGGCTCGTCCAGGTGGTTTCAGAATATCATCGACGTTCTTGGTCTCCGGTTTCTTCTCTACACGTTGAGGAACAGATGGAGGTGGAGGAGGTTCATCAGGGTAACTCCGCCTGTCATCTGAAAAAAAACAGCATACATCAGACTGAGAGTAAAAAAATGCACATCCCCTGTGTAAACAGCAGGATTTTGTAGAGTATATCCAAGCTATGCACAAAGAAAAATCCCATTAGATCTTTCAGAGACACTGATGACCTTCTGGTCGAGTTTCTGTGTTGATGTGGCTCTGAGTCTGGTCTTTGTCATGCTGAAATGTGATGCTGATCTTTTTGTATTGAAATCGACCCCATATATTTGCAGATGTTCATGATTTCTCTTCACCTTGATAAAAGCCCCAAGTCTCATGAGAAACAGCCCTGGGTCCTGATGGTGCTCTTTTCCCCCAATCAGACCTTTTGCTATAGAATTATTACGACACTTATTAGAACAGCTTTTTTGACATTATGCCACATGGTTTGTGCAGATTTAATTACGTTTGGATGTAACGTCCATTTAGGCTCCTGACCCCGAATTCCTAGACATGTGAGGAATATGAGAGATGGGCGTGACATGGAAAGAGTAATCAGTACTCAGTACTTGTCAGATCTTCCTGTCCGGGCCCTTTAAACTCTAGGTCTCGTTTAGTCTCTCTGTTAAGTTCTTGTCGTGTTCTTTAGTAAATATTGGAGAGATGTCCTGCAGTTGGTGATGTCACTGCAATGGCTCACTGTTTTCACCATTGCTGATGACATACCTTATGGTGTTCCATGGTAAATCTATAGCTGGGAAAAATGTTTAACTCTGCCCACCACCATTATTATTTGTGTGAGATCCTGTACATGATTTATATGATCTTTGAGGACCATGACTTCAGTAGTCAGGTCCATATGTACACACACATACAAAAAAGATACATATATATATTTATAGTTATATGTACAGGGGTTGGACAATGAAACAAACACCTGGTTGTAGACCACAATAATTTATTATTATTATGGTGTAGGGCCTCCTTTTGCGGCCAATACAGCATCAATTCGTCTTGGGAATGACATATACAAGTCCTGCACAGTGATCAGAGGGATTTTAAGCTATTATTCTTGCAGGATAGTGGCCAAGTCACTACGTGATGCTGGTGGAGGAAAACGTTTCCTGACTCGCTCCTCCAAAACAC